>SJYX01005392.1:54992-84744 GCA_006410675.1 Oreotragus oreotragus
TAAGAAGAGCGGCAATAGTCATAGTAAAAGGGAGAGAGGCAGTTTATAGAGCCAGCAGTTGTTCCTCACTCTGTAAATTCTCTTGTGGAAACTGCGAGCTGAAGCCTGGTGAACTGTATCTGGTCAGCAGATGTTCAGATGGCTTGTGCGCTGGGGAGAGGCAGCACCATGTACTAATTGTAGAAAGGGGTCCGTGCTGTCGAGAGGATGCTCTCAAAGCTATTCCTGAGAGTCAGAAAGCATATTCCCCATGGAAAATCTGTATCATAGCCCAGAGTGGGAAGGACAGGGATCCGAATGTCTGAGCACCAAGGCCACTGAAATCTCAAGAATACAGTTTTCTTGCTGTTGGGGCTGTTTTTATTGAGCTGTGACTTTTCCCCTAGAATGCCCATCTTATAGCTGGTCATGCTGAGCCTGGAACACTGAGAAAGGAGAGCTGGATTCATGCTGTTGAAGACCTATGGTTCTTGGACTCAGGAGACACCATAGGCTCAGCAGAAATTCTAACCTCATGAACTCTTTTTTCAGGCAGTTCATGGTAGCTGTGTTTTTGTTTCATGCATTTTTTAACACTTGGGACCTCTTGAAGAGTTACATCATGACTCTCATTGAGCTGCCTCCTATTAGCTACTATGACCCCCTAGATTCCCATACTTCAAGTATTATTAATAATTCACCATAGCAAACATCACCGTAGCAAATGCCAGAGTTTCTTTTTTTGGCTGCTCAGCACGCTTGCTGGGTGTTAGTTCCCCAACCAGGGATCGAACCTATACCCTCTGGAGTAGAAGCACAGTGGAGTCCTAACCATTGGACCAGCATGGAATTCCCCACAGTTTCTTATAATCTCCGCTATGGTCCTGTCATAAGGGAAGAGCGTGAACAGAAGAGCCCGGTGGATCTGGGGAAGTCTCTTGGGGCAAGAGTGAAACCAGTTTTTAAATTTGTTTGTTTTAGTTTAAGGATATTCTAATTCTACTGTGCATTCTAATTCATGACATAGTGGAATTTATTTACGAAAAAAGTAAGGTTTAATACAAAAATATTTGAGGGAAATGAATGTTCCAGGAAGATGTTCCACCCCTGTCCTGCTACTGTCTGAACTCTCAGCACACTTTGCACACCCCTTGGGAATTCACCTGACTGAGAAGGAAGGGTATGTGGATAGTCCTTTTTGCCCTGAGTGGCAATTCCATCTTGTCCTGCCCAGATTTAGATAAAGAAGTACAGGATTGCAATGAATGTTTAAATAAACGAGTGATAAGGGGTCAATACAGAATCTGGAGCGCCTAGTCCCTCCCCATCTAGATGAAAGAGAAAGAGGAAAAGATCAATGATTCCAATGGAGATTTAAATGTTCCATCGCACCCTGACCCATGGAGCCCACACAGTCCATCCATACCTGTGTTGAGGCTACACCAAGACTGAGAGAATCAGTTTCCGCACCGAGAAGATGAGGAAGGAAGTGAAGATTGACAAAGCATTTGTGCAGCTTCCCAAACTACTCAGAGGCAGCCTATAAATAAACTGTACTAACTATATATGAGAGTTTGAATTTCATAATGAAATCAATTTAAACCAATTGTATTGAAAGTTCCGTGTAATTGCACCATTTCCTTAGTATACTTTATATTCAAAAGCTCTCATAGTTTATCTTTGTTTGGGTGATTTTCAAAAGGTTATAATTTTTATATCTCACTAAGACACACATTTGAGTGTTTATGATGTTGTTCAAATGCAGAAACTAATTACCATTAATGAGAAATGTTACAAGTTATACATTTCTCTTAATTCAGCTTTTCAATAAGAAAGTGGAAAAATGTTTAGTATTATTTCCTGTGACTAGAGAAATGCAGGAAATTTATTCAAATTTATGGCAATATTCCTTTTTTTAAAACTATTCTTTGTGATGCTCAATAGGAACAATGATTATATATGTTTTTATTTTCATTTGAGTATTTTTAAAATTAAATATCAGCTAGCACCAGTAGCAAGAAAGCCTAACCTTGTCAATAGCAGTTCAAGGTATTCAAGAATCTTTCTTCCAGAAGCCATGGTGTTAAGGAATCACTTCACTCCCAGCATATAGTCAATTTGTTTTTCTATTTTCAGAGAACAATTAGCATTGTATACTCATGCACATTCACAGACACCATGAAAAAAGCACCAAACAATGAGAGAACTATTTCCCCCCATGACTCAATTGGCCTGTGAACTTGCCAATATTTCATGTCCTCTTCATCCATCCATGCCTTTGCACAGCAATTTCCTCTACTGAAATGCTTTGTTCTATTTCTCCTCATGGCAAACTCTCACTTAATGTCTCTTATTTGATTTCCCTGGCACCTCCCCTAGGCAGAAATAATTACTCACTTCTGTGTATATGTAATACTACTAATACACTTTGAAATAGTTCTAGTTTTATGTTATAATCCATTTTAGGTATTGGCTAATAGACCTCTCCCTCAAGCAGGAACTAAATAAAGACAAAGACTTGTTTAGTCATCTCTTCTCTTGGTTTTTTATGTGCCTTGTTATTTTTGATTGAATTTCAGACATTGTGAGTTGAAGAACTGAAATGCTTAGTCACTCAGTCATATCTGACTCTCTGGAACCCCATGGACTGTAGCTCACCGCTCTCTTCTGTCCAGGGGGATTCTCCAGGCAGGAGTACTAGAGTGGTTGCCATGCCCTCTTCCATGGGATCTTCCCAACCCAGGGATCAATCTGAGGTCTCTCACATTGCAGGTGGATTCTTTACCATCTGGGCCACCAGGTAAACCCAAAGAACAGAAGAGACTGAAGTAAATAGTGTTAAGATCCAGAAATGAACACAATTCTTGTTTTCTTCTGTCATCATTGTGAGTGGTTGTGGGCCAACCTAGTCTGAGGTTGGGTGGGATTTGGGCTTTGTGGTTGCTACAGTTATCACTGCAGATGGTGATTGTAGCCATGAAATTAAAAGACGCTTACTTCTTAGAAGGAAAGTTATGACCGACCTAGATAGCATATTCAAAAGCAGAGACATTACTTTGCCAACAAAGGTCCGTCTAGTCAAGGCTATGGTTTTTCCAGTGGTCATGTATGGATGTGAGAGTTGGACTGTGAAGAAAGCTGAGCGCCGAAGACTTGATGCTTTTGAAANCTCTCTTCTGTCCAGGGGGATTCTCCAGGCAGGAGTACTAGAGTGGTTGCCATGCCCTCTTCCATGGGATCTTCCCAACCCAGGGATCAATCTGAGGTCTCTCACATTGCAGGTGGATTCTTTACCATCTGGGCCACCAGGTAAACCCAAAGAACAGAAGAGACTGAAGTAAATAGTGTTAAGATCCAGAAATGAACACAATTCTTGTTTTCTTCTGTCATCATTGTGAGTGGTTGTGGGCCAACCTAGTCTGAGGTTGGGTGGGATTTGGGCTTTGTGGTTGCTACAGTTATCACTGCAGATGGTGATTGCAGCCATGAAATTAAAAGACGCTTACTTCTTAGAAGGAAAGTTATGACCGACCTAGATAGCATATTCAAAAGCAGAGACATTACTTTGCCAACAAAGGTCCGTCTAGTCAAGGCTATGGTTTTTCCAGTGGTCATGTATGGATGTGAGAGTTGGACTGTGAAGAAAGCTGAGCGCCGAAGACTTGATGCTTTTGAACTGTGGTATTGGAGAAGATTCTTGAGAGTCCCTTGGACTGCAAGGAGATCCAACCAGTCCATTCTGAAGGAGATCAACCCTGGGATTTCATTGGAAGGACTGATGCTAAAGCTGAAACTCCAGTACTTTGACTACCTCATGCAAAGAGTTGACTTATTGGAAAAGACCCTGATGCTGGGAGGGACTGGGGGCAGGAGGAGAAGGGGATGACAGAGGATGAGGTGGCTTGATGGCATCACCGACTCAATGGACGTGAGTTTGAGTGAACTCCGGGAGTTGGTGATGGACAGGGAGGCCTGGCGTGCTGCGATTCATGGGGTAGCAAAGTCGGACACTACTGAGCAAATGAAATGAACTGAACTGAACTGACAGTTATCCTTAAGTGCACCGTGGACTTCAAATTCCATCAATGGTGGGCTACTCTTTTTTTGTGCTTAGAGTAGATCTTGTGGTGTTGAAGTCTTTTTCTTAATGTCCCTGCTCCATCCTTGGATTGCAGCAACCCATGCACATCTAGGCCATTCTTATCCTTCCCCAGCAATAGACTGTGATTGAGTGAAGTAGCTCAGTCGTGTGCGACTCCTTGAGACCCCATGGACTGTAACCTACCAGGCTCCTCTGTCCATAATATTTTCCAGGCAAGAGTACTGGGGTTGGTTGCCATGTGATTGCTTGTTACTAAATGTTAGGCTTGTGGTGAGGCCAGTAGAGCTTGGGGTGGGGGATGAGAGTTGGATGCATAGTGGGAGGATTCCTTAGTTTTCATGATTCAGCCCCGATTTTAGGGAGGTCTTGTGAGCCTGAACCTTGGTTATAGAACTTTCTCAGCATTACTGTCCCTCCATCCCCTCCCTTCATCACAGCAGCCAGACTTTGAGTAGGAGAGCTTTCTGCCCCATTTCTAGCAGTTACAGTTGTCTGCTTGGTATCAGTACAGGATTTGAGGCCCAAGTGAGTTCCTTATCTCTCCTCCCCTGGAAGCAGCAAGACTTCTGTTTCCATCTGTCCCATAAAGCATTGGATCTTTGATTCAACCATGGGACTAGAGGAGTTCCTGCTCCCATCCCCCACAGCTTTACATAAGAGATGATCTCTGGGGAAGTGGATGGACATTTTTCTTGGCCTGAGTGGCAGCTATTCACTTCCTGACACTCATACCACTGCTTTTATTCTTCCTTGCCCTCGGTCTTGTTCATGAGCACACTACTGTGACTCATGAGATGCTATGGATCCTTCTTGTATGGTTTTCTATACCCCAAATGGAAATGGAGCTTCCCTGGTATAATCACATAAGTGCCCCAACAGCCAGCAAAACATTGTGACAGAAGAAACATTCCTTAAACTGTATGGACATTTTTTTCTCATTCAAAAAATCCACATATCATGTCATGGGAGACACCTCAACATTTATCCCTAACATTTTTCCTCAATTATGTTGATGAAAGTGAAATAGTGCACGAAAATGGTTTTAGGCTTGACTTTTTTGAGAAAGCTCATAAATTAAACAGCAACAGATTTCAAGCTTTACCCAATGTCTGTTAATCCTTGCGTCCTCATAGAGAGATGCACTTGTCACGAATAAATACATTGGGTTATTTTTAAGTCCAATCTGAGCCAATCCTTTTCACTTGCTGCCTGAAATAAAAATTCAGGTGAAATAACTATGACAGCTTGTAACAAAAGTGCTCTTTGACTGTCTTTTTTGTCAATAATAAAAAAAGAAAGTTCTTTTAAAATGTGCCATGTTGGAAAAGTCACCTTATCCTGGTCCTCTGTATAGATCATGCCTGAAAATGGCAAGCTACAAGGCTGCCCAAGACCAGGCATCAGGGCTTTGCCTATGCTTCTGGCACCTTGTACTGATGGGGGAGGGAAGCAGCCTGTTTGCAGAGTTGAGAAAAAATCAATTTTCATCTTCAAAAAGATGAAACTACCAAGCCAGATATTGACTTAGAAATAAAGTGTTTCTTAAAGACTTCCCATATCCTATAAATGTCAGACCCAAACCTAAGAGTTTGGTGATTTAAAGTTTATTGCTAATTTCAAACAAACATGCATATAGCTTTGCCTCAAGAAAAGAACTAGTTACAGCTAATTTTCTGGCAGAACATTTTGCTACATGTATACAACTAATGTCAGAACTCTCAAAATCAATCACCGTTTTTATTCATAAGTATCACTGGATCCCAGTCTTTTTCCATTTATTTTCCATTCTAAGGTTTTATTCTTCTTTGTCCTATAAATTATTTCCATTGACTTGAAGGCTAACCAACGTGATGGCTGATAAACCAACATACAAAGTAGACAGGGGTGAAGAAGATAGGGAAAAAACAGCAGCTGCACAGGACCTGAGTAGACCTACTTTAGAAGGAGTACTTTGGAAAATCTGAAGAGTCTGTTGTCTCATCACCTGCTTCCTGATAGTTTTTGTTGAGTGGGTTTATCCTGATTTGAAGCATACACCTGGATGCTATTGTAGGGAGAGGAAGAAGAGAGGCAGGAGGAAAAAGGAAACCATGTGAAAGGCTGAGATTATTATTATTTTTTTAAAGACTCAGCATTACCTGAAAGGATTAATTAAACTATTGGTTCTGACTAAGCTTTACACTGAATAAGAATGTGCTTTCTACTTTTCACCTGTGGAGGGGATGCTTGTAAAGAAAACAGATCAGCTATAGGAATTAATTCATTTCTTCTACACATTAGTATTGTATTATGAATTAAATTTATAATCCCACTACACATTCTTGAGAAACTACTATTTTCTAGAAACTGCCAGAAATAAAAAAAGTAAAATCTGGTTCCTACCTTGAAAATGCTTTTCCCAAATGAAAAATATCCTGAAATTATCACTTCTGTCTCCTAAATATGGTCCACTCCCATTTCTCCAACCTGTCCACACATTTTTTTTCTACCTTAATGAATATCACCTCCACGGAGAATATAAAGAATATTATTGAATATTCACATAATAACACAGTTTTACATGTGTGCTTTCTTTATGCTAGACATTGTGCATCCAGTTGACATAGTTATTTGTGTTAATCTGCAAAAATCCAATTTTAAGATATTTTGAGACTTTATAGTTTAAACTGAGACCCAGTAAGATTAAGTAACACTCTATTTTGGATGAGGGTTCAGAGCAAGCCTTCATATGAGACCTTTCTGCCTTCCAGGTCCAGACCTCTGAATCTTTTTTTTTTTAAATTACTTATTTTTGGCTGCATGGGGTCTTAGTTGTGGCCCATGGGCTTAGTTGCCCCACAGCATGTGGTATCTTAGTCCCCCAACCAGGGATTAAACCTGTGTCCCCTGCATTGGAAGAAAGTTTCTTAACCACAGAACCACCGGGAAAGTCCTATAGAGCTTCTCTTGACTCCATCCATTCAGAACAAGGTAAGCACTCAATAAGTTGTTAGTACATGTATGTGGAAAGTAAATCTGATTTGCCAGTACATATTTATAATCTTACTTGGGAACACCTTCCTCCCAGGATAATTTTTCAACAGTAGGATAACAGACACATTAGCACCTGGACTTTTTTTTTTTTTTTTCATATCTGTCTACTGAAGAGTCATCAGAGCTCCAGTGTGAATAAACATCCTGCATTTTCTACCTCAGCTAATAAAGGCAGTGCTTTGTATTTGCACCCCAAAGCATCAGACAAAAACAAAGAACTTGAAAAGATACCACCTTTTCGAAAGTGAAAAGTGAAGTTGCTCAGTCGTGTCCGACTCTTTGCGACCCCGTGGACTGTAGCCCACTAGGCTCCTCCATCCATGGGATTCTCCAGGCAAGAATACTGGAGTGGGTTGCCATTTCCTTCTCCAGGGGAATCTTCCTGACCCAGGGATCGAACCCAGGTCCCCCACATTGCAGGCAGATGCTTTAATCTCTGAGCCACCAGGGAAGCCCACCACCTTTTCATCCCAGCGTAATTAATAAGGATATTTTTTCAAACACTAAATTATCACATTCAAAATATGATAGGGGACCATCTCATTATTTTGAAAACTGGTAGAGGGAAAGAATCTAGCATTTTACCTGCCTTTTCTCTGTGAACTGTACAAGTGGGTAATCAACCAATAAAGGAGGGGGATTGCCTTTTTATAAAAGTATTTCCATCAGCAAAGGAACATTAAATTATAGAATTAGGGTATCACCATTCTGCATCCCTAATGAGTTAGTAGATCTGGGTTTTGAGTATCAAGAGTGCTAATGTCACTAAACGAGAGACAAACAGTTGTCATGTGCCTCCCAATGGAAAATAAATAATAAATAAGACACAACCTGTGTTCTACCTAAAGAGATTAAACCTGATTCTGATCAAGACTTGGGATCATACTTCCCCTTTGCAGCAAATACCGAGGCACCTTGACTTGCACCACCCGTGTGCAAGCTGTGGGAAGCCTACAGGACCAATGACCTAGCTTCTTCAGTAGAAACTGCAATGAAAAGAAGGATAAGATGGATGGAGTGGGGCAGTGAGGTGAGGGGCTGTGGATTAAAGGAGACATGAACACATGAAGTTTTTAAAATAGGCACGTCTAAACCAAGTTGACTCATTGGGAAAGACTCCGATGCTGGGAGGGATTGGGGACAGGCGGAGAAGGGGACATACAGAGGATGAGATGGCTGGATGGCATTACTGACTCGAAGGACCTAAGTTTGCATGAACTCCTGGAGATGGTGATGGACAGGGAGGCCTGGCGTGCAGTGATTCATGGGGTTGCAAAGAGTCGGACACGACTAAGTGAATGAACTGAACTGAACTGAAACCAAAGTCTCTAGGAATTCTGTTGCTTTGGTGAGGAAAATGTAAAGAAACACAAGGAAGTGGTTTCTATGAAAGTCAAGATTGTGGTGGTTTTTGTAGGGGAGGGCACTGAGATATGGACAAGGTTGGGAAGGCTTTTGGAGGGGCTAACAGAGTTCCATTTCTTTCACTGGGTGGTGGTTATAGGATATTTGCTTCATAATAAATTTATTAAGTGATATATTTAGGAGGTTTTCTGAAGCTGTTTTATTTTACAATAAATATGAAAAAAGTGTTCTTAAAAATGATTTTGCAAGGCCTGTGTTTCCCTTAACTGTTTTTAATACTATCCACCACTTCCCTTATAGTTCTGTTGGGAAAGAATCTGCCTGCAGTGCAGGAGACCTGGGTTTGATTCCTGGGTCGGGAAGATCCCCTAGAGAAGAAAATGGCAACCACTCCAGTATTCTTGCCTGGAGAATCTCATGGACAGAGGAGCCTGGCAGGCTAAAGTCCATGAGATTACAAGAGTCAGACAGGACTTAGCAACTAAATCACCACCACCATCTGACCTTGCAAATATGAAAAAGTGCGGACTTGGCAACTAAACTACCACCACAACATGTCTGACCTTGCAAAATTTTTAAAGTGCCTTGGTGAAAGAACTCATTCATCTCACACACTTATTTATTGATTGCTCACTCTGTGCCAGGAACTGTTCTAGATATTGGAGAGTCAATGTTGAACAAAACAGACAAAATTTCTCTCTGTATAGATCTCGAAATCTAGTTAGGAGACAAGGAATAAACATCAGCGTACATTGGAGATACTATAGATTCAATTCCAGACCATTGCAATGAAGTGAGGCACAGGAATTTTCTGGTTTTCCAGTGCATACAAAAGTTAACATTATGGCCCACAGGCATCACTCAGTCATGTTCGACTCTTTGTGACCCCATGGACTATATAGCCCACTGAGCTTCTCTGTCCATGGAATTCTTCAGGCAAGAATACTGGAGTGGGTATCTTCTCCAGTCAATCTTCCTGATCTGGGGATTGAACCTGAGTCTCCTTCATTGCAGGCAGACTCTTTACCGACTGAGGCACCAGGGAAGCCCTGTTAACACTGTACTGTAGGCTATTAAGTGTGCAATAGCATCATATCTAAAAAAACCAAAAAGCAGTATACATGCCATCATTAAAAAAAAAATACTTTATTTCTAGAATATGTTAACCATCATCTGATAGTACAGGGTTGCCACAAACCTTCATTTTGTAAAAAATGCAATATATGCAAATTATAGTTAGGCAAAGTACCACAAAATGAGGAAGGCCTGTATGATAAAATATATTGTCTTTTGGGTAGTGATAAGTACTAAGAAATAAAAAATGGTGGGGGGGGAACCACTATCAGGAAGGGGTTACGATTTTAGACAGAAGGGCCAGGGGAGGACTTACAGAGAAGGTGAGCTGGAGTCAAGATCTAAAGGGAAGGAAATTGTGAACCAAGTGGACGGCGGGGAAACAGCAGGGACAGAGTCTCTGAGAGCTCCTTTGTCTGGTGTGTTCCAGGAATAGCACGGAAACTGGTGTGACTGGAGCCAGTGAATAAGAGGGAGAGACATATAGGAAGTCAGCAAGGAGTCTTGTAGGATATAGAAAGGACTGGGCTTTCACTTTACATGAGATGGTGATATATTGGAGGAGTTTCAACAGAGGCAGGAAATTGTCAGACTGAAATTTTTAAAGGATATCTCTGGTTGAGGTGTGAAGAACAGACTAAAATGGGGGCAAGAATAGAAGTAGGAAGAACAGTAAGGGGATTCTTGCAATAACCTGAGCAAGAAATGGAGGAGCTGTGGTCCAGTGAAGTGGGGTGGGGGAGGCGGTGCTTGCATTCTGACTGCTTTCTGAAAGTAGAGTCAAATAGAAATAAAAGACACCCTAAGTTGTGGGGCCCGAACAACTGCAAGGGGAGAGTTGCCATTTCCTGAGGAGTATCAAGAGTTCAGTTTGGGATATACTGCATTCGGGATGTCCAGCTCGTGGTTCAAGGGCATGACTTGGGACACATAAGCGTATGAAGAATTTAAAGGCAGGAAGGAGATGGAACAAATGACCTAGGCTGAGTATGTATAGAAAGGAGACAAGGTCTGAGAATGAAGCCCTAAGACACTCCACTTCTGGATGGAACAGCTCCAAAAAGGAGGTGGAGAAAGGAAAGGGCAGAGAAAACCAGGAGTGTGGTGCCCTCGAAGCAAGTAGTGGAAGTGAGTTTTAAGGAGAGTGGTGATCATGGGGTCATGTACATTGGTATGTCAATAAGATGAGCTCTCTGAATTGTCTCTTGACACCAACACTGTGCAGACCGTGGTGACTCTGATAAGAGCATTTTGAGTGGAGGTAGTCAGGGAAGCCTGGGCAGAATGGATTTGAGAGAACGTGCAAGGAGCAAAAGTGAAGACGATTGAAACATACAATGTTTTCAAGGAATTTCACTGCAAAGGGAAAGGAGAAAAATTGGGAGGTTTGCTGTTTATGTAAAGCTGTTTGGGTATCCGTAGGGTTTGGTTCCGGGACCCGCCAAGTCATGGTTGCCTTCTATAAAATGGCAGAGTACAGTCAGTTCAGTTCAGTTCAGTCACTCAGTCGTGTTCGACTCTTTGCGACTCCATAGACTGCAGCACACCAGGCCTCCCTGTCCATCACCAACTCCTGGAGTTTACTCAAGCTCGTGTCCATCAAGTCGGTGATGCCATCCAACCATCTCATCCTCTGTTGTCCCCTTCTCCTCCTGCCTTCAATGTTTCCCAGCATCAGGGTCTTTTCCAATGAGTCAGTTCTTCACATCAGGTGGCCAAAGTATTGGAGTTTCTGCTTCAGCATCAGTCCTTCCGATGAATATTCAGTACAGTCAGTCCTTCTGCAATCTTGGATGTAGAATCTACAGATATGGAGGGTCAGTGCTCTGCTGTCTTATGAATTCAGATTGGCTTTTTTTTTTTATAAAGTGTGTGCTGTCTTTCTAGAATTATAGTAAGAGTGAAAATACTAAGTAAATATTGAGCCTCAACCACATGGCAGGTAAGGCTCTTCTAAACACTTAGGTAACTCTTTATCCTCATAACTGCCTGTATGAGGGCCAGGCTACTTTGTTCCCATGTTATAGATGACAGATTGAAGCACAGAAAGAAGGAACTTGCCTGATACCACACAGCTGGCAAGTGGAGGAACCAGTTTGGAGCTCAGACATTTCAGTCCAGCACTCAAACTCTATCAGCTCCCCATTTTAAGTCTTTTCTTAAACTAATATTTTCACGAGGTCAGTGTTACTGGACAGTATACTATATCTAGAGCCACCACTGTCAGTCAAGAGAACATAGAAGTTCTCAGTAGGTTAACTGTAAAAATATCACTGTACTCATTATAAACTATTAATCCAGTGAGGTATGTTCATGTGTGCTGTGATGGGAAATAAGGACTTCACTTTATTTTTAGTGGTTCTAGGTTCTTCTCTCCTAAGCCTCTTTACTATAGATGACTTTGCCACAAACATTTTTGCAACATAACTAATTGACCCTAAGGCAATTTTGCTGTAAAAGATAAAATGATTAAAAAAAGAGGGACGTTAAAAAGGGGATGATGAGACATAAGAAATGAATGAGACAATTAAAAAGACTTTAATGCAAAATACAAAATATTTGAGTACATTTAACATCTACTTCTGCTTTATTGACTATGCCAAAGACTGACTGTGTGGATCACAATGAACTGTGGAAAATTCTGAAAGATATAGGAATACAAGACCATCTGACCTGCCTCTTGAGAAATCTATATGCAGGTCAGGAAGCAACAGTTAGAATTGGACATGGAACAACAGACTGGTTCCAAAGAGGAAAAGGAGTACATCAAGGCTGTATATTGTCACCCTGCTTATTTAACTTCTATGCAGAGTACATCATGAGAAACACTGGGCTGGATGAAGCACAAGCTGGAATCAGATTGCCGGGAGAAATATCAATCACCTCAGATATGCAGATGACACCACCCTTATGGCAGAAAGTGAAGAGGAACTAAAAAGCCTCTTGATGAAAGTGAAAGAGGAGAGTGAAAAAGTTGGCTTAAAGATCAACATTCAGAAAACGAAGATCATAGCATCTGGTCCCATCACTTCATGGGGAATAGATGGGGAAACACTGGAAACAGTGTCAGACTTCATTTTGGGGGGCTCCAAAATCACTGCAGATGGTGACTGCAGCCATGAAATTAAAATACACTTACTCCTTGGAAGGAAAGTTATGACCTAGATAGCATATTCAAAAGCAGAGACATTACTTTGCCAACAAAAGTCCGTCTAGTCAAGGCTGTGGTTTTTCCAGTGGTCATGTATGGATGTGAGAATTGGACTGTGAAGAAAGCTGAGCGCCGAAGAGTTGATGCTCTTGAACTGTGGTGTTGGCTAAGACTCCTGTGAGTCCCTTGGATTGCAAGGAGATCCAACCAGTCCATTCTAAAGGAGATCAGTCCTGGCTGTTCATTGGAAGGAATGATGCTAAAGTTGCAACTCCAATACTTTGGCTACCTTATGCAAAGAGCTGACTCATTGGAAAAGACCCTGATGCTGGGAGGGACTGGGGGCAGGAGGAGAAGGGGACCACAGAGGATGAGGTGGCTAGATAGCATCACTGACTAGATGGACGTGAGTTTGGGTGAACTCTGGGAGTTGGTGATGGACAGGGAGGCCTGGCGTGCTGCAATTCATGGGGTCGCAAAGAGTCAGACAAGACTGAGCTTCTGAACTGAACTGAAGATGTATATAGATTCGTGACAATGCTGTGCAAACAACTGGTTTTATTTTATGGGTTGTACATAAGTATTTGTCTTCCAAGTCTTTCATTCAGTGTTATACTCGATCCATCTATTTATTTTTGTTTATTGATTCATCTCCTCATTCAGCACTGCACTTTTTTTCTTCTTCCTTAAAAAATTTATTTTATTGAAGTATAGTTGATTTACAACATTGTCTTGATTTCTGCTATATAGCAAAGTGATTAAATTATGCATATATACATTCTTTTCCATAATGGTTTGTCCCAGGACATTGAATATCATTCCCTGTGCTGTACAGTAGGTTATTGTTTATCTATTCCTTGTATAATAGTTTGCATCTGCTAATCCCAAGCTCTCACTCCATCCCTCCTCCACTTGGCTTTTTCTTCAGCAACCACAAATCTGTTCTCTGTGTCTGTGGGTCTGTTTCTGTTTTGTAGATAAGTTCATTAATGTCATTTTTCAGATTCCAAATACACGTGATACCATCTGATATTTGTCTTTCTGAGTTGTTTTACTTAGTATCCTAAGCGCTAGGTCCATCTATGTTGCTGCTGCTGCTGCTGCTGCTAAGTCACTTCAGTCGTGTCCAACTCTGTGTGACCCCATAGACGGCAGCCCACCAGGCTCCCCCGTCCCTGGAATTCTCCAGGCAAGAATACTGGAGTGGGTTGCCATTTCCTTCTCCAATGTATGAAAGAGAAAAGTGAACGTGAAGTCGCTCAGTCTGTCCGACTGTTAGCGACCCCATGGACTGCAGCCCACCAGGTTACTACATCCATTGGATTTTCCAGGCAAGAGTACTGGGGTGGGGTGCCATTGCCTTCCCCGATGTTGCTGCAAATGACCTTATTTAATTCTTTTTTATGGCTAACTAATATTCCAGTGCACCTATACATCATATCTTCTTTATCCATTCATCTTTTGATGGAAATTTACCTTGTTTCCACGTCTTGGCTACTGTGTATAGAGCATTGAACATTTTCTGTTTGCTAAAAGTTTTTCTTTCATTTAAGAGGGGTGTCAGTTTCTCAACACTAGGATCCATATTTGTAATTGAGCTTTCTACTGCATTATGAAAGCCTCTTCACTGTCGTTTGTGTTCTTGACATATTGTCACACATCCTTTGACAGATGTTCCAAAGTCCTGTGGGAAATGTGGGTTCAGCTCTGTACCTTCCAAGCCCTCAACCTCTTTCTCCTCCAATGTAGTGTGCTTCAAAATAAGAGACAAAATTTGGGACAAATTATCAACTCAATGAAGCCATCAGTAAGTTATCTAACTAGAATAGAATAGTTGAAACCAAACTGTTAAACCAAAAAAAAAAAAATTCCTAACAGCCAATTAGTTATGCAGGGAAAGCATTTTTGGCAAAGATATTTATGGCAAATAAGCTTAGGGCAAAAATATCCAACACAATTTTCAGTGACTTAGCAAAACATTGAAACATTGGCAGTCAAACTTTGAAAATCTGTCTCTTTTATCCTCTATTTTGTACTCTCTTTGCCTCCCTAACCCCTCTCTCCATTGGTTAGTTGCCCAGTGAATAATCCATGTTTAGAATTACATTTTAGCACTCAACTCTCCATTTTGCTCTCCAGTCACTACAAAAAAGTGTCCTGAATGTACTGCTTTTCCATGAATCATTCATTCTTTCATTTTTTTTTCTTGGCTCCAATAGCAAAGCAACCCATGGAATTTGGAGTGACTAGTTATCATTCATTTCACTTTCTGTATTTATGGAGCAAAAGGCTGTCAAAGATAAAGAATTATGTCAGTAGCATATTAAGAAGCAGGACCTACATGTCTTTACACTTAAGTAAACAAGTGACAGCAAGGGAAACAGACTGATCACAATATTTCTGATTAGAAATTCTGAAGTTTGAAACTGGAAAACAAGACATTTGATGATATGACATCTTACTCAAGCCCAGTCCTTTGTGGACTAATGAGATTTTTTCAATGAAAATGCAAAATCATAAAATTTTACTATTAAATGAAGAACTGATGAGAAGCAATTATTGGAAGGCAGTGTACTTTAAAAGTGGATTGGATTTCAGAAAAAGGACCATCAACCAACATCCCTCATCTTGCTTTGTAATTGCAATTTACAGGCCATCTGAACAATTGTGTGACCCTTGAGAAAAGAATTAGTGATTGCAATCACAGCCTTCTAATCAGGAGTCTTAAAAGGAGCATTACTTGACAATCTTCTTCATACACAGGGCATGCCAACTGATTCTGCTGTTTCTTTCACATATTGTTGTGTTTTACATTTGCTAATAATTGTCCAATCTAATTAAATCAAATACAGAACTTGAAAATAGGGGAGCTCAGTAACGTCATCTATAGAAAAATGGAACCGAAGGCCTAATTGCTGTCACTTTATGAAGCCTGAATTCTTGCAGAAAGTCTATAGTAAACACAAAAATTGTGTCAAGGTAAGAGCTTCATCTCCTGAAACAGTTGAAAATGATGAGGCAGGAATGTTGCATGTAACGCACTATGAAAAATGAATATATTACTCAACTGAGCTTCAGATTTACTTTTGGTGGAATGGGTCTTGTTTTCCCCAATGTAATAATATTTTTTGCCAGAGTATTTGTTTTTGAAATCTTGTTAGAGGGTATGTAGCTCTGACACCCACTCTTTCCCTTCTCCTCTGCTCTATCAACTGTTCTCCAGTAGAATCCAGAGAGTCATTTATATGGATTAGCACCTGTTGTGAGAAGCAGTTTTACATCAGATATAGAGAAAGAATTTAAGGGACAAATGAATTATTCACTCTAAAAGAAACACAGAGCTGGTTGTAATTTGTAATTTAGCAGGGTATTTTTCTTGAAACCTGCTAGGGACATGAACTCCTTCATTTAAGAAAGGCTTTAAGCATTCCTGGAAGCTTCCGTATTTCTTTAGTTGTCAACTGATTCCATCTCAGTCATAGTTAGGTATATCACGCTGCCTATATTTTGATGGCATTCTAGGTTTTATTTCTTTTATCATGGAAGTGAGTTCCATGGAAACTGCAAATATTTTTCGCTCAAATAGTTGAGAGGATTTACCATTTTCCTCCATTAACATTTAGCAGCTCATATCCAAAGGACTAATGACACAATATAGAATTTGAAAGGATGTCAGTGATTAAATAGCCAAAGGCTCTTTTTTAAATGTATATGTTTTATAACAAGATTTTGCTTGGGTTGTATATTTGTGTGAGTCATAGTTCATTAAAATTGGTTTGTGTCTTATACCCTTTTCTCTTTTCCTAGAAGCATTGAATTTTGTGTATATCTTTGCAGAGAATGCTCGTTTGCTCTGGTTTTGTGATTTGGAAATACAGCCCTGAAACAACTGGGCTGAGACCACAATTCTCATTTCACTTTGGGCCTTTCTCACATCAGTGGGCAAAATGATTTTTTAGTCACTCCAGTCGACTTGAATCCCAACTACAGTCTCAGGGGTGAAAAGTCAAAGGGTTATCCACTTAACCATTGAATTCTCCAGGTAGACCTTTGATAACCATTACAATTATTTTATTCTCTCCTCCCCTCTCCAAGCGCTGCTATAGTTAATGTTATGTCAGAATTTCCATTATGATTCATGTTTTTCTGGGACTTAAAATGGAAATTCTTCAGGCAGAAAATGGGCACATATGGTTATTGCAGAAAAGCTGTTGTAAAGCCAGTTTGAAGGTGAGCTGCTGAGATTTCGCAGAGTTAAAAACACTTGGCCTGTCCCCACAGCTGGAAAAGGGCCATTCCTTTCCTTGGACAGTGTTAAATGTCAGCTGCTTGAGTTCATTTCTAGTTCCTTTAAATTTGAATGTATCCTTCCTCCTTCCAAAATGGACAGGACCAAGAATTAGGTATTAATAAAAATAGGCATTTCCATCTTAACTCATGTTTACAACCAAAATTTTGTTTTTTCCCTACGATATAAATTTCTTCTCTGACATAAAAAGTATTTGTATTGCAGAAACTGAGCAACTTTAACAGGTATGGTGATAGCTTATTTGTGTCAGAGAGGGTTTGACCATATATCCATGCTTTAAGAGGTTTTAGTCTTTCCATGTTGCATTTCCTTGCAAAATTATTAGTCTTAGAAGAAAAGATGACTGAAGAAGAGGTAATAGGTAAAGGAGTATGTTTCAAGACAGTGTTCCAGAGGAATCTGGTTTTTTCCTTTAGGTTGATAACTAAGCTTCCATTGACTCAAGACTCTGAAGACAAAGCCAGTTGTGGATTTGCCTCTTTGTGCAGCTGACTGCTTTTTGTGTCTTTGTGTTAAATATTAAGACTTAGACCATGAAAGTATATGCCTGAATAATTAAATCCACATTTAGAGACCGCATGGTTGGCACTCAGTAAATGTTTCTTAAATGGTTGAAAAACAAACTTAACTAGCAGTCTTTTGAGGTACAAGCACCTAGGAAAACTGACTGTATGCCTTCTGCCCAGTATTGACTCCCTTAATTCCATCATGACTTGATATTGGCTGCCAACATGATATATGTGCCTAATATGTTCTCACTAAATCACATAATTTTTGTTTTAAAAACCAGCACCATTGAGAGAGAGACAATTATATGAAAAGCACTTATTCATGAAGAGGGTAACATACAATAGAAGAGCTGGCTAAGCATTTCTGTGATGAATGCCTATTGTTTACTGAAAGATCCTACTCTTCTTTTACTGGTTTCAATTATTTCCAAGTTGACAAATTGTGATCAATACTCTGTTATTGGTCTGATAATTAACAGATGATGGCCTGTCTCTATGAATAGTAAATGCTGGGTACTAATTAACATTTGTTTTGATTGCTTGGTATTTAGTTGTCAAAGGCAGCTATTATAATGGCACAGAATGTTAGGAGAGGGTTTTTTTTTTTTTTTTTTGTAGCTTTTGCTTGTTATCAGAAATAACTATTTTGTTTACATGTGTGAAGAGATGGCTGATCTCTGTTACTGCTCACTGTAATATAACTATAGTAGTCTAAGAACTCGTCTAAAAGCCAAAGTATTTCTAATTAATTTTATCTCAAAGGAGAAAGGATCTGTAATCAAAGTGGAGACAGAGAGATTTCTGAACAAGAACTAAAAGAGCTAAATATGATTGGTTGGAATATCACTGATTTAATTAAAAATTAAGATAATATGGACTCTTAAAAGTTTGAGGGGTTATATGATCTATTTTAAAATTTAAAAATAAGACTTCATATTCTTTTCCATTTAAGGGGGAGTTCACTGCAGTTTCAAGGTATGCAGTTATCTAGGGAGATGTCTAATGGGTCACTATTGTACAGTAGAATGGGAGAATTTCCTAGAAAAACCAAGGAGTTGATGTTTTCTTTTGCCTGAAACTTTCTCATCGGTATTCTGATGTTCAGAGAGGTATTACAATTATCTGAAAAGTGTATGGAGTCTGGGTTTAGACTTGGATTCAAATCCTGGCTGTGAAACCTGTTCCCTAGCAATATAACTTGGGACATCATTTTGGAATACATATAAAAATGTGACTTACCTGTAAAAATGTGGCTAATACTATGTCAGTGATACTGTGCAACCATCTCATCCTCTGTCTCCCTCTTCTCCACCTGCCCTTAATCTTTCCCAGCATCGGGATCTTTTCCAGTGAGTCAGCTCTTCACATCAGGTGGCTGAAGTATTAGAGCTTCAACTTTGGCATCAGCCCTTCCAATAAATATTCACGGTTGATTTCCTTTCAGACTGACTGGTTTGATCTCCTTGCAGTCCAAGGGACTCTCAAGAGTCTTCTCCACAGTTCGAAAGCATCATTTCTCTGGCACACAGCTTTCTTTATGGTCCAACTCTCACATCCGTACATGACTATTGGATAAAGCATAGCTTTGACTAGATGGACCTTTGCTGGCAAAGTGATGTCTCTGCTTTTTAATATGCTGTCTAGATTTGTCATAGTGTTTCCTCCAAGGAGCAAGAGTCTTTTAATTTTATGGCTGCAGTCACCATCTGTAGTGATCTTGGAGCCCAAGAAAATAAAATCTGCCACTGTTTCCACTTTTTCCCCATCTATTTGTCATGAAGTGATGGAACCGGATGCCATGATCTTAGTTTTTTGAATGCTGAGTTTCAAGCCAGCTTTTTCACCCTCATCTTGAGGCTCTTTAGTTCCTCTTTGCTTTCTGCCAGTAGAGTAGTATCAGCTGCATATCTGAGGTTGTTGATATTTCTCCTGGCAATCTTGATTCCAGCTTGTAATTCTTCCAGCCTGATATCTCACATGATGTTCATTGCATAGAAGTTGAATAAACAGGGTGACAATATACAGCCTTGATGTACTCTCTGCCACAAAAAAAGAATTCAGTTTTAATCAGTGTGAGGTTCTCTTCAGGCCTTCAGCAAGTTGGATGAGGTTGGATATTGGGGAAATCAATCTGCTTTACCATTACCAATTCAAATGTTAATCTCATCCAGAAAAACCCTCCCAAACTTGCCCAGAATGATGTTTAACCAAATATCTGGGTATCCTGTGATCCAGTCAAGTTGATACATGAAATTAACCATTACAAGGTTTTATTATAACACCTGGCATGTAATTAAGAGAAGAGGCTCTGGGGGCACACTGTGTCCCTTCAAATCCTGGTTCTGCCACCCTTTAGCAGGGTGACACCAGGCAAGTTATGTCACGTTGAAGGTCTCAGTTTCCTCATCAGTAAAATGAGGATGGTATTATTACCAGCCTTATTCAGGGTTGTTGTACAGGACAAAGTTGATACATGTTAGGTATGTAGAACAATGTCCTCACTTAGTCAGTGGTGTGTAAGGTTTCCTGTTACTAGTATCGTAAGTATAATAAGTGATGAATAAATCAGTCATTTTACATTTACTCACTCAGGATACTGACTGAAATTTTACCACAAAATTATCTCCTTGATTTGAAATGTTGAAAATGTCATAAATAAGAAAGTCTTATTTTCTAGAATAACAGATAATTTATACAGTTTATATTCATCGAACAGCAATTATGGCCTGTGTAACTCAGGAGGGTTAACACACAGATGTACATAATCACAGGAAGGCAAAAATTAGCATGGTTGTATCAATTGTTGGCATATCCTTTTTTGAAAGCACGTATTTGATGGGTTTGAGCATTGAGGATAACTCACAAGGCCTTTTCAGACAAAGACTACATTTTTCAACTAAGAGAAACTTTAAAATAATATATTTAAAAAACTAATCTTTAAGCATGTGTCTTAGTATTTAGTCCAAAAATTGGGTTTCTCTTTTGTGTCTCATTTTTCTTTCTTAACCCATCATGTCCTGATTGAAGGTACAAATTTTAGTCTGTTGGTTGTTCTCAAACTCATTGATTTTTTTAAATATCTCAAGACATTTATTTATTCATATTAACTAAAAAAGACACATCAGTCCTATCTGGGTTTTGAATTCCTCCCTATGAAATAGTAGTATTATAAAAACTAAAAAGATGAGTCAATATTTTAGTAAATATTAAAAAAAGAGAAAGTTGATCTATGGTTAGATTAATTTTAAAATACATATGTATTTTATATAACATATAATGCAATATTATTTATTATATATGTGTTATGTCAAATCATGTCAGTCGTGTCCGACTCTGTGTGACCCCTTGGACGGCAGCCCACCAGGCTCCCCCTTCCCTGGGAGTCTCCAGGCAAGAACACTGGAGTGGGTTGCCATTTCCTTCTCCAATGCATGAAAGTGGAAAGTGAAAGAGAAGTCGCTCAATCGTGTCTGACTCCTAGCGACCCCGTGGACTGCAGCCTACCAGGCTCCTCTGTCCATGGGATTTTCCAGGCAAGAGTACTGAAGTGGGGTGCCATTTGCTATAGTATATATTATGTGTAGTAAATACTCGCTTTTTTTCAGTCAGGGTTTTTCATATTTGACAGCTTGTCCTTCACGTCCTTGGGCAGGCTGGACTTTCTGTTTTCCGTCTTCATTTTGCTTTTCCAGTAGGATTTCACTGGCCAGCACTTAATTAAAGCTCATTTCCTCTTTTTATGCTCCAGGTATTATTGTGCCACTCCCTTCAAGAACTAATTTGCACGCTGTTTATTTGAGCTGTGAATTTAATCATCTCAGTCCTACACTATTGCAGGCTGACTGTAATAAGATGTATTGACTTTTCTTTGGAGCATATTTTTGCCTCCATTGTGTGTTGTTTTGCTAGAATGCTAAAGGCAGTGTTTGTCTAATGGCACATCCTAGTAAAATCAGTCCCTCCTTTTAAGATAGTGACGAATTTACATTACTTGTGTCAGTAGATGTCTGAAGTTTTAAAATAAAAGCAATCCTCAAAAGGAGGCTTAAAGTATACGTGATATGTAGGTTTGGAAAAGAAAGAGAGTTGGGCTGGTGCTAGAGTTGGGCTTTTCTGCTCCTCAGTTGAAATAGAGTGGGAGAGACTTCCCTGGTGGTCCAGTGGTTAAGACTCTGCACTTGCACTGCAGGGGGTGTGAGTTCAATTCCTGATAGGGAACTCAAGTCCCACACGCTAAATGGCACACTCAAAATAAACAGGTAAATACAAATTTTAAAATTTTAGAAAAGAAATAGAGTGGGATGAATAAACAACCAGAATTCTCCCAACCAACCTTTCCCCATTATGTGTACACACATACATATCTGAAATTCCACCTGTATTATGTGAGTACGTGTGAACATGTGTGTTTACATTTATGCAAAATCCAGAACACTGGCTATGTTGTAGTCTCATTTCCAGAAGAGATTTTAAAAATATATAGAAAGTAATGATATAAGCTGAGGAGGATGGAGAAAGAGAGAATATGGTATATGATAATGATGTCAGCTGACACCTTTTGAGAGTTTGTTATGTGCTTATTATTCTCAAATGTTTTACATATATTAAGAGGGATATATTAAGAATTATTAACATTTCCGTAGCAGAGGGTGGAATAATGTCCATAATGGCCTGAAAAAATGCATCTAAACATTCATCTGCAGGTTTTACAAAGTCAGCATCTACGAAGATTAAACAAGATTCTGCAGATGAGTGAAGCAATCCTGAGATTAAAAAAACCCAAATTGAGCACAAGGGTCTGTCTGGCCACCCATGATTGTAGCTTTGCCCAGAGGTGGTACAATCTTCAATTAAAATTTTTTTTAGTTAAAAAAGTTAATTGAAGTATAGTTGATATGGAATCATATAATTTATATGATTCCGTATAGTGGAGGACAGAGAAGCTTGGCATGCTTCAGTGCATGGGATCGCAAAGAGTCGGATACAACTTAGTGACTGAACAACAACATGGAATAATATTAGTTTCAAGTGTACAGCACAGTGATTTGGTATTTTTATAGACTATACCCCTTATAAAGTTATTATGAAATATTGACTACATTTCCCGTTCTCTATGTTATGTCTTTTTTTTAATACCTCGCAGTTTGTACCTCTTCATCCCCCTCACCCCTCTTGCTCCTCCCTCCAGCCCTCTCCGCACTGGTGATGATCACGAGTTTGTTCTCCATATCTGTGACTCTTTTTCTGTTTTGTTATATTTTTAAAGAAAAGCCATGAATTAGAATATTTATACATGAAATCTTGTGATTTGAAATTTCTAGAAATATATTTTTTTAAGTCTTGTGTTTCACATGCTGTGAAGGGTGGACCACACCCATGCAGCCCCCTGTGGTCAGGACCCAGCCTGTGGGTCATCTGCTGCTTGAGCCTTCAGAGAATCACCAGGGCGGCATCAGGCTTATGAGGAAACACTGAACGGCAAACACAGATCTTCAGCAATTTCTTTGGCTGATCATTTGACTATTTAAAAAATCTACCTGTCCACGATAAGCTGGGGAAAAAGCATCGTGGAAATTATGCTTTGTACACAGCAGCACAGTTTCTGCTTTCCTTATGCCTAGTCAAACATGTGTAAATCCAAACCCTCAATGAGGCTGCTCTACGTAAACCTTAGGGCCTACTTCTAAGGTGTGGCCAAAAAATATTCAAACAACGGACCTAAAATATTATAGATAGTATATTAGTTCTTTAGGTCAATGCGCAGAAACTTTTAGAACTGTCATCCTCTTTCCTCGAAGTAGGAAGAAACAGGTGATTTACTAAGCAAATAGATGAGTCATTTTGAATCAACGGTTGTTTATACTAGTTTGTTATTTACACTTTTTAGGTCCATTATTTTGAGTTATTTATTTTGAATGACTTGTATTATTCGTCACTTTTATTAAGTAAAATTATTTGCACTTATTACATTATTATTTGCTTTATTTTATGTTATCTATTCCTTTGTCATGTGCCTTGTTACCTCTTTAAAACAAGTAGGTTCCAGACCAGAGTTTCTATTTAGGGTTGTACATCAAAAAAACCTGGGTGATTTCCTTCCTCCCTGTAAATATCTAGAGGTGAGACCTCCACATGGGTATTTTGGGAAAAGGTCTCAATTTGATATTAAAGTGTTTTTCTGAAACTAACACTAGACCAAATGAGGTTTCGATTGTATTTGACTGATTTCCCACTACATTTCATTATTTTCCTTGGATCTGAATTCTGCTAGAACTTACCAACCCGTGGGATTCAAATGTAAGGAGATATTTCAATTCAAGTAAAGGAGATAATCTCCTTTTAATTAAAGTATACGCCTCCACTGCCCAGTTGTGGGCGAATCAGCTTACATTTTGGATTCCAGCACTTCAGATTCGCACAAGCCTAACCTTGACATACTGCAGCTTTCCCCTTCTGAAATTTAGACTTGTTTCTGAATGCTTTATCAGATGTACTGATGGAAGCAGAAAGAACTAGGTGATTTTTAATATGCTTATTTCTTTCTAAGCAATTAGTTGATCTTTTAAACAAAAGAAGCAGAGATTTATACATAAGTAAATAAGATCAGATGAATTGCCAATGTGGCTGTGACCTGTCTTTTCATAGGAGTTTTAGCCTTGGTGGCTTTGTTTTTCAAAAAACACATTCAAGGCTTTCTCAACATTAGGCTAACCTTCTGTCTTAATGTTTCTCAATTACCTGTCAGAGCAGTTGGGATCACTCTGAGAAGCCTGCCATTACCTTAGATAAGGGCATGACCTGGGCTTTAAAACTGACTGTGTTTAGTTGTTTGGTTTGAAAAATAGGAGATTTGTTTTTTCAAGATACATTCAAGCATTCACCCTAAAGTGACAGCTCTGGTATTCTTTCTTNGGGGGGCAGGAGGAGAAGGGGACGACCGAGGATGAGATGGCTGGATGGCATCACGGACTCGATGGATGTGAGTCTGAGTGAACTCCGGGAGATGGTGATGGACAGGGAGGCCTGGCGTGCTGCGATTCATGGGGTCACAAACAGTCGGACACGACTGAGCGACTGAACTGAACTGATATGTGGGAAGATGCAAGAGTCTGGGCTCACTGAAATCATTCCTCTGGTATGTATCTCAAGTATCTGCGGCCAGGATCCTGTGCTTTCACAGCCTGAGCCTCCTCAGGGCACACCAGCTCACCATCCATGGTGACTGCAATCTCTGGTGACTGGGACATTCTTTTTTTACCAATATGGCAGCAAATACTCCACTTCTCAAAAAGTTATTATTCCAGGACAGAGAGTAGTTAAGAGTGAGCCCCATGGACTGGATGTGAGGTGAGTGCTGGGACCCTGGGTCTAGGAGCTCAGGGAATTTCAGTGGCAGGTGGCAAAGGAACAGACACCTTTGGAACAGACACCTTTATCTTGTGCAACAGGCATGGAAGGGAACAGGCCTGTGGAAGGGAAACATCTCCTCTACTCCAGAGTCTGAGTGAAGTTGGGACCCCAAGAGTCTATAAACAGTGAGGAAGTAACAGAACTAAGGAAGGAGACAAAGAACTAAGCTGATGAGGGTCAAGGCCCCAGAAGGCGGGCTTTACAGGGGAAGAAGTCTGCTCCATCTGCCCTTATTTCCTAACTTTTGTACTGGACACTTGACTCCACACAGAAGTGAGTAAAACTTTTGATCGATAAAGGAATTTTTAAAGATGTTGCTAAACACCACCTTTTAGATTATAGACTATGTGAGTTGGCAAGATTACTAGCTTCATTGAAAGAAATCAATGATTTATGAATGAATGAATTGAATGAAAACAATGATTGAAAGAAATCAATGGCACTGAAGTGAATAAGCTAATGAGATCATACAAAGATCAGGACATCTCAGATTTCCATCAGGTCTGGACTTGTGATGACTTTTTTTTTTCCTGACATTTGCTTCTAGTTACTTACTCCTTTCCTTTGGAGCCCTTGCCCATCTGAAGTCTGAGTGAAAGGAATGAATATTCCCCAAAGTATATTGTGTCTCTGTGAATTTTGCTCTTATCACCCTTCCAACACTATTTTAGTCCTATTTCTTGGTAATTTCCATACTTGCCCCCACAAGCATGTTGCTTTAAAATTGGGTTGGCCAAGAAGTACATCATGGAAAAACACAAATGAAATTCTTGGCCAACCCAGTTTGAAAGTGCTGGCTTATCTGTTCACACACTGGCAGGACATGAGATTGAGTACAATAATCTAACTTTTCTTTAGTAGTTACAAACTCTTACTCCATAACCAATTCATGGAATTGTCCAGGCACACAGAAATTAGTTATGGAATAAGAGTTTGTAACTAAAGCTCATTACAAAATTTTCTGGAGCACTCCACCATCAGGGAAGAGCCTTTGGTCATCATACTTGCCTAATAGTCATGACCTCTGAGCTTGAATCTATGACTCATATTGAAATTATGCTGCATGACTTTCTAATATGGCATCATAAACTTGAAGCAAGATCCTCTTCCTTCATATCATATCAGTGTGGAAATTTGCACACATATCCTGCATTTCCAGTGTTTGATACAATATAATAATATAATCTAAATATATAAATATTTATATATTTATAAAATAATCTAAAATATAATAAATAATACTCATGAGTTCCAACAGCTTTGGATAAAATTATAAAGTAGGAAAGATTTGAAAATAATTACATGTTCTGTGTTCTGAACTATTGTTGTTATAAATGAAATTATGCAGGTGAAGCATGAACAAAACATCTGAGCATATTAAACACTCAATATTATTATCATTGGAGGAGGACATGGCAACCCACTCCAGTATTCTTGCCTGGAAAATTCCATGGATATAGGAGCCAGTGAGCTACAGTTCATGGGGTCACAAAGAGTTGGCCATGACTGAGCAACTGAGCACATCGTTAGAGTATTATTAGTAATTATCTCTTGAGATATTAAGAGATATAATGAAGATATAATTCTCTGTTAATTACAGCAGTTGAGTGTTATACTGACATCTGATAATAGTTGTGTGATAATGGCTGGGTCATCTTAGGCTTTCTTTTCCACACTGTGGTGAAGTGAAGTCGCTCAGTCGTGTCCGACTCTTTGCGACCCATGGACTGTAGCCTACTATGCTCCTCCGTCCATGGGATTTTCCAGGCAAGAGTCCTGGAGTGGGGTGCCATTGCCTTCTCCAGAGGATCTCCCTGGCCCAGGGATCAAACCTGGGTCTCCCGCACTGCAGGCAGACGCTTTGCCCTCCGAGCCACCAGGGAAGTCCTCCACTTTGTGGTGGAGTGAAGTGAAGTGAAGTCGCTCAGTCGTGTCCGACTCTTTGCGACCCATGGACTGCAGCCCACCAGGCTCCTCTGTCCACGGAAAGCTCCAGGAAAGAATACTGAAACGGGCTGCATTTCCTTCTCCAGGGAAACTTCCCCACCCAGGGATTGAACCCAGGTCTCCACACTGCACGCAGATTCTTTACCATGTGAGCCACAGGGACGCCCCATTCGTGCACATTACCTTATTAAATATGTTCAGTGACTGTTTAACCAGGTAAATCATTGTTTCACAGCTGAGGAAATAAGATAGGAGAGCAGTCAAAGAATGTACCTCATAGCTAATGATGGCCAAAATTCAATTAAATCTAAATGTTTTAGGTCAATGCTCTTTCCACTTTTGAAATGTATGAGTCTGTATTTCTGTGATTATTTAAGGAACTACCAGGACCACAAGGATCAGACAATGTGGTATTCGCTCTTGACTTCCTCAGAGCCTGGCAAAGTTATTAGCAAATGATAAGTCTTCAGTCAGTATGCTAAGCTGGACCCTCCCAGGATATGTGACCTCCGGCAACACAGTGTCTAACATCCCAACCTACTTATAGCTGGGGTTTTCTCTTCATTAGATGCTGTCAGAAAGAGAGGTGGATAATTTCCCAGTATCTGATTAAAGTTTTGCTTATAGGGTGGGGAGACTAGAATGAGGATAAAACTAAATGACCAATAAGCAATCACTGGAGGGGTGAAGGTTAAGGGTGTTTGTATTTTATGAGGGGCACAGTGACTTCACTTTTGTCTGAGTTTGGACATTATTATGAAAGGACCTTATTTTGTCTCATTTTTTTTCATGGTCTCAGAGTGACTTGTCAGAGGTTGGTAACCCATGACACGGTAGTTTATGTCTAACAGGAAAGTGATATGACCTCCTGTGTCAGACCAGCTCCTGAAATGTCAGGGGCTGCTGCTCTTTTCATTTGCATGCTTTCTTCCTGATGGTTAAACAGCAGTCATTCTGGAGAAAGACATTTACATGAACTGGAAGATGGCACGATATGCTACAGTGAAAACTTCCCAACCCAGGGGTCGAACCCAGGTCTCCCGCGTTGCCGGCAGACGCCTCACCACCTGAGCCACCAGGGAAGGCCTAGCGCTCTGTGCCGTCTTCCGATTCGCGTCCAGCTGCCGAACAAACTGCAGGAGACGGTGCGGGACAGAGGAGCCTGGTGTCCTGCCCTCAGCGGGGCCGCAGTGTCGAAAGCGACCTGGCAACAGAGCAACAGCAGCACGCGCGCTGAGACACCAGAAGCACCGCCCGCGCTCACGGCTTTACACCGACTGGCTGGAACGATCCACGGTGATGTGCGGCCAAACCAACACAATATTGTCAAGTGACTAACCTCCAATTAAAATAAATTAATTAATTAAAAATTAAAAAAAGGAAAGAAAGAAAGAAAAGACACATAAAACATTTCCATCAGCTTCTGTTTACTGAGGGTCCCTTCCCGCCCTCCTTTCGCTTTTCTGTCACTACCCTGCTCTGAGTTTATACTCATCAGTCCCTTGTTTCATTTTCATGACTTTACTACCTTCAAGGCTAATAACAGGTTGTTGAGTTTAGCTTGCGCGTGAGCTTTATAAACATTTGGCCCTGTTTGTACGTAACCTAGAGTCAGTTCAGTTGCTCAGTCGTGTCCGACTCTCTGCGTCTGCGACCCCATGAACCGCAGCACGCCAGGCCGCCCTGTCCATCACCGTCTCCCGGAGTTCACTCAGACTCACGCCCATCGAGTCCGTGATGCCATCCAGCCATCTCACCCTCGATCGTCCCCTTCTGCCTCCAGTCCCTCCCAGCATCAGGGTCTTTTCCAATGAGTCAGCTCTTCGCATGAGGTTGAGAGGGTAACAGGCAGGAAGGCCAGGGGTCTCCAAACGGAGGAACTAGCCTTCAAGTGTCAGACAGTTTCTCTCTCTTAAGCAGCAGGAGGAAACAAACTAGCGATATTTTTTCCTTCTCTATACAAATTTAAAAGGAGGTTTCTCTTAAAATTCTGTGATGCCTTTTTCTTATGGAAATGTTTATCTTAAGCTATGCTAATGTACTATGCATTTACCCCAAACTCTGTCTTCAAGTCGGTTCCGCCTTTTGGGCTCAGAACCTATTTGATAAACCAGTATGTTATACTCCGATATTGTTCTTCTAATCTATGTAAATGAAACTATTTGTATGGTGATCTGCCCTTCTCCAAGATTCAAGTTAATCATTTTATGGCCCTAGATAAACCATTTGGAGCCAAGGTTATCCCAAAATACATCTTATGGATGAGGGGCCTGGTGCCATTCTAAGTTTTGAGACATTCCTTTCTTTCATTAACAGACTGCTGGTGACTATATACCATCCAGCTAAAGACTAGCAGGGGGATAACTCTTTCTGCCCCCTTCTGGTGCCTATGTCAGAAGCTTTTTCTATCTCCTTTAATACTTTAATAAAACTTTGTTACACAAAAGCTCTGAGCGATCAAGCCTCGTCTCTGGCCCCGGACTGAATTCTTCTCCTCCGGGGGCCAAGAATCCTGGCATTGTAATTCAACAACCTTTCAAGGTGGCCAAAGTACTGGAGTTTCAGCTTTAGCATCATTCCTTCCAAAGAAATCTCAGGGTTGATCTCCTTCAGAATGGACTGGTTGGATCTCCTTGCAGTCCAAGGGACTCTCAAGAGTCTTCTCCAACACCACAGTTCAAAAGCATCAATTCTTCGGTGCTCAGCCTTCTTCACAGTCCAACTCTCACATCCATACATGACCACTGGAAAAACCATAGCCTTGACTATACGGACCTTAGTCGGCAAAGTAATGTCTCTGCTTTTGAATATGCTGTCTAGGTTGGTCATAACTTTACTTCCAAGGAGTAAGCATCTTTTAATTTCATGGCTGC
>SJYX01005392.1:90434-127479 GCA_006410675.1 Oreotragus oreotragus
GTCGCTTCAATTGTGTCCAACTCTGTGCGACCCCGTAAATGGCAGCCCACCAGGCTCCCCCATCCCTGGAATTCTCCAGGCAAGAACACTGGAGTGGGTTGCCATTTCCTTTCCCAATGCATGAAAGTCAAAAATGAAAGTGAAGTCGCTCAGTCGTGTCTGACTCTTAGCGACCCCACAGACTGCAGCCTACCAGGCTCCTCCATCCATGGGATTTTCCAGGCAAGAGTACTGGAGTGGAGTGCCATTGCCTTCTCCATACCACTATATACCAACAGCTAAAATTAAAAGGAATAACCATATCAAGCAATCATAGGGATATAAAACAACTGGCACTCTAATATGCTACTAGTGAGAGCATAAAATGGCTTGACTTCTTTGGAAAATACTGTACTCGTTTTTTAAAATATTAACCATACATCTAACATGACTCAGCCATTCCACTCCTAAAGGGAAATAAAAATATACGTCCACACAAAAATTTGTACATGAGTATTTAAAACAGTTCTATCTGTATTAGATTTAAAAATAACTAAAAACTGGAAATAATCTGAATATCCATCAACAAGTAACTGGATAAACAAATTGTGGTATATCAATATAATGGAATTTTATAGTAAAAGATAAAACTATTGATAAAAAAGAATAAAAAACAGCAAACTACTGATATGAAAAAAATACATTAATCAATCTCAAAATCATTACACTGAGTTAAAGAAGCCAAATAAATATGATTCCATTTATATAAAAATTCTAGAAAATGCTAACAAATTTATATATAAAGACAGAAAACTAATCAGTGGTGTTTGGGTATGATGGAAATGGCAGGGGGAGGGACAGAGAGGGACAAAGGAAAACTTTTGAAGTTTATGGAACGGCTCATAATCTTGACTCTGATAATGGTTTCATTAGTGTATACATAGGAGAAGGCAATGGCACCCCACTCCAGTACTCTTGCCTGGAAAATCCCATGGATGGAGGAGCCTGGTAGGCTGCAGTCTGTGGGGTCGCTAAGAGTCAGACACAACTGAGTGACTTCACTTTCACTTCTCACTTTCATGCATTGGAGAAGGAAATGGCAACCCACTCCAGTGTTCTTGCCTGGAGAATCCCAGGGACGGAGAAGCCTGGTGGGCTGCCATTTATGGGGTCGCACAGAGTCGGACACGACTGAAGTGACTTAGCAGGAGCAGCAGCAGTGTATATATATATGCCAAAACTCATCAAACTGTATAATATAAATGTGTGTGATATATACCTCTACCTCAATAAAGCTTTTTTTAAAACGCCAATTTCATAAAAGATAAAGGCAGATACTAAGGATACTAAAGAGACAGAACAACCAAATGCAAAGCATAATCCTGAACTGGATCCTGGCCTGGAGAGGAAAAGGATATGTATAAAGTACAATTAAGACGTCCTTAGTGGCCCACTAGTTAAGACGGCATGTTTCCAATGCAGTGGGCACAGGTTCAAATCATGGTCAGGGAACTAAGATCCCACGTGCATGCAGTCAAAATAATAATTATAATTTTGAAATAATAAAGTACAATTACGAGTATTAGAATATGGATTGTACATTAAAGAACTTATGTATGTTAAATTTCTTGAATTTGATCACTGTACTATTTAAGGAGAGACTACTCTATTCTTAAAATATAAGACAGTGAAGTGTGCATATGTGCTCAGTCACTAAGTCATGTCCAACTCTTTGTGACTCCATGAACTGTAGCCTGCCAGGCTTGGAGTGGGTTGCCATTTCCACCTCCAGGGGATCTTCCTGACCCAAGGATGAAACCCAGGTATCCTGCGTCTCCTGCACTGCAGGTAGATTCTTTACCAGTCAGCCACCTGGGAAGCCCTATATGCTAAAGTATTAAGCAATAAAGCTGCATGATAAGTGCAATCTTCTCTCAAAAAAGAGAACAATATGGTGTATCAGAAATTATAGGAAAAAAACACATGAAAATTTCAGCTGATTAAAAAAAAAAAAACCACTTCATGGAGTCCAATGACTTTCCACAATAAAAATACTGAAACTTGGAATAGAAAGTAACTTCCTCAACATTATGAAAGCTGCTGCTGCTGCTAAGTCGCTTCCGTCATGTCCGACTCTGTGCAACCCCATAGACGGCAGCCTACCAGGCTCCCCGATCTCTTGGATTCTCCAGGCAACAACACTGGAGTGGGCTGCCATTTCCTTCTCCAATGCATGAAAGTGAAAAGTGAAAGTGAAGTCACTGAGTCGTGTCCAACTCTCAGCGACCCCATGGACTGCAGCCCACCAGGCTCCTCCGTCCACGGGATTTTCCAGGCAAGAGTACTGAAGTGAGCTGCCATTGCCTTCTCCGTATGAAAGCTAATATACTCAATGGTAAAAGACAGAAATCTTTTCTTCTAAATTCAAGAACAGGATATGATGCCAGCTTTCACCACTTCTATTCAGCATAGTACTAGAACTTTTAGTCAGAGCAATTAACAAGGAAAAGAAACAAAATACATCCATATTGGAAAGAAAGAAGTAAAACTATCTCTATTTACATGTGACAAGATCAAAAATGTATATATTCTTAAAGAATCTTTTAAAATGTAGAGGTAATGAATTCAGCAAAATTGCAGGCTATAAAATCAACACAAAAAACTCAGTTATATTTCTATACACCAGAAATGAGCAATCAATTAAGAAAATTAAGAAAAAAATTCTATTTACAAAATCATCAAAAAGAATAAAATATTCAGCAACAAACTTAACCAAGGAGATGTACACTTACACACTGAAAACTAGAAAACATTGTTTAAAGTCTATGTTCGATACAGGATGCAGGATGCTTGGGGCTGGTGCACAGCGAAGATCCAGAGAGATGGTATGGGGTGGGAGGGGGGTTCAGGATTGCGAACTCATGTACACCTGTGGCGGATTCATGTCGATGTATGGCAAAACCAATACAGTATTGTAAAGCAAAATAAAGTAAAAATAAAAATTTATGATTCTCGGGTTCCCCTGGTAGCTCAGATGGTAAAGAATCTGCCTACAATGCAGGAGACCTGACTTCAGTCCTTGGGTCAGAAAGATCCCGTGGAGAAGGAAATGGCTGCCACTCCAGTATTCTTGCCTGGACAATCCCATGGACAGAGGAACCTGGTGGGCTACAGTCCTTGGGTCACAAACAGCTGGACACGACTAAGCACACATGCATGCAGGTGATTCTGCTGCATGCTCTAGCTTGAGAACTAGAACTTTCTCCAAAAGGTCGGAATGTAGAATGTTCAAGATGTTATGGACAATTAAATCTGTCCTTGGTCTTTTCATGGCATGTCATCTCTGTCTTCTCATATCATTCCTTGGAAGCGAGAGGAATGTTTATCAAGTTATCTGAAAGAAACATCTTCTTGTCTGTATTTCATGTGTTCTGGTTCTTTGTACCTAGGATCTTATCCACAGGTACAGCTAGTCCCCTTGAGTAAAGGTGCTGATACAGGGAAACAGCATTACCAAGACAGATTTTCTCATTTCAGTGATTCAGGCCTGGGATGGGACTATATTTCATTCTCATTTCTTTGAAGTCTTAAGTTCCAAGGTTTAAGCAGCAAGGTGGCAGAGGTCTGTCAGTGGATGCTGATTTAAGCCTGCTTTTTTGTGTGTAAGCTCTCAGTCATATGCTTCGCAGAGACTTTCTACATTCCAGCAAACTCCACTGTCTATATTTTTATATGTTAAGGCAATGAAGTAATTATATATGTGGCATTGTAACAAGTTTTGAGAATATTCTCCTAGTGACAGAAGAGGACCTTTATCTAATCCCTGGTGCCCCAGCTTGTACGGGTGAAACTTAGGAAGAGCCTGGGAAGGGTGTTTAAGCAGTTTAAGGTATATTCTTCAGTTGCAGTCCATTTTGGTAGAAGTGTGAATATTATCATCTAAACTAATATTAATGGAAAGGAAAAAGAGACATCTTTTAAAATTGATCACTTAAAAGTTTTATTATGAAAAATTTTGAATGAAAAAAAATGTATAATAAATATCCAGATAGCCATTATCTGAAGTAACATAGCTACTAATATTTTCTCTTTACCTATTTTTTTCTTCAGATATTTTCAGACAAATTAAAGCCCTCATATCTCACCCTTAACTTCACTGTGAATCTTTTAAGAAGGGTTTTTTTCTTATATAACTACCATGTCATCACACCTAACAAAATTAATGGTATTATCTAATATAGTTCATATTCAGATTTTTTTTAGTCCCCAGAATGTTGTTTTACAGTTGGTTTGTGAGTCCTTTCTTTAAATTAAAGGCTTTTCTTTCCAATCATAAAAGTTAATATATTTTTAAATTTCAGGAAGATAAGGAAAAAGTTTTTTTTAAAGTGTACTGTTATTTATTAGGATGTATTTAAGACATCTAATTCCCTTGTAGATATTTAGTATAATAAAGATTAAATTATTATTAGCCATTTTACTATAGTTATTACTTATTATATTACTATAATTATAATTTAAGGACCTTACTTAATTCTTTCAACAACTCTTGAAGGAGGCTGTTTTTTTCCCATTTTATACATGAGGAAACTGAGACTTAGAAGGACAGAAGTAACTTGTTCAAGGTTAGACAGCTTATCGGGGATGTGGTAGAATTTGATCATTTGTTTGACTCCGGAGTCCATGTTCTCAGCCACTAACTAGTCTTATTATTAAAAAAGAATTTGTGGACATCAGGAAAAAGAATAGCAGCTTCTCAGATAAAGGTACAAAGGACATGTACAGATAATTCACTGAGAAAGAGTTAGAATAAAGTCTATGCAGAAAGATGTACTTAGCACAATGTATGACACAGTGCTTAATAAACTAGTGTATGGTAGTAGTTAATAGTGACCCTATTGACTATGGTAATACTTGATGTTTGATGAATGTACCTCAACCGTTATCAAAATGAGTGCTATTGCAGTATTTTAAAGAAAAAGTTCAGTGTTGTGTGTGTCTACCTCTGTATGCATTTTTAGAAAGTCTGAACAGGTAAATACCACGTGGCTTACAGTGACTGTCTCTTGGGGAGGTAGAAGTAGGGTGTATAGGAAGTGGAGACTATATTGTTTCTACTTTTTACAATGATCATGTGTTACCAGAAAAAAATAATTCCTATGAAAAGTGTTCATAGCCTTTGAGCCTACTAATTCTTTCTTTGGAATGTGTATTAAGAAACTAATCTCAAAAGTAAAGAACACATTCATGTACAAATATTATTTATTGTATCAAAAATTGTAAACATCCTAATGTTCAACTATGAGGGAAAGTTTGAATATGGAATATGCAATTATTAAAATTATATTTTCAAAAGACATTCTAAGACATGAAAGATAATTGTAGAATATTAAGGATGCTATAATAATAATAAAGAGAAGGTATTGAAGTGAAGTGGCTCAGTCGTGTCTGACCCTTTGCAACCCCATGGACTGTAGCCTACCAGGCTCCTCCCTCCATGGGATTCTCCAGGCAAGAGTACTGGAGTGGGTTGCCATTTCCTTCTCCAGGGGATCTTCCCAACCCAGGAATCGAACCCAGGTCTCCAGCATTCCAGGCAGATGCTTTAACCTCTGAGCCACCAGGGAAGCCAAGAGAAGGTAGAGCACAACTATATATCAAGAGATAACATGCATTTAAAAGCTTGAAAATAAAATGAATACAGAGGTTGTGTTTGAATGTTGTGTTTTGGAGTGATTTTCACCCTTAAAATTTTCTTTTAATGGCACATATTTTTGTAATAATTTAATGGTTATATGTTTTGTTTCCTTTTTAAAAAAGCAGTTTGAGTTTATGACTTCATAACAGAAAGTTGGTTCAGAGAGGTAAAGTTTTTGGTAACTTGCTCCACAACAAGAGATAACAATCACAGGGGGAAAGACAGGGTAGCATCAACTTCCTGGTGTCTCTGCAGGAAAACCCACCCCTGAAACCAATAGCAGCTCACAGTCAGTAGCAGCATCTCAACAGCAGCCATCCTAGCTTTTTAACTCATCCTACTCCATTCAATTTGAGCAAGCTCCAGGAGCTGCTGATGGACAGGGAAGCCTGGCATGCTGCAGTCTTTGGAGTCGTAAAGAGTCAGACACGACTGAGCGACTGAACTGAGCTGAACTGAACTCCATTCAATTAGTTAGGCTTTTTCCATTCCTTGAAGTTTTTTTTTTTGTTTTTGTTAATAAACCCTGCCTTCTCCCCCTTCACAAAATAATTTGGGTTGTGGATCGGTGTATATCTTGTTGGCTTGCCTCATGATTGTTATTAATTTTTGAATGTGATAACAAAATCACAGGTTGGGATCAGCATCATTGTTCAATCCTGCTGCTAGGGTGAAGCGGACCTATTTCAAATCTCATCAGACTGCAAGTTTCATAATGGCTAGGACTTTAAGAGGCCTGGGGTGTGAGCGAGCAGGTGGCACACGCTAAGTCAAAGTTGTTGTATCTCAGCGACCCCATGGACTGCAGCCCACCAGGCTCCTCCGTCCACGGGATTTTCCAGGCAAGAGTACTGAAGTGAGCTGCCATTGCCTTCTCCGTATGAAAGCTAATATACTCAATGGTAAAAGACAGAAATCTTTTCTTCTAAATTCAAGAACAGGATATGATGCCAGCTTTCACCACTTCTATTCAGCATAGTACTAGAACTTTTAGTCAGAGCAATTAACAAGGAAAAGAAACAAAATACATCCATATTGGAAAGAAAGAAGTAAAACTATCTCTATTTACATGTGACAAGATCAAAAATGAATGTATTCTTAAAGAATCTTTTAAAATGTAGAGGTAATGAATTCAGCAAAATTGCAGGCTATAAAATCAACACAAAAAACTCAGTTATATTTCTATACACCAGAAATGAGCAATCAATTAAGAAAATTAAGAAAAAAATTCTATTTACAAAATCATCAAAAAGAATAAAATATTCAGCAACAAACTTAACCAAGGAGATGTACACTTACACACTGAAAACTAGAAAACATTGTTTAAAGTCTATGTTCGATACAGGATGCAGGATGCTTGGGGCTGGTGCACAGCGAAGATCCAGAGAGATGGTATGGGGTGGGAGGGGGGTTCAGGATTGCGAACTCATGTACACCTGTGGCGGATTCATGTCGATGTATGGCAAAACCAATACAGTATTGTAAAGCAAAATAAAGTAAAAATAAAAATTTTAAAAAAAAAAGAAAGAAATTAAGGACCTAAATAAATGGAATGGCATCCCACGTTCATGGGCTGAAAAACTGTTAAAATGACACTACCTGAAGAGGACAGATTCAGTATAACACCTATCAAAATCCCAACGGCTCTTTATGAAGAAATTTTAAAAATCTACCCTAAAATTCACACAAATTTTCAAGGGAGCCAGAAGAGCCAAGGTAGTTCTGGAAAAGAAGAGCAAAGTTGAAAGTCTCACACTTTCTACTTCAAATGTATAGTTAAAACAAAGCTGTAATAAAACAGTGTGGTACAGGCATACAGATAGACATATAGACCAACAGAATACAATAGAAAGCACAGAAATAATCTCTGACATCAATAGTCAACTGCTTTTTGACAAGGATGTCAAGACCATTCAATGAGAAAGAATATTCTCTTCAACAAACTGTATAAGCATAACTGGATATCCACATGTCAAATAATGAAGTAGGACCCTTATCTTATACCATTACACAAAATTAACTCAAAACAGGGACTTCCCTGGTGGTCAAGTGGTTAAGACTCTGCACTCCCAATGCAGGGGGCCCAGGTTCAATCCCTGATCATGGAACTAGATTCTACATGTCACAACTAAGAGCCAGCATGCCAAAACTAAAGATCCCGTGTGTGTGTGCTTAGTCACTCAGACATGTCTCTTTGTGACTCCATGGACTGCAGCATGCCAGGTTCCTCTGTCCATGGAATTTTCCAAGCAAGAATACTGCAGCAGGTTGCCATTTCCTTCTCCAGAGGATCTTCCCAACCCAGGGATTAAACCTGCATCTCTTGCATCCTCCACATTGGCAGGTAAATTCTTTACCACTAGTGCCACCCTGCCACAACAAAGATCCCACGTGCTGCAACTAAGACTCGGTGCAGTCAAATATTGTGTGTTTTTTTTTAATGAATTAAACACCTGAATTTAAGCGCTAAAACTATAAAACTCTCAGAGAAAAACATAGGAGAAAATTTTCATGACCTTGAATTTGTCACAGTTTTTAAGTATTACCCCTAAAGCACAGGAAACAAAAGAAAGCAATAAATTGGATTTCATCAAAATAAAAAACTTTTGTGCATCAGACAGTATCAAAAACAGTGAAAAGACAACCCATAGAATGTGCAAAACTATTTGCAAGTCATATAAGGGTTTAAAATCTAGATAACAAAAATAAATTTTACAACTAAACAACCAAAAGAAAAACAACCCATTTTTAAAATTGAAGTATACCAGTATACTTCAGTATACTGAACTCTGATTGATTATATTCCTTGCAGTCAAAGTTGGAGAAGCTCTACACAATCAGTAAAAACAAGACCTGGAGCTGACTATGGCTCAGATCATCAGCTCCTTATTGTAAAATTCAGACTTTAGTTGTAGAAAGTAGGGAAAATCACTAGGCAATTCAGGTATGACCTAAATCAAATCTCTTATGATTATACAGAGGAGGTGATGAATAGGTTCAAAGGATTAGAACTGATAGAGTACCTGAAGAACTATGGATGGAGGTTCATTGTACAGGAGGTAGTGACCAAAACCATACCAAAGGAAAAGAAATGAAAGAAGGCAAAATGGTTGTGTGAGGAGGCCTTACAAATAGCTGAGGAATGAAAAAAAGCAAAAGGTATGGGAGAAAGGGAAATATATACCCAACTGAAAAAAGAGTTCCATTCCAAAGAATAGCAAGGAGAGATAAGAAAGTCTTCTTAAGCTAACAATGAAAATAAAGAGAAAAACAATAGAACAAGAAAGAACAATGATCTCCTCATGAAAATTAGAGATACCAAGGGAACATTTCATGCAAAGATGAGCAAAACAAAATGTGCAAGGACCTAACAGAAGCAGAAGAGATTAATAATAGGTTTCAAGAATACACAGAAGAACTGTACAAAAAAGTCTTAATGTCTCAGATAACTATGATAGTGTGGTCACTCACCTAGAGCCAGATATCCTGGAGTGTGAAGTCAGGTGGGCCTTAGGAAGCATTCCTACAAGCAAAGCTAGTGGAGGTGATGGAATTCCAGCTAAGCTATTTAAAAATCCTAAAAGATGATGCTGTAAAGTTCTGCACTCAATATGCCAGTAAATTTGGAAAACTGAGCAGGGCCACAGGACTGGAAAAGGTCAGTTTTTATTCCAATCCCAAAGAAAGGTTAATGCCAAAGAATGTTCAAACCACTGTACAACCCACACAATTAAGACTCATTTCACATGCTGGCAAGGTAATGCTCAAAAGCCTTCAAGATAGGCTTCAGCAGTACATGAACCAAGAACTTTTGGATGTACAAATCGGATTTAGAAAAGGCAGAGGAACCAGAGATCAAATTACAAACATCCATTGGATCATAGAGAAAGCAAGGGAATTCCAGGAAAAAAAAAAAAACATCTAATTCTGCTTCACTGACTAAAGCATTTGACTGTGTGTATCACAACAAACTGTGGAAAACTGTTCAAGAGATGGGAATACCAGACCACCTTATCTGCCTCCTACGAAACCTGTATGCAGGACCAGAAGCAACAACTAGAACTGGACATGGAAAAACTGACTGGTTCAAAACTGGGATAGGAGTATGTCATGGCTGTATATTGTCACCCTGCTTATTTAACTTATATGCAGAGTACATCGTGGGAAATGTTGGGCTGGATGAAGCAAAAGCTGGAATCAAGATTGCTGAGAGAAATATCAACAACCTCAGATATGCAGATAATACTAATCTAAAGGCAGAAAGCAAAGAGGAACTAAAGAGTCTCTTGATGCAGGTGAAAGAAGAGAGCAAAAAAGTTGACTTAAAACTCAACATTCAAAAAAGTAAGATCATAGCTGCTGCTGCTGCTGCTAAGTCATTTCAGTCGTGTCCGACTCTGTGTGACCCCATAGATGGCAGCCCACCAAGCTCCCCTGTCCCTGGGATTCTCCAGGCAAGAATACTGGAGTGAGTTGCCATTTCCTTCTCCAATGCATGAAAGTGAAAAGTGAAAGTGAAGTCACTCAGTCGTGTCTGACTCTTAGCGACCCCATGGACTGCAGCCTACCAGGCTCCTCCATCCATGGGATTCTCCAGGCAAGAATACTGGAGTGGGTTGCCATTTCCTTCTCCAAAGATCACAGCATCCAGTCCCATTACTTCACGGCAAATAAGTGAGGAAACAATGGAAATAGCAGCATATTTTATTTTCCTGGGCTCCAAAATCACTGCAGACAGTGACTGCAGCCATGAAACTAAAAGATGCTTCCTCCTTGGGAAAAAAGCTATGACAACCCTAGACAGCATATTAAAAAGCAGAGACATCACTTTGCCAACAAAGGTCCACATAGTCAAAGCTATGGTTTTTCCAGCAGCCATGTATGGATGTAAGAGTTGAACCATAAAAAAGGCTGATGGTAAAAGTGAAAGTCACTCAGTCATGTTCAACTCTTTCATTCATAGGCCAGAATACTGGAGTGGGTAGCCTTCCCCTTCTCCAGGCAATCTTCCCCACCCAGGGAACAAACCCAGGTCTCCCACATTGCAGACAGATTCTTTATCAGCTGAGCCACAAGGGAAGCCCAAGAATACTAGAGTGGGTAGCCTATCCCTTCTCCAGCAAATGTTCCTGACCCAGGAATCAAACCAGGATCTCTTGCATTGCAGGCAGATTCTTTACCAACTAAGCTATCAGGGAAGCCCCAAAGAAGGATGAGCACCAAAGAACTGATGCTTTTGAACCATGGTGTTGAAGACGACTCTTGAGAGTCCCTTAGACAGGAAGGAGATCAAACCAGTCAATCCTAAAGAAATCAACCCTGAATATTCATTAGAAGGACTTGCTGAAGCTGAAGCTCCAATACTTTGGCCACCTGCATTGACATATCGTTACATGAAGTCAATTGTAACATGTCAGAACTCATTGTAGAATAATTATTAATTGATTAGACAAACAAAACACAATGTTTTGGAACAGTTATTTTCTTATGCTTCAACCCAGGAGGTGTGTTATGCCTGGCAGGAAGTTTACAAAAAGTGGAAAAGAAAAAAATAAATAATAAAAGTTTGGCAAATTTCAATGCAAGTACTTAGAGTTACTTTGAAATACTATATATAAGACATATAAAATGAATTTGACAGTATGCAGTTTTTGTCATCTTCATAAAATTAAATGCAAAAAATAACTTTTATCTGGGATACAAGGGGTAGCAATAACAGGAATAGAATGACAAAGAAGTAACCCATAGTTATTGTTGTTGTTTATTTGCTAAATCTTACCTGATTCTTTTATGACTCCATGAACTGTAGCCAACCAGGCTTCTCTGTCCATGGAATTTCCCAGACAAAAATACTAGAGTAGGTTGCCATTTCCTTCTCCAAGGGATCTTCCCGACCATGGATTGAACCCACATCTCTTGCATTCACAGATGGATTTTTTACCCCTGAGCCACCAGGGAAACACAACCTATAATTATAAAAGATATTGTTAATAGTGGTAAAACAATATTGAGGACAGAGTGTTTGAAATACCAAATTCACAGTTCATAGTCTCTTGATAGTTAAAGTTCAGATCACTTATACAATTAGAATTGAATAGACTAGGAAGGGTGCCTCATCAGTAAATACACTCTTGCAATCTCTGTTTTCCTGATAAATAGAAGCCCTGTGGTGAATCACACACTCACACTTATATATCCACATGCACATACACATATGCATTTACAATAATAGTCTCCTACACTATCTTGATAGAAAGCCCATAAGATTTTAAATAATCTAAATATATGCAGATAGTCATCATGAAAAGCACTGTGTATTAGCTTCTGAAGCCACTTCCTCATATTTAAAAAAAAGTAAATTATTGTGAGGTTTTAACCTGATGAAAAATCTGCCTTGTAAAACATAATTGATAATTTAGAATATTGATAAAGAAAGGCTATATTACTTCTTTGTATAGTAAATCTAACAACAAAGATCCATGTAGTCAAAGGTATGGTTTTTCCAGTAGTCATGTATGGGTGTGAGAGAGTTGGACTATAAAGAAAGCTGAGTGCAGAAGAATTGATGCTTTTGAACTGTGGTGCTGGAGAAATTCTTGAGAGTCCCTTGGACTACAAGAAGATTAAACCAGTCCATCCTAAAAGAAATCAGTCCTGGATATTCATTGGAAGGACTGATGCTGAAGCTGAAACTCCAATACTTTGGCCACCTGATGGGAAAAACTGACTCATTGGAAAAGACCCTGATGCTGGGAAAGATTGAAAGCAGGAGGGAAGAGAAGGGGATGGCAGAGAATGAAATAGTTGGATGGCATCATCAACTCAATGAATATGAGCTTGAGTAAACAGTAGCAGTTGGTGATGGACAGGGAGGCCTGGTATGCTGCAGTCCATGGGGTTGCAGAGTCGAATATGACTGAGCAACTGAACTGAACTAATAATATTGCAAGTATAGAAAGACCAATGCTAAATTAAAAGTTCCTTGTTTTTGAATATAATATCTGAATTTAGGAATGATTGTGAAGTTTTCATTAGAAAAAATTATGAACATGAATATTTGAGATTTCTTATCACTATCTTCTTATGGAGCATATGGATACAAAATAGGAGAGAAAATAAAACAGACAGAAGCATGGATGTGATAGGTAAATTCAATTATCTTTTTGAAAACAGTTTATTTAATACACATATTTTCTCTTCTCAAAATAAGTTTTGAAATAATAAAAATATTAACATCACTGGAACATAAGAGGGAGCATCTTTAGTAAACCAGAATTGTGAGGAATTTCTGGAAGACATGAAGCAGATGGGACAGATGGAGAGCAAAGCTGGTCACTGTAGAATAGCCTTTGATTCAAAGCAGGCAAAAGGGAAAAACATGGAGGAATAAATGAGCAGATTTTCTAAACTGAGTCCTGAGAACAATCAAAGCTCAGAACAGAAGGGACTGGAAATAAGGCAAGCTGGGTAATAAGGCAGAAACTGGAGGGATTTAGAATCTGAGCTAGTTTTCCCCACACAAGTTGCCTGATACAATCCCAGGTGTCAGGGACTGTTTAAAAATGAACTGAGAGTTATAGCATTGAAATCTGTTAATATGGGCAGCAGAGACAAAGAGGGGAAAAAATTTAACACTGCAAACAATTCAGTTCCATTAATAAAATATGAAAGAAAACATTACTTAGCATATTTGGAAGAGATACTGAATATTCTGGTATTTTCTTTCCTATTGGACTCAGGAACTAAGACTCTAACTGGACATAAATACTTCACAAAGTATGAAACACTGGGCAGCTTAGAAAATAGTTTTGCGTGTGTGTGTGTGTGTGTGTGTGTGTGTGTGTGCGCGCGCGCACGCTCGTGCTCAGCCAATCAGCTATGTCCAGATTTTTGTAACCCTATGGGCTGCAGCCTGCCAGGTTGCTTTGTCCATGGGATTCTCGAGGCAAGAATACTGGAGTAAGCTGCCATTTCCTTCTCTAGGAGATCTTCCTGACCTAGGGATTGAACCCACTTCTGAGCCTTCTGAATTGGCAGATAAATTCTTTACCACTGCATCATCTAGGAAGCCCTTGGAAAATAGAGAGATCAAATGTAGTACATAAGCTCACCATAAGCTATATATACACAAAGGCTTCATTTGATGTAAAAAGCAATGTAAAACAGAATCATGTCATTTAAAGAACTCCATAATACTTAAAGAGAGAAGTTCCCCATCTGCTAGAAGTCTTCCAAATAGATCAACTCTCATATCAAACATCCGTAAAATAAACCAACAGACACGTTAAAGTCCCACTGGAAAATCCCATGGACAGAGGAGCCTAGAGGGCTACAATCCATGGGGTTGCAAAGAGTTGGGCACATCTTAGCAACTAAACAACAACAAAAACCTCAATATATACTAAGATTGACTAAGCATCTGAGAAGAAAGCACTTGTTTCAGAAGAAAAAAATTTGGCACAAAGACCAGTAATGGTGAAATAGGCTTATTAAACATTCTGCTTATTTTGATTATGTCCTTTAGAATTAGTATGTCATTTTTGCTTTCTGAGAACAAATACACCTAAGAGACACACAAAATGATGTCAGCATATATCGTCGAGGAGGTGCAATTAACTTTCTAACTGTTGATATCCTCAGTCATCTAAATAAAAATACCAGGACCATGAGAGTGTCCTGCCTTAGCGACAAAGATGGGATATCAACCCACTAAATGTTTACCACAATAGCTTTGCTCACTTTGCCACTAGTAGTTAATAGGTTTAATCACAGTTATTAATTACCTTATGTTAAGCATGTTCTATTTACATTTCTCTGAAGGTTTTGGGAAAATAAAAATAAGATTTCTTCATTATTTTTTTTTCAGCTTACACCTGACCAAGTGATTCAGCTTAGACATGAACCAACTGAAATAGAAAATGTATTCCCATCTCTCAGAAAACTGAACCAAGATATGATTCTTGAAGGATGCTAAACAAGTCATCAGTACATATTATTCTAGGCTTTTATTTTCCTAAAGGGAATTGATTTTTAATAATAATAATCAAAAATATAAGAAAAAACAGAAAATTTTCAAAAAAGTTGTCATATGAAGTGTACTTAATTAGGGCAATTAGCCATAGTTTAAAAAAAACTGAATACAGAAAATAATACATAACTTAGTGATTAAAAAAACTCCCAGAACTTTTCTAAGGAAGCAATTAATAAAGAAACTTGGAGAAACATGATATTTGAGGAGTAAAATGCACAATGGTCAAAATAATGGAAAAAACTGGGAAACTGAACAGATAATATCAAATATTGACTGTGATTCAGAAGATCAATTCTAGATATTCCACTGGAATGCAAAACTAGCACACAGAGAAGAGATTAAAGTATTGAGTACAAAGATGTTACACATGGGACTCAGAACATTTAAGTCCACAGGAATATAATTTCAAGAGTACACAATTGAGTGGACAGGAGGAAAAAAGAAAATAATAAAAATAATTGTGAAAAGTGAAAAATAGTCAACTTTTTATGCCAAAAAAACCAATGAACAAGGACAAAAATTTTGAAAAGAAAATAAAACATTACTCAGTGAAAGTTATATATTCTAAGGATAAAACAAAAGCATGTAAACTTCTCATTTTGTGGAGATGATCACACAGGAAAGAGAATCAGCTTAGTGCTAGAAAGATCCTCCAGAACATTAAGTTCTGGAAGACCATGTAGAAGAAAAATCTTTATATCTTTAATAGAAAAAGATTTTGGATTTCATATTTGAGTAAGTGGAACAGGGTTTTAAAAATATCTGATATGCAAAAGTTAAAATATACAAGATCTATAAGTACAGTTTTTACCCTGTTCTACCTTAAAACTAGTTATTCTGGTAGAATTTTGGAAAGAGGAAAGTTGCTCTGTTCTACTTCAGCCATTGCTATAAAAGTTTCTCAGGAAGGCCAAGTAGATGTTATAGGGATGAATATGGAATCAAGCTGAGCTAATTAGATCCCCTCTCCTGTACCTTTTTCATTGGAGTTGACAGGAACTTAAAACTAGTTATTCTGGTAGAATTTTGGAAAGAGGAAAGTTGCTCTGTTCTGCTTCAGCCATTGCTATAAAAGTTTCTCAGGAAGGCCAAGTAGATGTTATAGGGATGAATATGGAATCAAGCTGAGCTAATTAGATCCCCTCTCCTGTACCTTTTTCATTGGAGTTGACAGGAAGGTTGTCTTTTAATTTGTGTCCACAATATAATACAGCCAACACAGAAATCATGGTTCTAATTTGTGGTCAATTTTCATTTGAAATAATAAATCTACCATATAAAGATAACTAGAAAAGAAAGAAACATTAATAGGCAGATGATAGATTAAATACTTTCTGTGAAATGCTTCATCTCTGATATTTGGAATAATAACATAACTACAACCATCTTTTTTCTGCTATTTCTTTCTCAATGGTCAATTTTTCACCCCTTGCAACTGAAATACTATTGACATGTCCAAAAATAATTTAAAAATAAATTTACTAAAATAAAAAGTAAATAATAAGATGCAAATCAAAAAGACATGACTGAGTGACTGAACTGAACTGAACTGAATTTACATTGATTCGTGGACCTAAAACATTTCAGGTTCCTATGCAATATAGTTCTTGCAGCATCAGACTTTACTTCCATCATCAGTCACATCCACAACTGGGCATTGTTTTTGCTTTGGTTCCATCTCTTCATTCTTTCTGGAGTTATTTCTCCACTCTTCTCAAGTAGCATATTGGGCACCTACCAACCTGGGGAGTTCATCTTTCAGTGTCATATCTTTTTGCCTTTCCTTACTGTTCATTCTTTTCATACTGTTCTCATCCTTAGTGAGCCACAAATAAAAGCTACTGACAGTGTATTAATAGATTAAGAGAGAGAATCTGAAATAAAATTCTGATTTGTACCTGCCTTGCCTGGGCCTAACTGGAGTGAACAGAACAAGGAAGTAGCCTCATGGAGGTCCGCAGATCTCAGAGTGAAAATGGCATGGGCCCAGTGGCATAGATGTGAATAGCATTCATTTCTACTCTCCTGCTCTGATTTTTCTCACATTGATCTTGTCTGAATACTTTCAGAGCCATTACCCACCCTTGTAAACAGTGATACTAGAAAATTTATTTTAAAGGTATTAACATCTTAGGTAGAATTATCTTCTTTACTGTGTAGGGAGATTTTGTTTTGAAACTAAAGATGTTTAATCTTTTTTTTTCCTTATAGAAGGTGCAGATGGCTAGTATCTTCTTATATAATAATTAACTGTTATTAGCAAAATGATATGAGGACAGTTTAACATTTCTATAAATATTCTGTTTTTATAATCATTTTATACAATACATATGAAAAGTTGTTCTGACCCACTTGTAGCTTTGCTAGGTTATCTGCCCAAACAGCACAATTCTGTCATTTGTTTAGTGGCCCATATTAACTGAAAATTTTCTTATTAACCCTAGTGACATGTAAATATGTGTTTGTTTACTGCCAGACTGTACTAACTTTATTGATATATTTTGCATTAAGCTGCCTGGCAAATTTGCAAATGCAGCAATTATTGCAGTGAATTGAATTCCAGAGGTAATGCCCTGGATTTTTCCTTCAAGACAATACAAATGATGCTGTCTAATGCCAGTGATAACTAGCCATAAGCCAAGTTCTTTCCAATAAATACAAAGTTTATAATGAGATGGCGGCTTTCCTTTTATAGAGCAAAGGAAATTGGTAATGAAAATCCAGTCTTGCCCCCCTCCAGCCCTGAATTTTATTAAATTAAACAAATGACAGTTTAATGTTTAAAATCAATAGCTCTAGCTAAAACAAACTGTGTTGTATGTGATTATACACCTCTTCTAAAATTAAGATAATAAAGATAGTGAAAGTTTCCTATTTTAACTAGTTCATTGCTGTTGTTTAACTGCTAAGTTGTGTCTGACTCTTTTGCAACCCCATGGACTGTAGCCCACCAGGCTCCTCTGTCCGTGGGCTTTTCCAGGCAAGAATACTGGAGTGGGTTGCCATTTCCTTCTCTAGGCCATCTTCCCAACCCAGGGATCAAACCTGCATTTCCTGCATTGGTCAGTGGGTTCTTTACCACTGAGCCACCAAGGAAGCCCCTTTGAACTAGTTAAGTTCATTCAAATAACTCAAAGTTTTAAGTCAGTATTATGCTCTTTGCTGTTTTCAGGGAATTGCTAAAGTGATTACAGTTGTTGCCCCAGTTCTTTGCAAATTAAGGATTTCTTGTTGCAGTCAGATGCTCTGGTTATTTCTGCCTGGTTTTTAAGAAGAAGCATGAACAGGTTGACTGTCATTCTTCTCACTAAGATATCTGAAAATACTAATGCTCCCACCATGCTTGTCATTCTCCAGTTCTGGAATCATGCCGGCTTCCAGTTAGAGAATTGGAACTACCTGTCAAGCTACCCTGTGCCAAAGTACCTGCCTTCTTTACCTGCTTCACTTCCTCCCGGAACTGGAATCCTGTCCTAAACCGTCCACTATCACAGGCTCCGTGTCGCAGCTCTTGGTGTCTCAGACACGGTGACTTACCCACCTCTGTGACTTCTGCTGCCCTCCAGCAGAGCTCCTGGCATAGATCACCTGTGGTTGGGCCCACCTCTCCTAGGTTATTCACAGGAACCTAATTTCCATCCTAGACCTTTAGAAATCTATCTATAATCTTTCTTAGGTCCTGGCCATCCTACATTGATTTTGACATTCCTCAAGCATGAACCTCTTGGTCAACACCCAAGACTAGACTTCTTCTGATACTGAGAACTTAATTTTAGAAGTGTACACATATGTACGCAGTATACATACTCTTACATAAAACTGAATATATAAGTAATGTGATGACATCTGCTGTCGCTGTTTAGTCGCTGGGTCGTGTCTGACTCTCTTGTAACCTCAGGGACTGTAGCCCACCAGGCTCCTCTGTCCATTGGATTTCCCAGAATATGGGAAGAATATTGGAGTGGGTTGCCATTTCCTTCTCTGGGGGATCTTCCTGACCCAGGGCTCAAACCCACGTCTCCCATTTGGCGGGAAGATTCTTTACCACTGAGCTACCTGGGAAGCCCAGTGACATCTGAGGGAATGCTGAATGAGTACACTGAATAAAAGGTATAAATGCTAGTGTTTAAAACACTTCTTAGGATACGAAAGCAAAATGATGAGGGGAAAAAAGGCACTGTATTAACAGTGTTATTACAGGGTGGTCTCAAGAGATTGTTAATTGTTAGTCCTGTCAGATAATGACTTTTGATAAATTCCTAGTTTTTAAGTTGAAAATTTAAACGTAAAAATTACTTCTTGAGTTAGCCACATAATTGTTGTCTACATTGCACAGACTTCTGGTGCTTCTTGCAGCGTTGGTGATGTGAACATGTGTTTTCTGGCTGATTTTCAACCCTAGTTTGTCCCTCTCAAGCTAACTAAATTGCCTGGGCAATTTCAGCAGGAAAGCATGTTCACTTTTTCACGTTTTCTGTTTACTTTGGAGTTTCAGCTTTAGGAATGTATGATATTTGGGTTCTGCAAAATGTCTCCAAAACCAATTGATCTCTAACTCCCATTTTTTTTTTAACACTTTCCCCAAGTGTCTGCCTATTGTTTTAGCAGATTTCGGTAGTCTTATAACATTTATATCAGCTAAAGTTTGAAATACCTGGTTTTCATTTACTATTATTGCCTATGCCTTTGTTTATTTAATTGTAAACATGCCATCATAGTCTATCGTCCTTGAAAAACACTAAACACTTTTTAGAATTGGAAGCCTATATTATGGTTATTTCCATATGGATGAATATTGTGATCTGCTGTCTAATTTATTCATCTGGAAAGTCAAAACTTCATTTTGCGAGGTGAGTATAAGCTCGTGGACTCCCCTGTGATAAATCTAGATGAATATTCTCATTGCTTCAGAATATATCATGCATCCTAGTTAAGAGACCTTGCAGCTAAATTGTCATTTCTGAATTTCATCAGGCAAAGTGTATGGATTTGCCTTGGCTTTAAACTTGGTGAAGGAGAGAAGCTGAGGTGGAAAATTTTCTCCGGTGCAGACTAGCAGACTATTAACATATGGATGACATGGTTTCATTTGCTTGTCCTAAATTACTTGAATTGGATTCGTTTGGATGCTACCCATTTTGCTGCCAATGTTTTTCTAATTTATTTTGAAGTCATTCAGTCTTTTTCAAGCTTTTTTCAAGCAGGAGGTGGGGGTGAAGGAGTTTTGCCTTTAACATCACATAGGCTGAAATATTCTGCTGTGTTTGACTTGATAGTTTAAATACAATAAAAGGCAAATTATGCTCTGTAGTCATATTGGTTTTTTAAACTTTTAAGTTTCCAACAGGTAAAATATTTGCAAGGATTTTTGCCTTTCAGTTCATTTCAGTTCAGTCGCTCAGTCATGTCCGACTCTTTGTGACCCCATGAATTGCATCACGCCAGGCTTCCCTGTCCATCACCAACTCCCAGAGTTCACTCAGACTCACGTCCATCGAGTCTGTGATGCCATCCAGCCATCTCATCCTCGGTTGTCCCCTTCTCCTCCTGCCCGCAGTCCCTCAGGGATAGGATATTCACACCTGTATTCTTGGGGTGTGCTTGTGGCTCAGCTGGTAAAGGATCCGCCTGCACTGCAGGAAACCTGGGTTTGATCTCTGGATTGGGAAGATCCCCGGAGAAGGGAAAGGAAAGGAACGGCTACCGAATCCAATAAATTCCATGGACCATATAGTCTATGAGGTTGCAAAGAGTTGGAGACGACTGAGAGACTTTCACTTTCTTTCAAGGTAATAATATTTCCTTACTAAGCCCAGAATATTCTGAAAGAGTAGAAGAATGCATTTATATTTTACCCTAAATTCAGTCACTGAAACTGGTTTACTATATAAAGAATTATCTCAGCCCCGGTTAGGTTTATTTCATGCTATTAAACACTTGTGCTGATTTCATCTGACATTTAATTCTGTGCAAGCTCTAACAGCTTCTCAGTAACTTATGTGAAAAGTGCATTTACAATTGCAAACATTTAACGAGTGGAATTTGCCATGATTCATAAGAGCAAATATTGTATACCACTGAAAATATAAGAACATTGCCAAAGCAATACAGTTGATGATAGCTCTTATTTCTGTCTCCTATAAACTGCCTACTAAAAGAATTACTAAAAACATTCACATATTATATGTAGTGAATATTATTGTGTAAAGTTCAAAAGCTAGTAACTGTTCAGAAGTAAGAAAGATGCAACTAAGCATAAATATTATAAAGCACTGTTTGTGAAATTACAGGGAAGATTTCATACAAGATCATATTCATAAGAAAAAATAATAAGAAACTATTCTATACTTAAAGTCAATCTATATTGAAAACAGTTTTTGCCATATTCCATGTATTTGTTTGACAATATGTAAAAGATTGCTATATATAATATGGATATATATTTATACCTATTGAGAATTTCTTAAATATATTAATATACATTCAGTACACTAAATAATATGTTTGTTATATTCAAGAAGATGACATACAATATGAGAGGTATATTTTTATGCTATCTATTTAATGTATTGTGTACGGTTATATACATTATATTTTTATCCATTATTTGCTTTATAAAATCATAAATTAATATTCATGAGGTCCTTTATTTCTAATCACCTTTATCTGCTTCAAATAATGATTACAGAAAATAACATAAGAATAAATTCTACTGTACTTTCTTCCAAAATGTTTAGTACAATTTAAGTTTAAAAATGTATCCTGAAAAAGTATGGTTTTGTAGATTTTCACAGGAAAATATAGAATGCTTCACTTTCAGAAGTTAAAGCTATTTGTTAAAGTATGTCTAGGTTAGGTATAAATATTGATCTTTTAAAATGATGTAATATATTATAATGATGAGTTGAAAGCTGATTGGAGATGAAGGTGAAATTATGTAATTATGTAAACAGTTTAAATTCAGAAGTTAATTATGAATTCAAAAGTTTAAATTCAAAAGCATATTATGATTATAAAATATCAGTTCAGTTCAGTTCAGTCGCTCAGTCGTGTCCAACTCTGTGACCCCATGAATTGCAGCACGCCACGCGTCCCTGTCCATCACCAACTCCCGGAGTTCACTCAGACTCATGTCCATCGAGTTGGTGATGCCGTCCAGCCATCTCATCCTCTGTTGCCCCCTTCTTCTCCTTCCCCCAATCCCTCCCAGCATCAGAGTCTTTTCCAATGAGTCAACTCTTCACATGAGGTGGCCAAAGAACTGGAGTTTCAGCTTTAGCATCATTTCTTCCAAAGAACACCCAGGGCTGATCTCCTTTAGAAAGGACTGGTTTGTCCCATTCTGAAGGCTGTCTTTTCACCTTGCTTGTAGTTTCCTTTGTTGTGCAGAAGATTTTAAGTTTAATTAGGTCCCATTTGTTTATTTTTGCTTTTATTTCCAATATTCTGGGAGGTGAGTTATAGAGGATCCTGCTATGATGTNATCATCCCTTCCAAAGAAATCCCAGGGTTGATCTCCTTCAGAATGGACTGGTTGGATCTCCTTGCAGTCCAAGGGACTCTCAAGAGTCTTCTCCAACACCACAGTTCAAAAGCATCAATTCTTCAGCGCTCAGCCTTCTTCACAGTCCAATTCTCACATCCATACATGACCACAGGGAAAACCATAGCCTTGACTAGACGGACCTTAGTCAGCAAAGTAATGTCTCTGCTTTTGAACATGCTACCTAGGTTGGTCATAACTTTTCTTCCAAGGAGTAAGCGTCTTTTAATTTCATGGCTGCAGTCACCATCTGCAGTGATTTTGGAGCCCCCAAAAATAAAGTCTGACACTGTTTCCATTGTTTCCCCATCTATTTGCCTTTAGTCTTAGTCAAATACCTTGATTGCAGAATTAAGTGATTTCATTAAAGTGCATTGGAGGAGAAAAATAATATATGACAGGAAGTCGGCAAGCATAAGGAATTTAGCCAGAAGTTGTGATGTCATGTTAAACAAATAACCTTCAAAAATTATCCTGATAGATTTATTTATACACCCATAGCAATACCTAAAATTTGTGATGAGGGCTCCAATCATAAAGAGTTTTGTTACAGAAAAACCTCGATGAAGTGGCTAATTTATTCTTGCCAATTGCCCATGGAAATAGAATTAAGCCTCGTTAACTTGAAATGGAATAGATGTCCTCCATGATGGAGGAGGACAGTGCCTCTGAAATAGGCAGATGCAGAGTCAAGTGTATTGCTCTCACCTGGTGTAGTCAAAAGGATTTCTAAAAATCACTTTAAATATCTGACTTTTTGATGATTTCTGAAATTGAATTCAGTTGAGCTGAAGCCTTTATTGCACTGAATTTTCATACAAGTCAAGGACCACTGGACATGAATAAGAATTAGAGATCCACAAACAGAGCCCAAAAAATCCACTTAGACTGCATCTGGATACTAGCATTGGACTGAGTCCTGAATTGTCATTGACGGGTTTCTCAGTCTTGTCAGAATGATGGCATCCTAGGGTGCCAGCAAACAGAGAGCAATTTTCTGCAGGAGCTGTTGTAACGCGTTTGCGTTACGATGAAATATTGTCATGAGACAAATATATGAAAGCCTTGTATTTGCTGCTGTCCAATGCAGGACTTTTTTTTTTTTTTTTTCCCTCTCAGCTTGGTCAAACACAGAGTATCCTCTCCAAAAAAGAGATTTGGAAAGAATACATTGGAATTTTGATTGCACAGTACTCACGATGTCCTTTTCTGAACACAACCTTTTTACTGTAAAGGTGGAGTGAGTGACGTGTACGTAGTACTATCACTTGTTACATAGTGTTAGGACTCGTTTGACCATTCACAGGTTATCTCTTGTGCTTCTTTATCAGCTACCAAAGAGCAAATTTGCTTTACAGTGACGGTTACAAAAGGACTGGATGAATGGCTAATAAGGGTTTTCTTGTGATCTGGGACCATAATTTGAAAAAAGTCTGCTTGGATGTCAACCCAAACAGCTGAGCTTGCTATTTGATTAAGGAATCTGAGTTGCATGGGTGGGTTTATTGGAAATGGCAGACACTGCACTGACAGATGTCTGCCCTAAAGGTCTACAATTCTTAATCTTTTGTTTCCAAAATGTTTAGGGTGAAATATGTACACAGAACCCTGTGGATCTTTAAGTCTTTTTTGCTTATAATTTAGGCTACCTAAATGATTTTGAAAGCTGGGACAACTGCAGATAGCTTAGAGCACCAATAAAATGTAAATGCTATAAGAGGGTGTTACGGAAGGCTTTGGCATATTACTTTTGCAAATGAAACATCGTATATATGCAGCTCAAATAATAGCTTGAGAGACAAATGAAAGTTGGCTATACAATTAATCATGAAGTGTTTGGAACTTTTTTCCCTTGAGGACTGTAGATTTGTTAAAAATGCGACTACAATGCAAAAACTATTTAAAAATATATAGAAACATGTGGGGGGAAAAGAAAAGGAGAGAAAAAGAAAAGAAACAAAAATGCCAGTGCTTATACCTGCAGGAGTCTAGCCTTGGTGGGATGATTGACAGGGTAAACAGCTGTGTAGATACTTTCACAGTAATATTTTCCCATTCAGTGAAGTCACTTTCAGGAGATGATGTAGTGTGGTTAAGAATATGTATGAAGTTTTGGGGACAGTTGCAGCAGCTATTAAGTACTACATAAATATTAGTCCATGACTAATGGAGGTGTGATAATGCTGCCGTTGAATTGCAAGAGTAATTTTTTTGATAAATTTGAATTCAGGACCAATTGAAAGACACAGCCATAGACACAGAGGAGAGGTATACCTTTATATTCATTCTTTCTATTCCTGCTTTCCTTTCAGATATTGTATTTTTTTTATTTTTGAGAGTCAATTTTTAGGAAGGTTATTTTTCAAATCAACTTTTATTTTAGAATATTTTAGAATTGTTTCAGATTTATTCAAGAGAGCACCATTCCATAAACCCTATACCCAGCTTTTACTATTATTAACATCTTACATGTGTTGGAACAATTATAATTAATGAATAAATACTAATACTTATTATTCATGTTAAAGTCTGTACTTGATTTGCATTTCCTGGATTTTGACCTCCTGTCCTATTTCTATTTCAGAATTCCACTCCAGATACACACATTACATTTAGTCATCATGTCTCCTTAGGCTCCTTTGGGCTATGATGTTTCTCAGACTTGCTTTTTTTTTTTTTCTCTTTCTTCTGCCATTTTTATTGAAGTATTGTGGATTTATGATATTATATTTGTTTCAGGTGTACAACATAGTATTCACTATTTTTGTAGATTATATTCCCTTTAAAGTTAATACAAAGTAATGGTTATATTTCCTCATCTTATACAACATTTCCTTGTTGCTCATTTACTTTATATATAGTATTAATAGTTCATGTCTCTAATTCTGTTCTGCTAGCTTGTGCCTCTCCTCTCTTCTCTCCCCACTGGTAAGCACTAGTTTGTTCTCTATACCTGTGAGTCTGTTTCTGTTTTGTTATTTGCATTTATTTATTTTGTTGTTTAGGCTCCGTATGTAAACAGTAACAGAGTTTTTGTCTTTGACTTATTTCATTAAGCATAATACTTTCTAGGCCCATCCGTGTAGTTGCAAAGTGCAGACTTTCATTCTTTTTTATGGTTGAATAGTATTCCATTGCACATATATATGTGTGGGTATGTGTATAAACAGTGGGATGTGGACTTGCCTTGTTTTTGATGACCTTAGCAGTTTTGAGGCATACAGGTCAGGAATATCATAAAATGTCTTTCATTTGGGATTTGTCTTGTGTCTTTCTCTTGCGTTGAGGAGTTATGGGTTTTTGGGAATAAGACCACAGACGTGAGAGTTCATTTTCATCAAGTTCTATCAAAAACACATGCTATCAACATGATTGACATTGTTGATGTTGACCTTACTCACCTGGCCGAGCTAGTGTTCATCAGATTTCTCCACTGTCAAGTTACTCTCTTCTCCCTTCTCATCTTGCACTCTTTGATTGAAATGCATAGCCCACACTTAAGGAGTGGGGAGCTGTGCTTCATTTCTTTGTGGATACATTATCTATATAAGTTATTGGAAGCTTTAGGCATGGGATATTTATCCATTCTCCCCCCATTTATTTATTTATTCAATCATTTATTTTTTTATCAGAATGAGTTAATAGATATTATTTTGGACTTTGAGTTATTATCCAATATTCCTTCATTCTTTTGTATTGTTTTCTTTTTCCTTTTTTTTTTAAAAAAGGTGAAGTATAGTTGGTTCACAATGTTGTGTTAGTTTCAGGTGTACAGCAAAGGGATTCATGTATATTGTTTAGTTGCTGAGTCATGTCTGACTCTTTTGCAACTCTGTGGACTATAGCCTGCCAGGCTTCTCTTTCCATAGGATTTTCCAGGCAAGAATTCTGAAATGGATTGCCATCTCCTTCTCCAGACGATTGTCCCAACTCAGGGACTGAGCCCACATCTCCTGCATTGGCAGGCAAGCTCTTTACCACTGAGCCACCAGAGAAGCCCAACATATATATATCAGTTCAGTTCAGTTCAGTCGCTCAGTCGTGTCCGACTCTTTGCGACCCCATGAATCGCAGCACGCCAGACCTCCCTGTCCATCACCAACTCCCAGAGTTCACTCAGACTCGCGTCTATCAAGTCCGTGATGCCATCCAGCCATCTCATCCTCTGTCGTCCCCTTCTCCTCCTGCCCCCAATCCCTCCCAGCATCAGAGTCTTTTCCAATGAGTCAACTCTTCGCATAAGGTGGCCAAAGTACTGGAGTTTCAGCTTTAGCATCATTCCTTCCAAAGAAATCCCAGGGCTGATCTCCTTCAGAATGGACTGGTTGGATCTCTTTGCAGTCCAAGGGACTCTCAAGAGTCTTCTCCAACATCACAGCTCAAAAGCATCAATTCTTCGGCGCTCAGACTTCTTCACATAGATATACACAATTTGTACAGTTATGAGTGTATATATACATATGAGTGTATATACTGTCTCTTATACACATCTAGATGTGTATAAGAGACAGTNCAGAATGGACTGGTTGGATCTCTTTGCAGTCCAAGGGACTCTCAAGAGTCTTCTCCAACATCACAGCTCAAAAGCATCAATTCTTCGGCGCTCAGACTTCTTCACATAGATATACACAATTTGTACAGTTATGAGTGTATATATACATATGAGTGTATATATATGAATATATATATACTTTTGCATTCTTTCCCTTATAGATTATTGTAAGATATTGAGTATTATTCCCTGTGCAACATACATTATGTCCCTTTTGCTTATGTATTTAATATATAGTAATGTGTATCTGTTAATCCCAAACTCCTAATTTATCCCTCCCCCATCCCCTTCCCCCTTTGGTAACTATGATTTTTTCTTTTATGTCTGTGGGTCTGTATCTGTTTTGTAAATAAGTTCATTTGTATAATTTTTTAGATCCACACATAAGCTATATCATATGATAGATATTTGTCTTTGTCTGGCTTCCTACTTTTTTCTCTCATTCAAATTATTTCAGCTTTGGCCATGGGGAATGCTTTTAGTTAATTTCTGTGTCCCTTTGATGTGACCCCATTGTTGTCCTTGTTTTCCAGCACTTCCTTACTTCCTGGCAACATAAGATGCTCTAAGTTCATCTTGTATATTTCCTATCCCAGACCTAGAATCTTCCATTTCTCCAAGGAGCTCTGGTTCTTGGTTCCAGGGATCTGGGCCAAGCAAGCTTGTTGGTATTGGGGTGTTGTTATTTCTAGGCTCTTTTAGTTTGATAGGAATCCATATATATACACATAGATATGAATGGGACCTATAAATATAATCTGTACCGTCTTTACATATACACATATACACTATTTCTGTATATATTCATGTGTATCTAAACGAGGCTAAGCATGGTTTCATAAGAGATGTCTGCAACTCTAACCTGTTACCATATATGTAGATCATTCTAGCCTTTCTCCTTCCTTCTGATCCATTGCATTTACACTGGGATCCTGGAACAGATAAAGGAAGTTACATCAAAAACAAGGAAATACAAATGAAATATGGACTTTAGTTAATTAAAATAAATGTACATACACAATGATGGATATACATGTAAGTCAATGTCCATACCAGTATTCATAGATCTTTATTTTTTGGTAGCTGATTATTATTACATTTTGTAAATGAAAAATAGTAGAAAATATGAGGCTATACATATTTAGGGGTGACTGAATTGTTTCTATTTTAATTTTTGTTCTTTTTAATGGTTTTTGAATACTTAAATTTTATAACAAAAAACCCCACCAAGAACACTGAATATATTTCTTGTGGTCTATTTCTAGATGCTCCATTCTGTTGCATTATCTATTATGTCACCAATATTGCACAGTCTTGGTTACTGTACCTTTATGGTAAATCGTGAAATTGGATATTGTGAATCCTCCAACTTTGTTCTTCTTTAGTGTTGTGTCAGTTGTTCTAGCTCCTTTTCCCTCCCATGTAAATTTTAGAGTCTGTCCATATCTACAAAATAGGCTACTGGCCATGATCCCCGTGGGCTTCCCTAGGGGCTCAGTGGTAAAGAGTCCTTCTGCAATGCAAGAGACGCAGGAGATGGGAGTTTGATCCCTGGGCCAGGAAGATCCCTGGAGAAGGGCATGGCAACCCATTCCAGTATTCTTGCCTGGAGAATCCCATAAACAGAGGAGCCTGGCGGGGTACAGTCCATGGGGTCAGAAAGAGTCAAACACAACTGAGTGACTAACACACACATATAGTATTGGAATAGGAAATGACAACCCACTTCAGTGTTCTTGTCTGGAGAATCCCATGGGCAGAGGAGCCTGGCGGGCTACAGTCCATGGGATCACAAAGAGTTGAATACGACTGAACAAGCTGATCCTTTTCCTTAATTATTCTTGGCTCTCAGTAATTTTTTACCATTTCACAAATTCAAAGCTATTATTAAAAATTTGCCTGTACTGTGAAAATACTGACCCTCAAAATACTTTAACAATTGTAACACCTTTGAAAAAAATGTATTTGTCCTCCCCAGGTATTTTATTTAATGGATAACACTTAATAGAATGCATAAATTTGAATATTTAAATATTTTAATCCTCCTATTTTTCTTTGATAAACCTCTCACTAGACAGTGATTATAATCTACCACCAGGATTGTTTGGAGAGTTAAATTGAGGACTAGCAAGAATTAAATATGCTTAGAGATTAAAAAGTATTCAATAAATGTTATTTATTCTTGTACTAAACCCATTTTCTCATTTAAGGAGAAAACCTATGCAAAGTTTAACCTCACGTGATAGTCTGGTACAAGATTTATCATTTCTTTAAGTATTTTTTAACATCATATACTTTTAAAGTACAATACTGCATTATACAAAAAGCCCTGCTGCCATATAAATGCATTAAACTTTACTCAAGGATACATTAAACATTTGTAATGTTAAAGTTAATGGGTTTTGAGACAGTATCAAGTTTTTATTAAAAGCACAACTTTGCAACTATATAAATGCATAGTTTTAAATATGGTAAATTTATGAAATGAATAATGAGAATTTTTATAGACTTCTCAGACTGAATGTTTGACAATTTGAGTTTGTATGGTATGTTCATTCAGGGTAAAGTATAAGAAACAAAAATCGAATGTCCATGAGCCACAGAATAACCTATAAAGAACAGATTTGTAAAATTTCTTTCAGTGTCCTTGGGTGTTCAGTTCAGTTCAGTTCAGTCGCTCAGTCGTGTCCGACTCTTTGCGACCCCATGAATCGCAGCACACCAGGCCTCCCTGTTCATCACCATCTCTCGGAGTTCACTCAGACTCACGTCCATCGAGTCCATGATGCCATCCAGCCATCTCATCCTCTGTCGTCCCCTTCTCCTCCTGCCCCCAATCCCTCCCAGCATCAGAGTCTTTTCCAATGAGTCAACTCTTCGCATGAGGTGGCCAAAGTACTGGAGTTTCAGCTTTAGCATTATTGTAAATACTGCTGCAGCGAACCCTGGGGTGCATGCGTCTATAGTTGTTTCTGTATATAAGGTCAGAAATGGGATTGCTGGATCATATGGCAACTCTATTTTTAGTGTTTTGCCTGTTTTCCATTGCAGCTGCACCAATTACATTCCCACCAACAGTGTGAAAGGGTTTCCCTTTCTTGAGGAGAATTCTTCAGTGAAAAAGACTGAGATGAGGCTGAGAATCCATTCAGAGCAGCTTAGTGTGTGACAGTCTCCAGCTGGGAAGAGCTGCTTGGAAGACATGCAAGCTGCACTTGATTTCTGTGATTGGGGTCAGGAAGCTTTTAATCTGATCTAAGAAATTCCTGTTTTTCACAGAAATAATCTAGAAATGCTCATGAGAGCATGGCCAAGGCTTTTTTTAAGGTCCTTCTGACAGCTCTTCTGGGGTTTCTCACAGGGACACCCAGGGCTGTCTGTTGAGACATTACTGAAATAAACTGACTGAGCTCAAACGTTAACCTGGGTATTGGCATTTTGTTTTTGGCAGACTGCCTAAGAGGATCTATTTTGGATAGACTCTTCTCTGAGGCTTCAACAGCTATATTCTTTAATAGGGTTACAATCACATGTCTCAGAAACAATTAGGAGTACATTGAGTACTTTAAACACAGAAAGCAGAGAGACTGAGTCTAAAGGTTTCAGAGTCCTAGCTCTACTTCACTGTGTGATTTTCTCCAAATTTCCTTCTCTGTTAACTGTGAGGCGGGGATAGTCATATTTAATTCATAGGTCTGCAGTGAAAATTAGATGAAAGATTCATATATAATGATATATATGTGTGAGTGCATGCTCAGTCGTGTGAGACTCTATTACCCCCTGGACTGTAGCCCGCCAGGCTTTTCTGCCCATGGAATTTTCCAGGCAAGAATACTGGAGTGGTTGCCACTTCCTACTCCAGGGGATCTTCTCAACCCAGGGATCAAACTTGCATCTCTTGTTTCTCCTGAATTGGCAGGAAAATTCCTGCCAATTCCTTCTTTAGCACTAGAGCCACCTGGGAAGTAATGGTATATATACAAGCACTTGATATGAGTTGATTCTATATATTACACAGTTCTTCCCACAGACTCTTAGTGCCTTGGAGTAATCTTGACCAGTTTTAATGTTTTATAGCACATTAAATTTCATAAAAGCATAGACTGATAACAAGGTAGGGGGGGACTTTAGGGTAAATTAGCTCATCCATTATTCTCTGCAAAAATTCCTGTTTTCTGTGTTAGACCATTTTTAGTGAAATGGCAACCCACTCCAGTATTCTTGCTTGGAGAATCCCATGGACTGAGGAGCCTGGTGGGTCCCAGTNATATAGTATATTCAATTATATATATTATTTTCTATTATAAGTTATTTTTAAGATATTGAATATAATTCCTGTGCTCTACAGTAGGTCCTTGTTGTTTATCTATTTTATCTAACTTAGTATTTGGCTTTCATGCTGATGCTAACACCAAGAGCAGCCAGATGAGTGAAGCTGGAAAGATGAACTGTTGAGTTCTGTTCTGAAAAGTTAAGACCCTACTCAGGGTGGTAGCCCTGGGTTATTGATATAGTCTATGTAATAAAAAAAAATATATATGCCGGAAACCTGTTGTTACATGACTCATTATAAAGCAAATCAATACATACTATATCACATTCTTTCAGTTTTAAAAAACCTAACGTTATTTATATTTGAGTAATTATTTGAAATAATATTATTAACGGTTTAATGTTCAACTTTAAAAGCCTAGTAAGCTGTTAGCATGTTAATAATAACATTAATAATGACATTCCTCACAATATATCAAATGCATAAATAATGTTTGCAATCTGTTAATGAGGGATTATAATTATAAGTAATTATTAGAAAGAGGCTGGTTTTCCCAGTTATGATACTTCTTTAGATAATATAGAAAACTGAAGCTTGATATAGTACAAGTGTTTATATCCCACCATCATGAAAAATTTTGACAAACTAAACAGTGCAAGTCAAAGAAATATCTTTATTTTATGAAATTCTAATTTTATTACTATTAAATCATTTCAGTGACTTTAGTCATTCACTTAACAGCTGTATTTTGAATCCTTCTCTACCTGAGCCCAGGAGTCAGCTAGGTACTGAGCACACAAGGATAAATACTTCTCAGAGTTCATGTTTGGTGTTGGAGACAAAAGCAGAAATTGTTGAAACATTTACATTAGGATCAGTGACAGAGGTGAGAATGGGACTTAACTAAGAACCATTGAACAGAAGCTCCAGCCCTGATGGGGTCTGTTTTGGGCAGTGCTGGTCTGGACAGAGGGAAAGTAGAGGAAAGCTTTCCAGAGTGGTGAGGCTGACCTTTGGGAGGAGGAGTCTTGACCTGATGTGGTCAGTGCTGGGCACTCCATATGAAGCAACTGTTTTCAGATGTTGGACAACAGGTAGCACGGGGCTGTGATCCTCGAGGAAAGGAAAACTCCACATTCACACTCACTTTCTACCTGAACTTTCCAAACTGCATCACAGAGAGTTGAGGCCAAAGAGAGAAGACCCCACGGCAATGACTTTAGAAGGGATCTGAGGGTTGATAGAATAGACTAGAGAAACCATATATATGTGGTCAATTAATCTGCAGAAAGGTGACAAGGAAATTCAGTGAAGAAAGGAAAGTCTGTCTATTTTTATTTGTTTAAATTTTTAACTCTTTTTTCCGTTGTGCTGGGTCTTTAGTTGCTGGGCCTGGACTTTCTATACTTGCAGAGAGTGGGGACTCCTCTCTGGCTGTGGAGCATGAGCTGCTCCTTGTCCCGGCTTCTCTTATTACAGAGTGCAGACTCTAGGCACAACGGCTTCAGTAGTTCCAGCTCTCAGCCTCTAGAGTTCAGACTCACCAGTTGTGGCATCCAGGCTTTGTTGCTCCAAGGCATGTGGAATCTTCCCAGACCAGGAATCTAAACTGGGTTGCCTGCATGGGCAAGCAAATTCCTATCCATTGTACCACCAGGGAAATCTTCTAAATCAATGGTGCTGCCATAACTAGATATCCATATGGAAAAAGTAAACCTTGACCCTTGTCTCATATTATACATAAAAATTGCTTTGAGATGAATCAAAAGCCTAAACACAATCTTTAATTATAAAGCTTCTAGAAGAAACAAAGGAGAATACATTCATGACCTGAGGAAATGTAGGTTTCCTAGGACATAGAATTATTAATCACCACAGAAAAAAATTAAGTTGGAGTTTATCAAAATTAAACACTTCTGTTCGTTAGGAGACACAACTAAGAAATGAACAGGCAAGCTACACAGAGAAAATGTTTCCAGCGCATATAATTGCCAAAGACTTGTACCTAGAATATTAAAATAATTTATATAGTCTAACTGTAAAAAGGCAAAATATATGCTCTTTTACTTAAAAATTTAAAAGATAAATTGGGCAAAATACTTGAATGGAAACTTAATAAGGAAAATAGACAAATGGCCTGTAATCACACAGAAAAGTACTCAACATAATCATCAAAGAAATGCAAATAAATCTAAAAGGAATATCATTGTTAAATACCAGAATGGCTAAAAATCTAAAAGACTAATAGCACCAAGTGTTGGCAAATATATAGAGCAATTGGAACTTATAAATTACTCATGGAGTGTAAAATGTTACAGCCAATTTGAAAAACTTTGGCAGTTTCCTGTAAAATTAAACATGCATTTATCTATTCTATGGCTTACCAATTCAACCATGAAGAGAAGAAAAAAAGGAGAACATTCACCCACAAAAGATTTGTACAAGAGTTTTCATGGCAACATCATTCATAGTAGTCTAAAACTTGAAATAATTCGAATGTCCATCAAGTAGAGAGTGGATAAACAAATTGTGATATGTTCATACAGTGAAATACTTTTAACCAGTATTTCCTTTAACTGTTTATTCTTTTAACTATCAAAGAATTCAGTTCAGTTCAGTCACTTAGTCGTGTCTGACTCTTTGCGACCCCATGAATCACAGCATGCCAGGCCTCCCTGTCCATCACCAACTCCTGAAGTTCACTCAGACTCACGTCCATCGAGTCCATGATGCCATCCAGCCATCTCATCCTCTGTTGTCCCCTCCTCCTTCTGCCCCCAATCCTTCCCAGCATCAGAGTCTTTTCCAATGAGTCAACTCTTCTCATGAGGTGGCCAAAGTACTGGAGTTTCAGCTTTAGCATCATTCCCTCCAAAGAAATCCCAGGGCTGATCTCCTTCAGAATGGACTGGTTGGATCTCCTTGCAGTCCAAAGGACTCTCAAGAGTCTTCGTACTAACACACAAAACACAGAAAAAGAATCTAAGAAACCTGCTAAGTACAAGAAACCGGACACAAAAATGTACAGGCTGTAGAATATCATTTATAAAATTTCTAGAACAGGCAAAAGACTCAGTTTTTATAGATACCACAGCAATGATTGCCCTTTTGTGCAGAGGCATCATTCAACTAGGAAAGGACCTGAAGGAATTTTCTGGGGGGGTCCATATCTTGACTGATGTAAACATTTGCTAAAACTCATCAAACTGTACAAAATACAATATTTGTACATTCACTATACATCAGTTAGTACTAATGTATTCAATAGATACATTAGTAAACATTGACAAATGAACATACTCTGAATACCTCTTTCTTGTACACAATCTAAGACTTTTTATCCTTTTTTCTTTGTGCGTGTATATGTATCTCATATATATGTTAGCTACTGTATAAATTGTGCAGGTTGTAGATATTTCTTAATTGATACTTACACCTATCTTTGACTTTTTTCTCTGAAAAAATTATCATTTAGAAGGTTGTGATCATTCCACTTGCAGAACATATCCCAAGTTCACTCCTTCACATCTGTACTTAGCTATGTACTGCCATCATCATTTTTTAACCTGGATATAACACTAGTCTCCTACCCAGTATCCCTATCTCTGATCAGTTATCTCATCTATCTTCCTTCACACTAAAACCATAACTTTCTAAGGTTCCAATTCATTTATATGGCTTACTTGATACAAGTCAAGTATAGTCATGTAAGTATGACTATATTTATATAGGTTCATCAGCTATACTGGCCACATGCCCATGTCTCAAGGCATAACATTTAAAATGAAGCTAACCTTTAAATGTGCTAGACTGAATATTTTATGTTTATAATCCCTTGAAGTTGTCACAACCCCAAGAAGTGAGTGCAGTTATACTCACCCTCACTACACGGATGAAGCAGTTAGCAGGTATGTTGAGCAGCTTGCCCAAACACACACACATGGCCAGCAAGTAATGAAGTCTAGACGTGAACCTATGCTTTCTGGCTCCAGAGCGCAAATGCATGTCCGCTATCCACACTTCCTCTCTTTACAGTCTGCTTCTACACTTTGTTGCCCAAACTAGTCTTCTACTTCAGCCCTGGGCTCCCAACTTCCATTCATACTTGGCTTCCTTGTATCCTTTTACACGTAGATCTTTTTGTTCCCTAGTCTCCTTCTGAAGGTCCAGTTCCTTCTGATTTAAAGGCTGTTCATTGAAGTTTCCACCCAAGAGTCACTCCCATAGTAAAGCTTTTCCTGAGGTCCTCCAGGTGGAGCCTTACCCATAGCTCTGTTCTGTCATAGACATGACGGTCATGGGACCTTTGTCATATCCATCATTGTTTATTTTGAGGACATGTTTATGTATTTGTGTCCCCCCATTGGAGCTCCTCCAGAACAGAGGGGCTTCCCCATCATTTTCTCATTCCGTAGCATACAGAGAAGCAGGTCCATAATAATTATTTGTTGAATAAACAGACCTTTTGCTGACAGACAACCTAGCATCACAGTTGCATTTGCCTAATTTTGATTTCTCTCTGTAAATTATTTGTTAGTAATAAAATGGTTTAAAGCTCATCTGAAAGATATAAAATCAAAAAGGAGAGAAAAAAAAATGAAGATGAGGTGTCCTGTGCCTGGGCTGAGTAGCATTATGAGGTTATTTTTTAAGAGCACGGTAGAATGTGGGATTTTTTAGAGCTTAAAACGATTGGCTGAGATATTAAGCTGCTTTGCCAGCTGTTCAAAAATGGATTGCTCCCAGCATATAAATAACTACTGTTATGTCTCTATAAAATTCTAGACCTTGAATGGCATATTTGATTAGAGTGAAATGAAAAAGAAAGAGTTGTTATAAACAAGAAGCTGAGATTAAAAGGATGTATTCAGTAACTGCCTGTAGTGAGTTTCAAATAGCCTTTCCAAGTATAGACATAGACAGTTAAATAAAATACTTGCAATCTTAAAGAAACTAAAACATAGACCTTACTGGAGTCTAGTCATACTCTTAGCGGTCTCTTCATTTTATTCCTTTGGTGGGGTTTATTGCAAAGGAGAGCCAGTAGTATGTCATTTTAGCAATTTCTACCCCAATTATATCAATGTAACATATTTCATATTTATTTGTGTGATATTTATTAAGAGGGATTTTCTTTTACACATATGCTTCTGGTAATATGAATTACTGGTTCAGTGTATTAAATATGAATGGTTGTTGTTGTTTAGTTGCTAAGTTGTGTTCAACTCTTTTGTGACCCTATGGATGGTAGCCAGCCAGGCTCCTCTGTCCATCAGATTTTTCATGCAAGAATACTGGAGTGGGTTGTCATTTCCTTTTCCAGGGGATCTTCCCAACTCAGGGATCCAACCTGGGTCTCCTGCATTGCAGGCAGATTCTTTACCACTGAGCCACCAAAAAGGTAGCAGCTTGTAAACACCCAGGTGCAGGCATGGGAGTATGAGTATTTACAGTATGAGTATTTCAGTGTCACTCATTGCCCTACTTGGTTTTAGCTATGTTTACATACAACTGATGTTACTAAGCTCCATTCATTATATGTTCAGTTCAGTTCAGTCGCTCAGTCGTGTCTGACTCTTTGTGACCCCATGAATCAAAGCACGCCAGGCCTCCCTGTTCATCACCATCTCTCGGAGTTCACTCAGACTCACGTCCATCGAGTCCATGATGCCTTCCAGCCATCTCATCCTCGGTCATCCCTTTCTCCTCCTGCCGGCAGTCCCTTCCAGCATCAGAGTCTTTTCCAATGAGTCAACTCTTCGCATGAGGTGGCCAAAGTACTGGAGTTTCAGCTCTAGCATCATTCCTTCCAAAGAATTCCCAGGGTTGATCTCCTTCAGAATGGACAGGTTGGACCTCCTTGCAGTCCAAGGGACTCTCAAGAGTCTTCTCCAACACCACAGTTCAAAAGCATCAATTCTTAGGCACTCAGCCTTCTTCACAGTCCAACTTTCACATCCATACATGAC
>SJYX01005394.1:0-13487 GCA_006410675.1 Oreotragus oreotragus
CAGGTCAGGTGGTCTAGTATTCCCATCTCTTTAAGAATTTTCCACAGTTTGTTGTGATCCACACAGTCACAGAGTCTAGCATAATGCTTACACACAGTAGGTATATAATGAATGCACATTACATGTAAACAAACTGAATCTCAAATGAATATGGGAATTATGCACAGACTGTAGGATTTGAGCTTTTGGATTCTGAGGACATTTAAATAAGGCTGTCCAGGCAAGGAGAGGAAGACACTCCCACTTAGAAATTAGATCCATAGTGGGTACACAGTAGGAATAAAATAAACGCATGCTCTCCATCACAAAGGCACTGAATTTTCTGCAAAACTTTTATGTCTGCAAAGAGCTGCTGGGGGAGGGAGAAGAGTGAGTTTTCCACTTACTATTTTTCACTCAAAATTATGGCTCTCCTAGTAGTCATGTACGGATGCAAGAGTTGGACCATAAAGAAGGCTGAGCACCAAAGAAATGATACTTTCAAACCGTGGTGCTGGAGAAGACTCTTAAAAGTCCCTTGGACAAGAAGGACATCAAAGCAGTCAATCCTAAAGGAAATCAATCCTAAATATTCATTGGAAGGACTGATGCTGAAGCTGAAGCTCTAATAGTTTGGCCACCTGATTCGAAGAGCTGACTCATTGGAAAAGACCCTGATGCTGGAAAAGATTGAAGGCAAAAGAAGAAGGGAGTGACAGAGGATGAGATGATTGGATGGCATCATTGACTCTTTGGACATGAGTCTGAGCAAACTCATGAGCCAGTGAAGGACAGGGAAGCCTGGCATGCTGCAGTCCATGGTTTCGCAAAGAGTCAGACATGACTGAGAGGCAACAATATTTCTCACTCACAACCATCTCCAAGAAGAGAATGGGAAGCTAACCTCTAGAAAATTAAATGTGCTAACTCAGGAGAAGGGGACAACGGAGGATGAGATGGTTGGATGGCATCACTGACTCAGTGGACATGAGTTTGAGCAAGCTCCAGGAGATGGTGAAGGACAGGGAAGCCCGGTGTGCCACAGTCCATGGGGTTGCAAAAAGTCCATGGGACATGACTGAGCTACTGAACAACACCCAACCAGCCTTGNGATGGCATCACTGACTCAGTGGACATGAGTTTGAGCAAGCTCCAGGAGATGGTGAAGGACAGGGAAGCCCGGTGTGCCACAGTCCATGGGGTTGCAAAAAGTCCATGGGACATGACTGAGCTACTGAACAACACCCAACCAGCCTTGGTGGGTAACATTTGTTCATTTTCTTCATTGTTCTCTGTAAGTTCTCCTTTGAAGGTTGGTGTGATTTGAGGACCCCCTGCTACAGAAGTCAAGCATCAAAGGCCACTTGCCTGCCCCCACTGTCTCCAAGGCAGTGGAGGGTGACTTCAGCTCAGCCACTCAGATGCCCCATCCTAAACCTGTGACTCAGGAGTGAGGGGATCAGAAAAGGAGAGGGAGGCATAGACTCCGATCTGTTGGTGACCACAGCTGCATCTCAAATCCAGGGGCAGCAAACCATGTCCTGGGTCTCAGGGTCAGGGGGAATCAAGGGATTCTAAGCAGACTGGAACTGCGGGTGGCCGGTGGTTCTGGCTGTCCAGCTGCCCTTGCTGCAGGCCATAACCCAGATGAAGGTTCCCTGTCTCCCTCGTTTGCTTCCTGCTCTCCTTCCCATGCATTCTTTTTCTGCTGAAATCAAGCAGGATTGGTTTCTGCTGAGTCGGGCCCCCATCTGGTGCAGCGCTCAAGAACTGTTGGGCTAGTATTGTTGTGACTGGGGAGAAACTAAAGACATTCTTTTCTTCTCCTCTGGAGTTAGGAACTAAGTGAGAAATAGAATCCACAGGCAGAGATCAAAATGTCAGACCTACTCCATTCTCTTACTGTAAATGCTGGGCCGGATGGCATGGCTTTCCAGTGCAACCATGATGAGGCTCCAAATCCTTTATTCTAGAAATAAACTGCTGCCCAGGCATACACAGAATTCAGCAATCGCTTGCTTTTTCCACAGTGGGGGCCCCTCACCACCAAGAGAAAGCCGACGACAGATAGAACATGCCCTCTCTGCAAGCAGACTAATCCTATTAAGAAGTGTGTGATCAACCTCCAATTCAGGGCCCCATGAGCCCCTCCTCCTCCTCCTCTGAGAAGAGGTGGGAGTGGGGTGGGGCAGGTCCATGACCTCCTGACCCTTGCTCCAGACAGTCTGGAGTTCCTCACCTGAAAGCAAAGGAAATGGATAAATGGAGACCCTCACTGACTGTGATTAACACAGTTATCTAAAATATGGGCTTCCCGGGTGGCTTAGAATCTCCCTGCAGAGCAGGAGACCCAGGTTCGAGCCCCAGGTTGGGAAGATCCCCTGAAGAAGGAAATGGCAACCCACTCCCGTATTCTTGCCCGAAGAATCCCATGGACAGGGGAGCCTGGCAGGCTGAAGTCCATCAGGCTGCACAGCTGAGCAGCTAACACTAACTTACTAAAATATCATCTGGACAGATCACTTCTGGCAAGAGATTTTTTTGTTAGAAGGGTAGAAAATTTAAAACTATCACTGTGATACTGTGACATAATAAATATACATTTGGTCTTCACCCCTGGTTCTTGACATAGAGCTCCTAAAACCCTTGGAATTTACCAAGTGACAGGGGTAATAGGAACGTCTTCTGATAACTTCAGGGAGGGGTCTAGCTGCCAGAGGTACCAGCCATGTGATTGGTGGGATGGAACTTTCAGCTTCACCTTTTGACCTCCAGAGGGGAGAGGGGCTGGAGACTGAGTTAATAATTACTAGTGGTCAGTAACTTAGTCAATCGTGCTGACATAATGGAAACTCCATAGAAACCCAAAGTAAAAGGGTTCAGAGAGCTTCTCGGGTAGTTGAATGCCTCCGTGTCACAAGAGGATGTAAGGGCCTCTTTACAGTCTGGGCAAACCCCAAATTGTGGGGACAGGAGTTCTTGCATTGGGATCCCTCTGAACCTTACACTCTGGACCTCTTCATCTGGTTGTTCATTTGTATCCACTATAATATTCCTTATAAAAATCTGATAACAGTAAATAAAATATTTCCCTGAGTTTTATGGCTGTTACAGTGAATTTCTGAACCTGAGGAGAAGGCCATGAGAACTCCTGATTGAGTCACGTCAGACAAGGTGTGAGTTACCTTGCTAGTTACTTGGTGCTAGTCACTCAGTTGTGTCTGAGTCTTTGTGACCCCATGGACTGTAGCCCTCTGCCAGGCTCCTCTGTCCATGGAATTCTCCAGGCAAGAATACTGGAGTGGGTTGCCATGCCCTCCTCCAGGGCATCTTCCTGACCCAGGGAGCAAACCTGGTCTCCTACACTGCAGGCAAATTCTTTACTATCTGAGCTACCAAGGAAACCCATGGNTCCATGGAATTCTCCAGGCAAGAATACTGGAGTGGGTTGCCATGCCCTCCTCCAGGGCATCTTCCTGACCCAGGGAGCAAACCTGGTCTCCTACACTGCAGGCAAATTCTTTACTATCTGAGCTACCAAGGAAACCCATGGGTTACCAGGGGACCCACTGTTTGCAATTGGCATCTGAGTCTCATGGGACTGAACCCTTAACTTATGGGGTCTACTAACACAGAGCAGTTAATGCCAGAATTGAATTCAACTGTAGGGTACCCACATGGTGTCCTCAGAGAATTGCTCGGTGTGGAAAACCCACACATTTCAACATTTGATGTCAGAAGTGTTGTGAGTAGAAACAGTTTTCATTCAATGCCTCATAACACAGAACTCAAAACCCCTGGCAGAAGTCAAAACTCTTGGCTTTCTATCTATCTCCATTTGAAAGAAAACTGACTATGCCTTATTTCTCTTAAATATATGCACAGAAAATTTAAGAGCTGCCTAAATCACATTACCATTAGAAGTGGCTGCTCTGAATTTCTTTATCAGAAAACAGACCTCAAAAAAAAAAAAATTTTCAAATTTGGATCGCTGAAGAAAAAGGAGAATATGAAATTTCATTGTGGTATCTCAACTACTTTCCTCCCTAATAAAACTCTTCTTCAAAATTCCATTCATATTTTAATATTTGGGTTTAAATTAATGTAAACTAATTTAAGTGTGAATCAAATGAGGTGACTGAAAATTCAGATTCAGATCAAGAAATCTACAAGAAAGATGGACACTGTCTGGTATATGGAAAGCTAACTGAGAAGGTATAACCAGAGAGACCAAACTAAAGAGCGGGATATGTACAAATATACATACATGTATGGCATCATCAATGGACATGAGTTTGAGCAAGCTCCAGGAGATGGCGAAGGACAGGGAAGCCTGGAGCGCTGCATCCATGGGGTCGCAAAGAGCTGGACATGACTGAGCTACTGAACAACAATGTATTCAGAATATATACACAGATTGTTTTTTTAACTGGATTTTGTGATTGTGAGTCTTGGCAAGTTTGAAATTCATAGGAACAGCAGGCTGGAAACTCAGGCAGGATACTAGCCTTGAATTTGTTCTCCAGGAAATCTCAATTTTTGCTCTTAGGACCCTCAACTGATTGGGTAGGGCCCACCTCACTACCTACTTGACTTAAAGTCAGCTGACTGTGGCTGTTAATAATGTTTACAGAAACCCATCCACAGCAACACTTAGATTAAGTACTATATCCTAGCCAAGGAGACATGTAAAAATTAACTATCACCACAGGCTTAGCAGAACCCAGTAATTCATTTCAAACATTCCCCCCATGCCATATCCAGTCAAGTGAATTATTTGGCAAGGTACATAGATCATAAAAATGAATTTGATTAACCATGCCCTCGATTTCATTCATTTTTACCAATATACTTGTAACTTTACATGTATGCAAGTGTATATACATATACGTGTGTACATATACACATATACAAATACATATATATGACTCAGGCATCCATTTACACACACACACACACACACACACACACTGATGCTCTCGAGTGTGTTTGCTCCATATAGCATGACAACTATAGTTAATAATACTGTATTGCAGATTTGAAAATTGCTGAGAGAGAGTAGGTCTTAAAATTTCTCATCACAAAAAAATTTTTTTATAACTATGATTGGGGAATGGGTGTGAACTAGGCTTATTGTGATGATCTTTCACATTATGTACAAATATCAAATCATTACATTGTACACCTGAAACTAATACAATCTTGTATGTCCATTATACCTCAGTAAAAAATGTGTTTGCTGCAAAACCCTTTTCCCGCTCATTTCCTCCCCAAACTGGCTATATTTTAAGTGAACATTTTAAATTACTTTTCTATGGATGATGCTTTTGAGTTCATTACATCTCACTTTTTCTTTGTTATAATGATGATATTTAACTTGCATTTTCATTTCAAACAATTATGTAGTTGTTCAGAGCCTAGGAAACTAATCGGCTCCCTGACTGTCCCTCAGCCATCAATGACTTTGCTATACTGAGATGCAAAAAGAGGGATACTCTGCTTTTTCACATCTAAACTGTGACTACAATGCCCCAGGATACTTAGTGTGATTTTAATCTCTTATTTAATTACCTTGGCAAATGTGACTTAAAATAAAAACACTACACAAGAAGGTCAGTTCCTGCTTCTCCATGATAAACACAGGTCAGACTGCAATTATGCATTATTACTAAAATTAAAGCACAGTGAGGCTTAATAATTTCTGGTATTTGGGGAGGGTTTGTTTTCAGAGTGAAAAAATATCAGTGGAACTCTCTGCTTAACCAGTCTTCATCTCTTTGTTTTCTCCAGACTTTATTATGATTATTCTGCTAGATAATGCCTGGGATAAGCCATAACTCAGGGTGATCTAATTAGTTTTAATAATAACACCTGCCCATGCTTGGTCCTTTCGGAGATTCATTGCAACATTAGGGCATAAATTGGCAAATGTCTACAATAGGGAATGCTTGGTTATAACTCTCACCTCTGGAATCTCATAAAATCAAAGAAATATCACCAGTCTCTTCCATCTTAAGATTCCAATGCATTATTCTCCCTCTACCTCCTGCCAGGTGATTGATGACACTTTCTCTAGGTCCGGCTGATGATACTCAATAAACTGACATTGTCTCAGAAACAAACTCCCCTATTTTTTCCCCAAAACATGTTTCTCTCCTCTGAACTGGAATTTACATAAGTCCTTTTCATTAGTATAAGAAGTGTTCTGGTACAGACACAACCTAACTCTGTTTGCCTCTGAGCTGTTCTGAAGAAAACCCAATAGCTTGTCTGCCTCAGTGCTCAAGAATGAACATGTAATTCTTTTTGGTTCATCAAGCAATGGTTCAGATATTCAGAAGTTTTGTTTAACAATTCAGTTATTTTATTTAATTACTTCCACTTGATCTGGAAGCCAATATTTAGAAAGATTTACAGTTTAAATAATGTTTGTCTATGGTTTTAAGGAATTAACTAACCAAAGGATGAATCTAAAAACAGAATGGTTCCAGAAACCCTTAAGATAAGTATATACTGTTCTAACTAGGACAAACTATTTCCCTGTTTTGCTCAAAGGTGTTACATTTGTTCTACGTTTAGCCCCTCTACCCCAGAGAGATGCATCAGTAAATCAAAAGAAGCAAAATATCAGAAAGTCAGTTTTATGACAGACTCAAAAGACAATGTAAGTTCCAAATATTTTTTCACAAAATTTTAAGACTTTTTCAGGTTGGTCAGAGTTGCATGTTTATACTCTTTTTTTTTTTTTTTCCATTTCACTTTAGTAACTCATGAGCCATCCACATTCCTGGAAACCTTAGAGAGACATAAAAAGTTCTTCATTTGTAGCTATCAATATATCAGTATGAAAATCATCTAAACAATAATCTACCTTTTCTAGAACATTCTCCTGTGTAATACTTGGGGATAAGATACAGATATAATATTTACAAATTATTGTGCTGTGCTAAGTTGCTTCAGTCATGTCTGACTCTTTGCAATGCTATGGACTGTAGCCTGCCAGACTCCTCTGTCCATGGGATTCTCCAGGTAAGAATACCAGAGCGGGTTTCATCACCTCCTCCAGGGGATCTTCCTGACCCAGGAATTGAACCCAAGTCTCTTACGTCTTCTGCATTGGCAGGTGGGTTCTTTATTATTAGCACCACATGCTCAGTTCAGTTCAGTTGCTCAGTCGTGTCCAACTCTTTGCAACCCCGTGAACCACAGCATGCCAGGCCTCCCTGTCCATCACCAATTCCCAGAGTTCACCCAAACCCATGACCATTGAGTCGGTGATGCCATCCAACCATCTCATCCTCTGTCATCCCATTCTCCTCCTGACCCCAATCTTTACCAGCATCAGGGTCTTTTCCAATGAGTCAGCTCTTCATGTCAGGTGGCCAAAGCATTGGAGTTTCAGCTTTAGCATCAGTCCTTCCAAAGAACACCCAGGACTGATCTCCTTTAGGATGGACTGGTTGGATCTCCTTGCAGTCCAAGGGACTCTCAAGAGTCTTCTCCAACACCACAGTTCAAAAGCATCACTTCTTCAGAGTTCAGCTTTCTTTATAGTCCGACTCTCATATCCATGCATGACCACTGGAAAAACCATAGCCTTGACTAGACAGGCTTTTGTTGGCAAAGTAATGTCTCTGCTTTTGAATATGCTGTCTAGGTTGGTCATAACTTTCCTTCTAAGGAGTAAGCACTTTTAATTTCATGGCTGCAATCACCATCTGCAGTGATTTGGGAGCCCAGAAAAAGTCAGCCACTGTTTCCCCATCTATTTGCTATGACGTGATGGGACCAGATGCCATGATCTTAGTTTTCTGAATGTTGAGCTTTAAGCCAACTTTTTCACTCTCCTCCTTCACTTTCATCAAGAGGCTTTTTAGTTCCTCTTCACTTTCTGCCATAAGGGTGGTGTCATCTGCAAATCTGAGGTTATTGATATTTCTCCTGGCAATCTTGATTCCAGCTTGTGCTTCCTCCAGCCCAGGATTTCTCATGATGTACTCTGCACATAAGTTAAATAAGCACGGTGACAATATACAGCCTTGACATACTCTTTTTCCTATTTGGAACCAGCACCACATGGGAAACCCTCATTTACAAATAATTACCTGGTAATTTTCAACAGTTGACTTGTGTCCAGCTCTTTATGACCCCATGGACTGCAGCACACCAGGCTCCTCTGTCCTCCAGTATCTCCTGGAGTTTGCTCAGATTCCCGTCCATTGAGTCAGTGATGCTACCTAACCATCTCATCTTCTGCAGACACAACTAAACACAAATATTGTGTATCACGATGATTTTTGCTGAAAGATTTCAGGAAAGAAACACAGCTAGTGATGGGGAACCTCATACAAGTTTGAGTGGCTGTGGTTGACCATTCTTTAGGTGTACATAGAAATGTTCACCAAAAAATGGGTAATTGGTATCCTCCTAAAAAACCATGAAAGATCAAAAGGAATGCATTGAAAGCATCATTAAAAACTGGAGGAAAGAAGAGAAGGAAGGGAGTGAGAGAGGAGGAGAAAAGTATAAGAGCATCTTTTGTGTGGTCATGGGAGGAAATCCAATTTACTTTTTGCATTTTTTGAAAATAAAATTCAGGATAACATTAAGCAAGGGGAAAACATTTCTTAATAAAAGGAAATAAAGAATGAAAATCCCACGCCTGCCTCAGATCAAGCAGCTACTTCTCTAAGTCTCACGCTTCAAGGATCCAAGTGTCAAGTTGGAGTCTTGCTTTCTGCCTCTAGAGGTTAACAGAGAAGGGAAAATAAAAATGAAAATCAAAAAAGCACAAGTAAATGGAAGGGCCACCCCACAAGAATCAAATCCAATCAAAGAAAAGCTGAAAGCTTCCAGAACACCAATTCAAAGTTTCTATTTAAAATAAAATTAGGTTAGGACTATCTTGGACAGCAAGGAGATCAGTCAATCCTAAAGGATATCAGCCCTGAATATTCATTGGAAAGACTGATGCTAAGTGACATGACTGAACAGCAATGACTAAAAACAGATTTCCAATGAGCTTATCTGATATATTTTAAAGAAGTGTCAAAGGTTAGTAAATCTGGCTATTTCCATTCCTCCCCTCAACTTTCCCAACAGGCCTCCAGCTCCCCTTTGATCTTCCAGTAACTACTTCCCAAGCCTCCTGCCTCAGGGCCTTCTAGATGCCTCTCCTCCACCTGCCAATCTGATCATCTGATCACATCATTGCCCAGTGGAAATCCCCACTGCCATCTCAGCAGCCTCAACATCTACACCAAGCTCCTGGTATTGGGGTACATCTCTCCAACAGGTACTGAGTGTTAACTCTTAGTCCCACAGGAAGCTGAAGAATAAACACAGCACATCTTCCTGAAGCTGTAATTTCACTTAACAATTAAGGAGGGAAAAATTCATTATTAATGTGTATATACCATGAAGCTGGGCTTCCCAGCTGATGCCAGTGGTAAAGAATCCGCCTGCCAATGCAGGAGACATGGGTTCAATCCCTGGATGAGGAGGACACCCTGGAGAAGGAAGAAGAATCCAATCCTGATTCTTCAATCCCTGGATCAGGATGATCCCCTGGAGAAGGAAACGGCAATCCACTATAGTATTTTTGCCTGGAGAGTTCCCTGGACAGAGGAGTCTGGTGGGCCACAGTCAAAGAGTTGGACACGACTGAGTTACTAACTTATATAACATACATTCCTTTCCTTGTGGACCTCCCTCCCACCCCCTGATCCCACCCCACTAGCTCATCACAGAGCACCACGCTGAGCTTCCTGTGCTGTAGAGCAGCCTCCCACTAGCTATCTTTTTTTGCACATGATACTTGTCATTCTTGATCTACCTCCTGCCCACCTCCCTCAGTTTCACCCTCCCTGGTCCTTTACCCACTGATAACACTGGAGTTAACTGTAGCTTTTCAGATCAGAGCTGTTCTATCACACCTCTATGCTTTCCAGGTCCTTTTGTCTCTGCCTGACATGTCCTTCTTTAACTTGCTAACTTTACAAACAATTTCCCTGATGATAAGGTGGCTTCTCATTGTGCCTTCACCTCGAGAGAGAAAACATTCTGGCCATATGATTGATTTGCCTGACACCCCTTCACAATGACGCTCCTCAGTGTAAATTCATAAAGACTCTGCTTTTGTAGCTCAGCCTTTGTGCACCTGGTCGATATGAGTCACCCTGACAGGCAGTCACTCAGGAGGCTGCCCATACCAGGGATTTTCGTTCACACAGCTGATGCTCATGAGCTCCATCTAGTGAGAAGCAGCAGATATCCTGTGAGCCATGCTGAAACAGCCAACCCAGTAACCCTCCTTCCCTGGGCAACGAACCATTCCAATATCATTCTTTTGGCCAGGCTAGAGCCCTGGTTTCCCATGAATATCAAGGAAAATCTCAACAACTGAATTATCTGATGAGCCAGGCAGCTCCAATTCAAAACCAATGACAGAGATTTCATCATACTACAGATCAATGAGAGAAAGGCAATGCCCTTCTGTGTACATTCACTCTCTCACTCGGCATAGAGCTTTGAGGACTGAGTGTGTATCAGGCAGTGTGTGTGTGTGTGTGTGTGTGTGTGTGTGTGTGTGTTTAATAGAGCAAACATAATTTATGCCCTCACTGTGGCTTATTCAATCTAACACCTTGACGTCTCCAATGAAGAACCATATTTTCTAAGCAATTTTTTGTTCACCAGGCTGCCTCCAATTGCAAACTCAAACAGGGCAAAAAATATATGAGAAGCAAGTACATCAGACTTTGAGCAAGAATCGTGACAATTCATTGTTTCAGGCAACTGGCAGAAACAGTGAGAGCTTCCCAGCCTCTGCCCATCCTGGTCAGGAACACCATTTCTAAAGCTCCATCACTGTAATACATGATGCTGGAGTAACGCAGAATACAAACAGCCTGCTGTGAGCAATGAGCTTCAACTTGACTCATGTCTAGCCTGAGTCATCTGCTGCATTTTGCTTTAGGAAGCAGTGAAATGTCTGAGGATGTCCCCTTGCTTTTAGAGTGAATTTTTAATGCATCTTCAGAAAGGAAGCCTTTGTCAGCTCTGTTTATACTCTTGACCACTTTGGAGAGGAGAGAAACGGCAGCTACAGAAGCACATAACTCAAGGTAAAAAGATCCAAAGGGGGAAGATAAAACTCAGGGAGGAGGTTCTGCTTTTTGCGGGTGATCAAGACAGATTTGACACCTCTGCCCAAACACAGCGATTGCCAAGTGCAACAGGGATCCCAAGCCTGCATCAGAGTTAATAGCCTAAGCTACATATTTTCAGTCCCACCTGAGTAAGCAAAAGTCATAAATGGTGATTATCATGGAGATATTATGCTTAGAGCTTAGTCTCTTGTCTACACTGTATCTGCTTCAAGAAGAAAGAATATTTTTTAGAAAATCCTCATTCTCATTAGTAATCATGGACATGCAAATTAACATGAAAAGATGTCATTTTTCACCTGTCAAACTAGCAAAGATTTTTAAACTGCTATTATCCAGTGTTGACAGGGGGTAGGGAAGCAAACACTCTGACATTCTGTTGGAGGGAGTGTAAATTGGTTCAGTTTTTTGGAATACAATGTGCCAAGATGCATTATAAACGTACATTTTTGTATGTGCATGAGCTTGGGAGTTTTTTCCAACTGAAAAAAAGTAACCAAATTCCTAATGATTTGCCCAGTAAGGAAACGTATATTCTCACAAATCAAGGGTGGCTGTAAGAGCTTCAGGGCTGGCCAGTCCAGAAGCTCTAGGACGTCGTCACAGCCCCAGGTTCCCCATCTTTCTGCTCTGCCAGCGTTACTCTGCTGGTTCCTGTCCTCACCATCACAGGAGGGCTCCTGGCAGCCCACTTTCAGACACCAACATCCAAAAGCAACAAACAAACAAAACCCTACCTCTTTAAAAAAAAATATTCACTTATTTGGCTGTGCCACATCTTAGTTGTGGGCACACAGGATCTTAAATCGTTGTGAATGCGGGCTCTGCTCCCTGACTGGATCCAACCCAGGCCCCCTGCACTGCGAGTGTGCAGTCTTAGCCACTGGACCACCAGGGAGGTCCCTAAACCCTATCTCTTGTTCAGCCTCTTTGACGTGGAGGAAGTCTTCTCTGGGAGCTCCCTAGAAGACTTATCCCCTGTACCATTTCCCTGGCCTGATTTCGTGATTCCCAAAAGCAGCAGCACCTGGGAACTTCTGAGAAATGCTGTTTCTCAGCCCACGCTGGACCTACTGAAAGTGAAATTTGCGGGTGAGGCCGACTCTCTTGCTCCAGTTTGAGAACCACTGATCTAAACCAGCCAGCTTCACAAGGGGAATGGACTGACCGGGGTTGGTTTCAGACTTTTCATGGTCCATTCCCTTAGGCTGGGGATTGCCTCTCCTGAGCAAATGGTCTTACCTCACTGACCTCCGTTCTATTTGTCCACTTGCATGATGAGCCGTAACATGCGACATTCTGTAGAATTAGGATGTTTCTCAGTTGTGAGAACAGAAAATCTAACCCCAAAAGTCTTTACCAATGAGGAGGTTTATTGACTCTCATCATAACAAGTGTTACACATCAGGGTTAAGGACCCACTGTGTAGCACAGGGAACTCTGCTCAACATTCTGTAACAACCGAATTGGGAAAAGAATTTCAAAAAAGAATAGATCCAAGTGTAAACATAAATGAGACACTTTATTGTACACCTGAAGCTAAACGACATTGCTAATCAACTATACTGCAATATAAAATAAAAAGTTTAGACGGTGAGCTGCCCGCCCCTTCCTCTTCTGGAGAGGCTCCGAGACCAACAGGTCTGTTTCGCCGCACCGGAGACCTTCGCCTCGCCCTGCCGGCTCCTCACCCTCCGGGAGGAACATGGGGCCCTGCTCGCCACGACCAGAGAAAAGCCTGCACAGCAACGAAAGCCCAGCACAGCCAAATAGGCCGAGGAGCCCGCGTGGGGAGCCCCAGGCACGACCAAGAAAAGAAGGCCCCTGTGACTGCAGCCTCCAGAAACTCACCTGAGAGGGTGGCTCCTGAGAGAGAGGGGGGCCAGAGGGTCCCTCCTGAGACAGGGGACAGTCTGCCTGGAAACACATCTCTTCTCTGTCCTTGATCCCGGCGGGAGCGGCTCAGTCATTAATCAACCAGGCAGATAAGCCTGATGTGGTGACACTCGGGTCCAGCCCGTGCAGCGGCTCTATACTGTGGGCCTGCCCCCTAAGGGGTGGGTCCCCCCTCTGCCGGAGCCGCTGAGCTGCTCAGGTTCAGAGGGCTCTTCCAGCAGTGAGGACACAGGAGCAAGCGGAGGTCTTTGGATGCTTCCTGGGCCTGCCAGGTGATTCTGATACACACCTTGGGCTTAAGACAGCTGGCTTAATTACTAAATATTTCCATCAGGTGGAGGCAGACTCTACTAGTCTGAAAGTTATGGCAGTGAGACAGGCGTGAAGCTGGAATGTGGATGTAGGTTTTTTGGCTAGTGAACTGAGCTGCTGAGTTGTGACAAC
>SJYX01005395.1:0-20515 GCA_006410675.1 Oreotragus oreotragus
GGCTGCCATCTATGGGGTCGCACAGAGTCGAACACGACTGAAGTGACTTAGCAGCAGCAGCAGCAGCAGTGCCTTAGATACAAAGAAGTGTTCTGTTGACTAATACCAAGTAAGAACCAATCACTGCATATTAAAGTAGTAGATTTTGAGAATCAACTTTCTAGTTATCTAGGGTCTGTCTGCAACTTCTCTGGATGTGGCAGCTCATGCAGTCTGCTGCCAGAAAAATACCAGTGCTGGGGGCTATGCTGGAGACAAGGAAAAACAACATGAGTGGTCTGAGGGAGCTCTGAAGTCTTGAGGAGAAAGGATGCTGTGCCTACACAGGCCAGGGTGGGTGGTGGGCTAGGCAGGTAGAGAAATGAAACTAGGCTCCCCCTCACTCTCTATTGCTGTTTTGATTTATAGGTGCATCGGATGTCTCCAGGGCCACAGATCATACCTTTTCAACAGTGGAAAAGGATGGGGAAGGAGTGTGTTATACATCTCTGATTTCTGACATCTATTACCCACCTCGGGAGGATGCTACGTATTTCACTGGAATTCTTCAGAAAGAAAACGGCCACATCACTGCTTCAGAGAGCCCTGAGGAGTTGTGTCCCCCTGGACCCTCCTTACCAGATGTGCCTGGGACGGAGCCTCGTGGCTTATTTAGTTCTGATTCTGGAATAGAAATGACTCCGGCAGAGTCCGCTGAAGTGAACAAGATCTTAGCAGACCCCCTGGACCAGATGAAAGCAGAAGCCTATAAATACATTGACATAACGAGGCCAGAGGAGGTAAAATATCAGGAGCAATGTCACCCCAAGTTGGAAGAGAAAGACTTGGACTTTAAGAATAAGGTCACTGAAATCTCAATAAGGTCTGAAGAGACCCGTGAGGCTGAGAAACCGATTCCTGTGGAGGGGAAAATCCTCAAGGACCATTTATTTGAAGAATCAACCTTTGCGCCATATGTAGACGATATCTCTGAAGAACAGCGCAGTGCCCCTCTGATTGCTGCCCCTGTCAAGATCACACTGACTGAGATCGAGCCTTCTATTGAAACCGCTACCCCAGAGAAGACCCCTGAGAAGCAAGATATCTGCCTGAAACCGAGTCCTGACACAGTCCCCACGGTCACCGTCTCAGAGCCTGAAGACGACAGCCCAGGATCCGTCACTCCTCCGTCTTCTGGAACAGGTGAGTGGAAATCTGAACTTTAAGGACTGAAGATCTGCATTCACAATACTTCCATCTCAAGTTAACTGATTTAATTAACGTGTAGCTTTTTCAGTCTTGTGCCCATTGTACAAAGGTTGGCATCTGGGGCTTTTTAAAAAGTCCTATCAGATTTGCTTTGTAAAATATTTCTTTCTTTATTCGAGGGGAGAAGTAAGAATGACACACTGGCGGCATTAAAGCCCTCCTGCAGTTTTGCTGCTCAGGGTAGGGAGGGAGGTGCTGCCGGGCTCTAGGTTAGTGCTTTTCCCTGCCCCTTGGGCATTTTAGCTGTTCTCTTCAGACCAATTGGACCACCTTGGACAGGGCATTTTGCATCCTTGGCTTCAGCTCCAGGTCTGTACAATGAAGGGTGATAGGGTGGACCTTAGGGTCTGGGTGGGGAGGTAGGCAGTGAGAGGAGACCTAAACAAAGGGTACTCCTCCCTTCCCCCTTCAATCTCAACACTGTCCTTTTCATCTTTTCAGTTGATTGAAGTTCTGCTTACAATTTCATTTTTTAAACCAACAATTCTATCTGGTTAGAAGTTTTAATAGTTCAGAATTCACTAGGCTGTAATCTTTTTCAGCTCGAACCTTCCACTCTGACTCAAGGCAGTGTTGTTAGACCACATCAGTACATCTTCTCAAGCACAAAGGGGACCTCCCAGACCTGAGTGAAAGTCCTGAGTGGTAGCCAGAGTTTCCCCACCCCACCCCGTGCCACCCCTTCACAGGAGGTGGGAGAGGGGCCTTTATGTCTCTTCTGCTCTTGAATGCTCGGGGGCATTAGGATGAAGACAGTGAGAGATCTTGAATCTCCCCCTACCTCAATTGGCTGGAATTATGACCCTACCCCACAGTAGTTTACAAACCTCTTTTATTTACAAAATAGTAACCTTCAGAACCTCAGCTTGTACTGAACTCTTAAAACAGATCTAAACCCTTCTGATTAAAGAGTGATTGCTCTAAATCCTGATGAAGCAGTCAGTTCAAGTGTTAGAACAGAGCAGGTATTTAATGGAGATCCCTCCTGTCTTTCCCTAAAGATTTTGGAATCCATTCCTCCCTTCCCCTGACCTTACCTCAGACTCATTCAACTGTAAACTCTTAAAGATTCACTGCACCCAGTTCCTGATTTTCAGATTCATTCATTTGCTCAACACATACTTTTTACACACTTTCTTTTAGTCAGGCACTCAAATAAGCACTGGTAATGTTGGAGTTGAAAAGCAAACAAAAATCAGTCTTTGCCTTCCAGTGGGACAGATGCCCAGGGAAATAGTCACATTCCAGTGTGACCTATCCCAGCTGACAACAGGAGGTAGGGGCATAACTAAGTCTCAAAGCCTCCTTATGATCCTTCTGGCCACGCAGGTAAAACCCTTCCATTAATATTATCCCATGATGTAAAGATACTGACACTCTGAAGATAACTACATTATCAGCTGTGTTTCAGAGCTCTAGGGTTGTCTGGTGATGAGTACAGAAGAACTTTGGCCAGTCTTTGGGAAGGTTGAAATGCCCCTGCTCCTTCAGGTCTATTTACATGGCCACACACCTTATGTGAAAATTACAGTTTATGAAGCTGGTGAGAAAGACTTGATGTGTGCATGCATGCTTGCGAAGTTGCTTAAGTCATGTCCAACTCTGTGCAACCCTATGGACTGTAGCCCACCAAGCTCCTCTGTCCATGGGATTCTCCAGGCAAGAATACTGGAGTGGGTTGCCATGCCCTCCTCCAGGGAATCTTCCCAACCCAGGGATTGAACCAGTGTCTCTTACATCCCCTGCAATGGCAGGTGGATTCATTACCACTGAACCACCTAGGAAGTCCAGAGACTTGCTATAGGGTTCATTAATTATGAGGGATTTTTTTTTTTTCTTTGGTTGTCATGACTCAGGTTCTGGAGCATCTTGAAGAGAAGACAAAATCAGATTTGGCTCTCATGATCTTGGAGTTTTATGATCTATTGGTGCTCGTTTGACAGCGTAGGATAGGACAGTGGTTTTCTCTGCAGTTACTCCAAGTAAACATTCTAAGTAAGGTTTATTCCAGGAAGAGAAAGTCCCTTGTCCCGTTACACAGTTGTCTCTGATAGTCAGCTCCCCTCTCCACACACCCCCTACACCAGAACACCTGAGTCATAAGACAACACATAAGAATAAAATTAACAAAAGAGATAAGAGTCCACTTGTCATTGAGGCTTTTCTTATTCTTTTTATCCCAAAGTGAAAGTAAAAGTCTCTCAGTCATGTCTGACTCTTTGCAACTCCCTGGACTATACAGTCCGTGGAATTCTCCAGGCCAGAATACTGGAGCCTTTCCCTTCTCCAGGGGATCTTCCCACCCATGGATTGAACCCAGGTCTCCCGCATTGCAGGCAGATTCTTTACCAGCTGAGCCAAGAGGTTACCTTAACCCCCTTCTCATTTTGTGAGCTCCTGGTACTATGAGACCCTATGCCCATAGACACTGGAGGATTTGGGCTTTATTTCATCTCTTGGGTCTCGATTCTCTCTGCCATTTCTAGTGCTAACTGGTAAGACAAACACCAAGAGTTATATATAATCCTACATAGAAACTGAGGAAAAGGCAATTATCCTAAACAAAAGGAATTCAGTTTGTCCCTGTTTAATAAATATGGAAATTGTCAACTGACTCTGGGAAATAATTCTAATTATGTGAATCATGAATCAGGAGAAGTTATATTTTAGAAAAGCTTTAGCTACAGACCCTTAGTCTTAATCAAGGAGTCTAATATACTTTCTTCAATCCAATACATTATTCCACTTTGCAGTTTTCTCCAATGTACTTAATTATTTTCATCATATTAAATAACATACCTGGAGGTAAAAATTCTTACAACTCAAATATTGGAAGTGTCTTCTAAGTAAAGATCAGTCATGAATACAAGCGAAATGTTTTAGGAAAATACAGTAAGTGCCCTGAGGCACCAGAACATTGATCAGCAGCATGCTATTTCTGACACACATACCTAGAAGTATATTATGGTGGTCATGGATGTTCTTTGAGGTGTTATCTTCAGAAAAGATAATCAATAATCAAGAGGCTATGATAAAACCACCCATGTCCCTTAAGAAGAAATGGCAATACAAAGTAAATGAATTCAAACTCTTTGAAAACCACTGTTGCTGTTTATTTCCTTGCATCGATGAGGTCTGTGATTCTCCTACCCACTTTGCAAATTTATTCTTTTATTCAGAATGCTTATTGAGTGACTTCTATATGTCAGACATATGCTAGACACCAGACACATTGCAGTAAACAAGGTGGATAAAGTCCCTGCCCTCACTAGCTTACTGCTAGTGAGAGACGTCAGTAAAGGAAGCACATAAACAGTGTAATTTCATGGAGTGTGAACACTAAACAGTGATAGAATGTTGGGTGTGAGAAGGTCAAGGATGGCCTCTGTGACCTGAGATCTGTAATCTATGATCTGAAATCTGAATGAGAAGAAGACCACAATTCAAAGAGAAGGATTAACAGGGACCCTAGGTTTAGAGATCAACTAATGCACAGGCCTCAAGGCTCTATTATTTGGGAACTGAAAGATGATACAAAGGAGCAAGAAGTATGAGAACAGAATTAGAGAAGTAGACAGGGCCTAGAGCATTCAAGGCTTTGCATGCAAGAGCAAAGAATTTGAATTTTGTTCCAAATGCATTGGGAAACCATTGGATAATTTTAATCTGGGAAAGAATGCCATTCATTCATTGTTTCGCTTAACAAACATGTAATGACAGTTTACTCCATGTCAAGTATTGCTTAATCGCTGCTGTGGATATAGTGGTGAAACATAAGATTCCTCCATGTATGGAGTGTGCATTTTAATTGACAAGACTTACATACAAATAAATAAATGATATACTATCGGATTGTTATAATGGTTATGAAGAATGATAAAGCAAGGTAGAGTATAAGAGGGTGATGGGGGCAGTCATGAGGAAATGCTTTTCCTTGCCAGTGGTTTTCAGCAGAGACCTGAGTGGGGTTAGGGAACAAGCCATGCAGACACAAGGAAGAGGTGCCAGGCTGAGCTGACAGCCAGTGCAGAGACCCAGAGAACATTCTGAGTGTTCTAGGAGCAGCTGGAAAGTCAATATGGCTGCAGTGGGGAGAAGGAAGGGAAGAGTGGCAGGATCAGATTTGTGTTTCTAAAAGATCCTTCTGGATGACAAGTGAAGAATGAGCTGGGAACAAAGGTGAGGGCTGAATGTCACCACTGCTCATGGTTGGACACTGGCATCTGTGACTTGATAGACTGGCCCATGTTCACCTTCCTTTTTTTTCCTTCTAAATTAAAGCATCATAATTAGTAGCAGCAGCAAACATAATCTTCCCATGCTGGATGGTTCTAACCTTCACAGCTTCTATATTCTATTTAATCATCAATGACTCTCTAGCTTTGCTGTGTCAGTCTTGTGCTGTGCTAAGTTGTGCCCGGCCCATATTCACTTTCCTTTTTTCCTTCTGAATTAAAGCATCATAGGTGGCTCAGATGGTAAAGTGTCTTGCTTACAATGCGGGAGACCTGGGTTCGATCCCTGGGTCGGGAAGATCCTCTGGAGAAGGAAATGGCAACCCACTCCAGTACTCTTGCCTGGAAAATCCCATGGACAGAGGAGCATGGTGGGCTACAGTCCACGGGGTCGCAAAGAGTCAGACACGACTGAGCGACTTCACTTTAAATTAGCAGCAGCAGCAAACCTATCTTCCCATGCTGGATGGTGCTAACCTTCCGTTTCTATATTCTGTTTAATTATCAATGACTCTCTAGCTTTGCTGTGTCAGTCTTGTGCTGTGCTAAGTTGTGTCTGACTCTTTCCAANACTCTTGCCTGGAAAATCCCATGGACAGAGGAGCATGGTGGGCTACAGTCCACGGGGTCGCAAAGAGTCAGACACGACTGAGCGACTTCACTTTAAATTAGCAGCAGCAGCAAACCTATCTTCCCATGCTGGATGGTGCTAACCTTCCGTTTCTATATTCTGTTTAATTATCAATGACTCTCTAGCTTTGCTGTGTCAGTCTTGTGCTGTGCTAAGTTGTGTCTGACTCTTTCCAATCCAGTGGGCTGTAGCCCGCCAGGATCCTCTGTCCATGGGATTCTCCAGGCAAGAATACTGGAGTGGGTTGCAATGGCCTCCTCTAGGGAATTTCCCTGACCCAGGGATCGAACCCACATCTCTTAAATCTCTGTGTGTAGCAGGCAGTTCTTTACTACTAGTGCCATCTGGGAAGCCCAGTGTCAGTCTTGACATAAAACCATCAGTTTTTAACAAGGGTAGAAAAACCTCTGTTTTGTTCTAAAATTTCCCCTGATTTCTCCTAGCACTTTGTTAAACTTTTAGTTCACTTTTAGAATGGAGGGTAATGTCTACAATATCTACTGAGTCCCATTTCACTCATAAGAAAGATGATTTTTTTTTAAAGTAGTACTTTTACTTGCCCAACATGAAACTTACCAGACCTTTTCCTCCCACACTCCACTGGTACCATCCTTGTGTATTAATCGCTCAGTTGTGTCCAAATCTTTGCAACCCTGTGGGCTGTAGCCCTGCCAGGCTCATCTGTTCATGAAATTCTCCAGGTAAGAATCCTGGAGTGGGTTGCACTAATATTTTACCACCAGATGAAAATAAGATGAGCATCATTTAAAAATTAATGTATTTAAAATAAAGTACAGAGAAAAACATGTATATAATATATCAGGCTTTGTTTTGAATGAATCTTTCCCCCAGTCCTTAATGTAAAGATCTTGTGCTATAACTTTTAAAGCCATACAAATAAGAGTGCTAAACTGTGGACTTTAAAGTAGGTGTGTAAATATTTTTAATCAGTATTACTTGGAAAATAAAATATAACAACAACAGAAAATAAACCAATATGCTATTTTCTTTACCTGTTAAATATTGGGAGATATTTACATTTTTAAAGTAAACTTTAAAATTATGTGTTTGACTCTTTTTTTCAATTTAACCAGTGTTTAATTTGGTTTGCGATAAGAGGTGTCTTCTCATCTGTACAAGTATGACTGATACATGAATTGAGATATAACATTCTCAGTATATATCTTCAGTCCTCAAAAATCAAAAGAAAGTAAGAAGAGGTTGATATTTGCTATTTTACATGGTGTGGGACAGAGTAACCAGTGGAATTTTAGTAGAGCCTATATTAAAAATCCTTTCTCCACTTACTAGTGTGTTAAATTTAAAAGGTCAGTTCCACGTAACACATTTTGGTAACCCTGATATTAAATGGTTATACATTTATGAAGTATATTGAAGAGAATGGCTTTCCATGACTGGAGAAGTCATGGATTTAGAGATAAGAGGAATTAGGAGACTGTCTTATTTTAAATTGAAGTGTATGAACATTTCCAAGTCTGTTCTCTTTGATAGTTGGGTATATGCTACAAAGCATAATGCTATAAGGCATAATTATGTTTTATATATATAGACGTATTTTTTTTCTTTGAAGTCGGAAAATACTGATGATAGAATTAACTGAAATTTTCAGTTTGCCTTAAGATGTCCATGTTCCTGAGTTATAGTTTGAAAAATGTTTAAATTCCTGACAGTGGTCTCAAGCATATAAATTACTAGTTAGTATCTAGTGAATTTTGAATGCTGAAAATAACTCATGCTGTGCCCTTAAGCCAAGGTATGAAACAAGGTTTATTTTTAAACATAATTTTTCAAGAGCCCTGACTGCAATGTAGAGATCAGGGACAAAGGCACAGCAAAGCATAAAATTATCATTTGAGTTTTCAGATTTGGCAAGGCCTTTCAAAGCAGGTTTGAGGGACAGATATAATTCATTTACTTTTCCCAAAAGGTTTGAAGGCTATGTGTGCTCCAAATGCCAGTAAATTAGATGATCACAGAAGACAAGGAAAGGTACCCACTGGTAGTAAACCTTGCAGTTGCTAAAGCATTTTGCGTGTTATTGTTTAGTCACTAAGTCATGTTCTTTTTGCACGACTCTTGCAACCTCATGGACTTCTTTGTCCACCAGGCTTCCTTGTCCATGGGATTTCCCATGCAAGAATACTGGAGTGGGTTGGCATTTCCTTCTTCAGGGGAATCTTCCTGACCCAGGGATTGAAACCAAGTCTCCTACATTAGCAGGTGAATTCTTTACCATTGAGCCACCAGGGAATGATAATGTATATTAAAGTACTGAACTGGATATTTTGTTCTCGCTTTACTCCTGGAATTTTTAGCTAGGTCTACAGTGTGACAGCTGGGTGCTACTGCCAGACGTTGGTCACCCACAGGAATCCCAAGAGCACTGGAAAATGGTAGGAGAGCCTCTCCTATCTACCCTACACTGTTCAACAGCAGTTCTTTGATTCCTAAAAAGCAACTGGCTGACCTTCAATTCTAACAGTACCTGGAATTAACATAGATTTCAGAAAGTGAGAAGGGAGATCAAACTAGTCAATCCTAAAGGAAATCAACCCTGAATATTTATTGGAATGACTGTTGCTGAAGCTCCAATACTTGGGCCACCTGATGAGAAAAGCTGACTCATTGGGAAAGACCCTGATGCTGGGAAAGATTGAAGGCTAAAGGAGAAAGGGGATAGCAGGGAATGAGATGGCTAGATAGCATTACCAGCTCAATGAACATGAATTTGAGACTTCAGGAGATAGTGGAGGACCGAGGGGCCTGGCATGCTAGTCCATGGGGTCACAACTTAGCAACTGAACGTCCATGATACTGCCCCCACTTCAGACACCAGCCAAAAATAGAGTCCCCAGGGTACCCACACTTCTGCCTGGTTAACTACAAATTAGGTGTTCCCACTCCTTCCCAGGGTAAATAATTCAGTGGAATGATCTGGAACTCAGGAAAGCACTATGGAGTGTAGTTTATTATAAAGGATACAAACCAGGAAGAGACTTGAGAGATCCATAGGGCAAAGGGGTGAGGTGGGGGGCGGGGGTAAACAGCACATCCCTGTCCTAGCCTGGTGCTCCACCCTCCCAGCATGTGGATGTGTTTACCTAGATAGCCCCTTAACCTTGTTTACTTCCCTTGGGGGTGGGGCTGATAGTTCTAGCCCTTTAATCCATATGGTTGATGACTAGTGACTAGAGCTAAGAGTCACTGCATTACATAAACTCAGGCACCCCACCCCAGTACTCTTGCCTGGAAAATCCAATGGACGGAGTAGCCTGGTGGGCTGCAGTCCATGGGGTCGCTGACAGTCGGACAGACTGAGCAACTTCACTTTCACTTTTCTCTTTCATGCATTGGAGAGGGAAATGGCAACCCACTCCAGTGTTCTTGCCTGGAGAGTCCCAGAGATGGGGGGAGCCTGGTGGGCTGCCGTCTATGGGGTCACACAGAGTCGGACACGACTGAAGTGACAGCAGTAGCAGCAGAGGCTTGTTAGGAATAACAAAAGATATCACTCAGGAAATTGCAAGTGTTTTAAGAGCTCATTGCCAGGAACCAGATACTTTTTTTTTTTTATACCACATGTATCATCTGGGATTCAAAGGGAAACTTAACTGCACCCCAATCTAAGACCTAGAAATCTTTTGAACATGTACAAAAACAAGGATCTTACAGTCCTACCATTAACAATAGGCTGCAATCCTCTTCCTAATATTGAAGGTAGAAATACTTTCGTGGAAAGGTAAGTGCTTCTGATCCTACTACATTAAATTTTGAAGTAATATTCCAAGATTTAAAAAGTATGAGAATCTTCTAGGCTAATTACCCACTTTATACTTTGAATAAGCGAACAGCATTGACTGTGGCCTGAATGTGATAAAATGTCCAATGGTAAATCAAGTGGATTTTAATGCACATCTTCAACATTTGTTACTGTTTTAAATGATCAGATGGTCGTGACAGTATTCACATGGAAACAGTTTTATAATCGTCATGTAAAATTACAAGTAAATGACCTTCAAAGTTTAGCCTGATTTTGTTGGAGATAGCAGGTTTGAATTTAACACTGAATTTTGTTATATCAGGAGGGGGAAACCTAAGCTGAATGTTAACTACTCCATGTTCTGTAAACGTTACTTCCTTAATTCTGTTGACATGATATGTAGGAAGGCAGCATGTGAATTTATAATTGTTTTCTTACCTTTCCCACCTAATATGACACTAAATAAGATGTAATTATACAACTGAAGTGATGCCCACCTTGATACTTGTACCAAAGTACAGCCTAGGAGAGGAACCTTGTAACAAGATAGCATCATTTGTGAATCACATTTATGCCAAGCACTTTACATTTAATCATCTGAATGACCTCCTGAAGTAATTACATTATTAGCTGTCATTTTACAAATAGAGGAAACTAAGACGAGGAGATGAGAAATAGCTGGTGGAAAATGAAACCAGAGAGCTTGGCTTCACAGACTCCAGTCACCTCTGTATGGTATCTTTGTGGCTGACAGTGTTCGCTTACACAGAGCATAAGCAAAACAGCCATTTTCCTTCTGGAATTTACATGAGCCCTTGATGAGTTTGAGGTGGTGGGGAACAGTAGATCAGAAAAGATGGCGAGAGATTCACTGCAAATTGCCTTCTGATAGCTCCTTGCTATCTCCTTGGCTAGAGACCACACCGTCTAGGCAATGGTTCAACAACAGCGTGCAACAGCATTTTGTTAAAACACAATTCAATTGGTCTGGGTTAGTATTAGGACCTGAGAATTTGCATTCCTAACATTCCCAGGTAGTATACTGGTAGTCCTGGAGCCACACCTGGAGAATGGCTGACATAGAGTACTTAAGGGAAGCACAGATGGCTAGCCAGTGGTGTGAACATTGTGAAGGTCTCTTTTTTTTTTAGAGGTAGTCAGGTGCTACTTTCAAAATATCTTGTTATTTATTGTCCATGTTGACTATTCATGTCATGCACTGGACTAAGACAATGGTCTTGTTTTTTCATATTAATCAAGAACATTCTACTTATTTTCAGTAATGAATTGCTTTTATCTTTCTGAAATGAACATGCCACAAAGACATGATCTGTTAGAGAATAATAAAAACTCGAAAGTCAGAATAATTGAATACTTTTGCTTCCACTGGGTAACTCAAATACACTTTAGAGAAAAAACGATGGCTAATATCTGCTGAGGAGCAAATGTCGGTGTATGAACTCACCTAAGAGAAGAGCTGTTCATTAACTCTGTCGCCTGGTAGACCACTTTATTAGAGGTGAATTAGAGCAGTAACTGTATCCTGTGAAATAATAGTTATCTGGTAGATACAGCTATGAAACATTATGGAGGGAATAACAGATTCAGAACCCTAGTCCAGTTGAAATGGTGCTTATTAAAAACTGAAGATAAAAATCAAACAAAAGTAACTATTTGATTCTTAAAACTTTTCATGAGATAATTTCGGCAAAGAATCAATGGGCCCAGAGCCTTCACCTGTTCGTTGTTCAACTGTAGATCATACCCAAGTGCTGATTATTAAGAAAATATCACACTTATTGCTATACTTGGGCTTCCCCGGTGGCTCAGACAGTAAAGAATCCCCCTGCAATGCAGGAGACCTGAGTTCGATTCCTGGGTTGGGAGGATCCCCTGGAGAAGGGCATGGCAACCCACTCCAATATTCTTGCCTGGAGAATCCCAATGGACAGAGGAGCCTGGAGGGCTGCAGTCCATGGGGTTCCAAAGAGTCGGACACGACTGAGTGACTAAGCACCGCATAGCACACTGCTATACTTGGCTACATATTCAAGAAAAGTTTGGAGTACAGTTGCTATTAATATTATAGTGGGAATCTCAGGTAATAACTCAAATTTAATAATGAAAATTACTTTTATAATGAAAATGTCTCAGGATTACAATTTGGGTTATTTTCTCTTTTTTACCCCATTTAATTCATTGTACTTTACCTTTAGGAAGAAAGCTAAGTATTGAACACTAATGACTAAATGATGAGGCAGGAATGTCTAAAGTGAATTAAAGTACCTAGAATATCAACAGAATTTAAGCTGACTTGGTAGGGGAAGTAGTGGCACTTGACCCAGTCACTGAAATGTACAACCTTTTTTTCTACTTTGTGTTTTTGTTGTTAAATTATACTTGCTCAACAAAAAGATTCATGTATTTTAGAAAAATAAGAAAGTTAAAAGCCACTCCAAGACTCATTTGTTGTTCACTCACTCAGTTGTGTCTGACTCTTTTCGACCCCATCAACTGCAGCACGCCAGGCTTCCCTGTCCTTCACCATATCCTGGAGCTTGCTCAAACTCATTTCCATTGAGTCAGTGATGACATCCAACCATCTCGTCCTCTGTTGTCCCCTTCACCTCCTGCTTTCAATCTTTCCCAGCATCAGGGTCTTTTCTAATGAGTTAGCTCTTTGCATCAGGTGGCCTAAGTATTGCAGCTTCTGCTTCAGCATTAGTCCTTCCAATGAATATTCAGGATTTATTTCCTTTAGGATTGACTGGTTTGATCTTTAGTCCAAGGGACTCTCAAGAGTCTTCTCCAACACCACAGTTCAAAGCTCATTAATCAGAAATAATTACTGCTAATATTACATGAATATCTCTTCATACACATACACATGAGAGAAAACTTTTAAAAACAATTACCATACTAGTCTTAGTTCTTTTGGTTTAATATTGCTTGAAATTAATAGAAATAAGGGAAACAGAATACATGGGTAAACCTCAAATAAATGTTTCTTTCCTGCTGGTTCTTTAAAAGTGCCTAGAAAAGTAAGAAAAAAGATTTTAATAAATCCTAATTGTTGTGATTCAGTTTGGTGTTCTAATTACACTTGCATTGTCAAGGCTTGTGAGGTCAGTGTGCCAATTAAATACCTGATTAACTGGAGTACAAGAGAGAATCTGTGAAATAGATCTGAAGAAACTAACCAGAATGTGAAAGAACGTAAATAGAAGATAAAAATCTGGAAAACACAAGAAAGACATGAGATAAAATGAGAAGGTCTGACACATAACGTTCAGCTGGAATTTCTGAAAGATAAACCGAAAGGGATCATAGTCAAAGAGATATTGTCTGAGAATGTTTCTGAATTGTGTCAAAGACATGAAGTCTTAGATTGAGGTAGCATTTAGAATCTAAACAGCATAAATAAAATTTTCTGGAACAGGATATGCCTTTTGAGTTATAGATTCAACTCTGCAGCAATACAGTCTTAAAAACTTTTGCTCTGTGTCCTCTCCCTGACGTTTGTCAAATATCCCTCCTATATCCCTCCAAATATCCCTCCCTCCCACTAGCCAGTGGCCAGTGGAGAAGAAGACAAGCAGAGGTAGGGACACATGAATAGCCCGGGCTCACATTCAGTAGGGACGTTCTGCATCCGGTCACTCAAAATTAGAGTAGAATGTGCCTATTTTCCCTAGAACAGCACTAAAGGTGGGAAGATAGGTCAGAACTTGAAATAATAATGTTACCATTTATTAAGCATGTATTGAGGGGGTTCTGACATTCGGGCCCCAACTACTTAGAGACTGTGATGAAAGGAGTAGACAAATACATTGTTGATGGGGGAGCCTCCTGCCAATCATCCAAGCCCATGGGACTCCAGGTTAAGAAAACCTAGTTCATTGTCTACCAGAAATTTTGTCTCATTAATTTTCACAACTCCCCAATTACAGATGAGAGAACAGATGAAGGTACATGAAACCAGAGTGTCATGTAATTAGTAAAGAACAGAGCTAAGAGGCAGGGTGTAGCTTTATGAGTCAAAACTCTAAATTTTACCCACTGTCAGTACTTCTTAAAGTATAGAACAAGGACCTCCTGCTTTAGAGTCAGTTCTTCTATTAATAGTTAGTTGTTTCTAAGAAGGTACTTGGCTACTGCTAACAAAAGGGAGCAGGGTTTAATACACTAAATTTTAATGAGCTCTCCAATAACCTGACACTATACTGTCTTTATAGTTTTTACAGTTTCATCAATTCTTTTGGAAAATAATATTTTTCTGACATTAAAATGTTTTTCTGACATATACTCCCATTGTAGAAAATGCAAACAACACTGGAAAGTATTAACATTGTTTAGATCACCTGAGGTTCCACAAGATAATGAAAAAGTATTTCTAGTGTCTGATATCGGGGAAGGCAATGGCACCCCACCCCAGTACTCTTGCCTGGAAAATCCAATGGACGGAGTAGCCTGGTAGGCTGCAGTCCATGGGGTCACTAACAGTCGGACAGACTGAGCGACTTCACTTTCACTTTTCTCTTTCATGCATTGGAGAAGGAAATGGCAACCCACTCCAGTATTCTTGCCTGGAGAGTCCCAGGGATGGGGGAGCCTGGTGGGCTGCCGTCTATGGGGTCACACAGAGTCGGACACGACTGAAGTGACTTAGCAGCAGCAGCAGCAGCAGTGTCTGATATATTTCCTTCCAGTTATATATATCACACAGAGTCGGACACGACTGAAGTGACTTAGCAGCAGCAGCAGCATACATATCACAAATTTGTATCACTCTGTTTTGTAACTTTTGCTTTCACTTAACATGTTCAAAGTTATTTCCCCATACTATTCAAAACAAAAATGTTAACTTTTCTATATACTGTTACATTGTAATTAGCCTATTGTTGAATGACCCTGTCTAGGAGGAAAACATTTTTTTCAAGTGAAGGAAATTCAGTGTGAGGTCAGTCCTGTATGGCTGAGTATCCCAGGACCCCCAAGGGAAAGGAAAGCATGAAGGAAGGGTTTATATTTTGAAACGGAGCAGGCCCTAGCAGTCTCTGCAAGAGGATTGCGGGTGACTCCTGGAAAAAAGTCTGGCTACTGGACTTTAGAAGTGGTTTCTGAAGCTGAGTTTTAAGTTTTCCTTTTCTACGGTGGCCTGAAGTTTTCAGTAACCTCTTAATTCTCTAGAATCCAGGATTGGCTTTGCTAAGCGTTGCTCTATAGGGGCACCATGGGATGACCTATGTCAGAGTATGTGTCACCTGGGAAGCTGAGGCTCTTGGTTTCTGGGCTATTTCTTTATGAATTCTTGTTCTGTGGATTGTCACGTTGTAGAATTCAAGGAGTCTTTTGTATTTAAAATATGCAATGATTTATCCTGTATTTCATTGTTTTAGAAAGACTGATGGCACGTACTATTTTAAGATTACTCCTTAAAAAAAAAAAGTCCTTTTGTCTTTGAGAAGAAGGTCTCCCTTTAAAGACACACTTTTCTCACAGAGAACCTTTATAACCACTCTTATAAAACAAGAAAGCATTTTTTCCAGGTTCTCTTGGTTTTCCTGCCAATCCCAGTGGTCAGTCTGTGGAGCTGTCCAAGGTTTTATTTCTTGCCCTTCCTGTTCTGGCCCCTTTAATCATCACACAAAGAGGCAGCACAGGCTACTGAGGAAGAGCGCCAGACTTGAGTCAGACCCTCAGGTCTGAGTCCTAGCACCGGTACTGGACAGCTGTGTGACCTTGAGCAAGTCAAGTAAGTTTCTGGGCCTCAGTTCCCTCATCTGTCAAAACAGGGGTGATAATCAGAGCACCTAACTGAAAAGGTTAATGTGAGGATTTAACCAGTCATTTTGTGAAAGTATTTATAACAGTTACTGGCAAGTAGCAAAATAAGGAATCTTTGGATTCCCTAATTTCTACCATAAAAGGGCTTCAAACTCAGTTTATGTTTCCCCTTAGCTCTTTCGCTTTTGTAAATACACCCTAGCAATTATGGAGGATTCAGCCACATGAGGAGGTGGAAAGATTGTTCACAGAGCTGTGACTTAGGGCCCCCAGTCAGGGCTTTGCCATTAATCAGCCCCGTGGCCCTTGTTAACTGACTTCTTGGACTTCAATTTCTTCCTCTGTAACATGAAGGACGTGAACTTCAATAAATCATCTTTATTCTTTAGTATTCGGTGAATCGCGTTCTTTCCTTGCTTGTAAACTGGGAGAACATTTGGCACCCACCATGAGCCGGAGAGTCATAGCTGGGGAGTACACAGGACACTGGGGATCCACTGCCCAAGGGGCACCCAAGGAACTAGGCCTAATGTATTCGAGGAATCCGGGCTGAGGGTGGCGTTAGCACTTATTTCTGCAAANTTTTTTTTTCACTTTATTTTACTTTACAGTACTGTATTGGTTTTGGCATACATAGACATGAATCCACCACGGGTGTACATGAACTCCCAAACATGAACCCCCCTCCCACCTCCTACCTCACATCATCCCTCCAGATGAGAGTTTAAAGTATATTTAGTGTATGCAATAGGGAAGGTCTTCTGTGACAGACTTAGCAGTGGAAATGTGTATTTGTTGCATGAATATTAGAACTAATTTGGATTCTTTTGCCACCACTCTGACTGTGGTGGGACAGGGTCCTGCAGCTTTCAGGGAGCTTGAAGCAGGAGCGCTTGAGTCATTCAGAGTATGGGTTCATATCACTGCACTGTAACAGGCACGTATTTACCTTTTATTCCCTGATTAGCATCCCCATAGTGAAATGGTCACATGTGCACAGCGCTGCTCGAATATATTTATCCTCAAAAGTAAGGAAATCTGAAGTCTAATAAAGAGCGAATGGTATTGTGCAGGCCCATTCCCCTCATTAGTGTATTTGAGAGACAAGTGCCGCAGCAGGACTGACTTGAGCGACCAAATTCCAGTAAAGAGCTAAGGTGATGGAAAAGTACCGCTGTGAACGCAAAGGCTTCAGAGCGTATTTTATGGCTGATTCTGGTACCCTTCTAATCTGGTTGCCCCATATGGCTTGGACCCTCTGCTGCCACGTTAGACATTAGAAAGGGGAAAGTGGCAGTCTTTTCAAACGATTAAGGCATACCACGGTGAATAGCCTCTGCTCTCCTCCGCACTGAGGGATCCTTTGAAATCCAGTCTCCTGCTGAAACTCGGCGCTCTCAGCCTCATTATCTATGAAGAGAGTCTGAAAGGTTGTTCTGAGGCAGCCGAACGCTGGCGGTGCTGCGCAGATGACTCGGTGCTGCCAGCAGGTTATTGGAGCCCTGGGGTTCTTCTGGTCTCACCTGCTCCACCTCAGCGGGTGGGAGGAGCATCCTCCCCCAGGCTGTTCTTAATCACTGTCTGTGGACAGGAGGGTTGGCTCAAGTCAAGTGCAACTCCCCGCAGCAGTGGGGTCAGGTCAGCTTCCGTGGTTTCCTCAAGCCTCTGGCAGTGTAAATGCATTCAGGTTCATATATTCACAAGTACGCTCTTCTCCCTGGCTTTGAAGTTATCCTGCTAATGCTGGTGCTGGGCTAAGTTTTGGGAAGGTCCAGAAATATTTAGAATGAGGTTTAGCAAATATCTGACGACATCATAGCACATACTGTCAAGGAACATTGGGCTTTATTTACTGGCATGTGCTTGTCCTGTCAAGGTCTATTTATGGAGCTTCTTAACTTTCGGAGACCTCCGCTGCTGTTGCACTGAAGACCAGATGTGCTTCATCATATTCCAATTTCCCTTCTCTGTGCACCCCTTGAGCTCCTGCTTCCCTGTTATTTTGCTTTCCCACACCCTCAAGGATGGCCTCTCAAGAACATGACAGGGTAGATAAATTTTCACTGTTGCAAGGTTGACCCTTTTAGGAATGTCTTAGTTGAAAACAAATGAAAAATTCTCAATAAAACACTAATACCCAGTGTGACTCATCAGGGTGGGAGTGCAGTATATTTCCACCATTTGATTGCAGAATCTTTTATTAGAGTACGATGTAGGGTTCACCGTCTACAGAGCATTCTTTGAGGTTCATCGTCTACAGAGCATTCTTTGAGAAATAGTGGTCTCGAGGTACTCACCTCCGTTCCCAGCATTCTGATTACTTTTCCTTGCAGTTCAAAAGCATAGTGTCAGACCAGCCACCAGGATGTCACATGGGAGCCTGTTAGAAATGTCAAGCTCCTTCCCAGACCTACGCACTGATTAGAATCTGCATTTTACCAAGATGTCCAAGTGATTCCTATTCATGCTAAGGCTTGAGAAGCAATGCTTTAGACCATGGAAGTCAGTATTAACATTCTGACCTGAAACTCTTCTGAAGAAAGTCACCAACAACAACCAAAAGAGCTCTTTTCAGTCTCATCTTGTTTTCCTGGGTACTTTAATGTTGTACTGCTGAACAGTCCTTAAAACATTAGTGAGAAAATAATATATGTTCAAAATAAATAAACGTAACATAAGAAATGGTACAAAATAAAAAGTTTAAGTTCTCCTGATCCAACCTTACATGTCTAAGTCTTAGAGATAATTGCAGGCTTCTGTTTTTGTTCTTAATTGCTTTCAGAAATTTTCTATGTGTATTTTGGTATACACAGGTTTTTATTGAACAAGTGATATCATATTGGACAGACTATTTTAACTTACTTCTGTAGCAGTAAAATCAGGGACACCACCAGCTCACATGGAGACTGTTCTCATCTCAAAACTGTCCTCCTTTATCTCCCTGGTGTTTCTCCTCCTTGGTTATCCCCTCAGTCTCTGACCTTTCCCCTAATCTCTTTCGCTACCTTCCTTCCGATTCCTTTGTTTGTCCTGAGTCCTTTCCCTTCTTCCCTCACTTTCTTGCTCTCATCCACACAGATTTTCAGCCACTGCCTCACGTGTAGCACCTCCCAGGCTTTGGAGAAGTCTTTCATTCTGGGCTCCAAGCCCATTTCCTCACTCTTTAGTGAACGTCCTATAGACTACTCCCCTCCACCTCCCATTTAGTACACTGATGTCTGTCAAAATCTGCTCCTTTCCTTCTTCTGCTCCCTTCCTGAGTGAATGAAGGGATATCATTCAGGCTTCACTCTGATACGGATTTTCAGATCAGGTCTGGATCTGAGTAAAGACTCAGTGGCCTGCCTGATTGTAAAACTTCAGTGGAAGTGTTGCAGTAGTATTTGGCTATACAGTTATCCACATTATCCAGGATGCTCTTAATATTTGAAAAATTATCAAAAACAAAGTGCAAAATGTAAAAAAATAACTATTTGGAAGTTTCAATAGGGCATCCAGTGATCCCAGTTTGAGAAACACTGGTTTAAGCCAGTGGTTCCCAAAGCATCCCAAAGCCTCAGCATGGGGTACCTCATAGTCTCTTGGAGTGCTGACTGAAAATGCAGATTCCTTTTCGGCCCCTGCCCTAGAACTGCAACATCAGGATGAGCTTAAACTTGCACTTTTAATAAGCATGCTAAAGAGAATTTTGTCTGTAAGCAGATGAGCTAAGCAGCCCAACCTGTAGTGAAAAACACCTTGGTGAGCGTACCCTGGGCATATGGTGTTTTTTAATGAGAGAGAGAGTGAGGGGCACTCCATCCCTTCCTGTGCCCTGGGAGGCAGGCCTCTGCACCTTCTCTCTGCAGGCACCAGCTGCAGCAGCTGGAGCTTGCAGGGCTTAGCCCTCTGTAGCAGGGAAAAGCTTATCTCCTTAGGGGAGTGATTTGCAAGAAGACTCCCAGATGGAGGTCTTCTCAAAAAGACCTAGCATTTATGATGTTTATTATTACTTTTCATTATTATTAATATACTAGATATTGCTTCTGTCCTAAAATATTTTGGAGAGAACCAGAATAAGTGTGACCCATTTACTTTTCTTCCTGTAATTCTTTTTTTAAAAAGTTCATATACTTTAGTCCCATATTTATTTGCTTCTATGAAACTGAATTAGTAAAATAGGCCACAAAGATTCTTGGACAGGATCTTTCTTTCGCAGGTTTTATAATTGGCCCAAAGACTTATGTCCCTAATATTACAGCTGCTTCCCCCATGCCAGCTTTCAACAAGATGGACCAGAAACTGCTGGATAAAGTCCGGCTTCTGTGAGGATGTATGCAGTGTAAATATTTAGATGGAGACACTGAACCTTCCATTTTAGGAAGGACTATTCAAAGCTATTAAGTTACTTTTATGAGATGCTGCCCAGTGATGGAAGGTTTTCTCCTGGTTTAGCAGCACAGAATGAGGCTGCCAATAGGCAGTTCACCTTATTGGTTTTTCCTTCTGAAACAGTCACAAGGTTAGCATTGTCACAGATTGCATATTGATCTGCTTTTTAAATAGTGCCTTCAGCACCCTGGGAAGGTTTCCTTCTCAACCTTGAAGAGATTTGCTCCAAATCTTGGTGACCCAGCAATTAAACTATTTATAGGGACAGATATTTTTGACACTTCACCTATAGGATGTATATATAGATCCAAAATTGTTGTTGTAATATTTTGATGCCAAGTCCTTCAGGCACAATGAACCCAACTCCCTAGTAAATTTTGCCTGGGTACAGAGTGGGACTTCCCTGGTGGCTCAGAGGTTAAAGCGTCTGCCTCCAATGCGGGAGACCTGGGTTTGATCCCT
>SJYX01005397.1:0-12946 GCA_006410675.1 Oreotragus oreotragus
ACATCAGGGAGTTCACGGTTCACATATTGCTGAAGCCTGGCTTGGAGAATTTTGAGCATTACTTTACTAGCGTGTGAGATGAGTGCAATTGTGCGGTAGTTTGAGCATTCTTTGGCATTGCCTTTCTTTGGAATTGGAATGAAAACGGACCTTTTCCAGTCCTGCGGCCCCTGCTGAGTTTTCCAAATTTGCTGGCATATTGAGTGCAGCACTTTCACAGCATCATCTTCCAGGATTTGAAACAGCTCAACTGGAATTCCATCACCTCCACTAGCTTTGTTCTTAGTGATGCTTTCTAAGGCCCACTTGACTTCACATTCCAAGATGTCTGGCTCTAGATTAGTGATCACATCCTCATGATTACCTGGAAAGTGAAACCCCCATGCCGCCAGGGGGATTCACGTGACACAGTTCTGGCCAATGAGACATAGATGGAAGATGGGGGCTCCCTTCCCAAATAAAAAGACAAAGGCTCTCAATTAGAAGTGATAGCCCAGAATGTGGATGTGATGCTTGGAGAAGCAGCAGCTATGTTGTGATCATGAGAACCAGTACCAACACTGAGGATGGTGGAAGAGAAAAAGCAGGAGGAGCCAGGGTACCTGCTGACATCCTTGGGCTTCTGCTCCAGTCCTGAACTGCCTGTCCCAATCCTGAACTGCCTGTCCCAATCCTGAACTGCCTGTCCCAATCCCGAACTGCCTGTCCCAATCCCGAACTGCCTGTCCCAAACTTCCTTTTGCACATGAGAAACATACACTTTACCTTTTAAAGCCACTGCAACGGAGCTTCCTGGTACTCAATCCTAGCTGATGTGAATGGTGAGGGTTTGACATAGAGAAGCTGTAGAGAGACAGAAAGGGAAAATGTGGGAGACGCGTAGGAGATATAATTGATAAGACTTGACACCTGACTGGACACGAGAGGAGGAGGGAATCAAGGATGAAAAGAGTGATTGTTTTTCCCTAGATAAGGAATAAAGAAGTAGAAACAGATTTTAGTGAACAGAAATAAACCATCATCACTTAACAAGCTGCTAAGAATTTAATCATCTCCCCCTAAAATTCCTATGTTGAACCAATGTGATGATGCTTGGAGCTGATGCCTTTAATTAACTCCTAAGTTATCTCTTTAGGAGATAGTTAAGTTTACATGAGGTCATGAGGGTAGAGCCCTCGTGATTCAACTAGTGGCCTTTTAAGAGGAGGAGGGCACAACCAGTGCTCCCTTCCTGCCATATGAGGACCAAAGAGAAGGCAACTCTCTGCAAACCAGGAAGAGGTCTCTCACCAGGAGGCACAGGTTGAGGGCAAAGGCGGGAGGGGGCAGAAATAGAGAAATAAAAAATCAGATGGGAGGCAGCAGAGGGGAAAAAAGGAGAGAGAAGAGGGAGGGAATCGAGAATGAATCTCTGACTGGAAGGAAGGAGCCTCAAATGAATTCTAGATCTCATCTTCCCACCTCTGAAGTTGAGAAACTGAGACCCAAAGAGGAGAAAGAGGAAAAGACAAAATCAGTGGCACTGGTGGATGTCCGCCCCTCGTTTATTCACTCAACAAACATGTACAGACAGCTTACCGTGTGCTACAGACCAGGAATCAGGGTCAAATGGGGCAGAGTCCCCGAGGGGACAGCCTCGTCCCATGGAGAGAGACTCTCTGTGCTGCTCATGAGCATCCGTGTCACAAAGCTCCCAGCCCTTAATTATTAAAGTATTCGCAAGAGTTGGAAAATAAATAAATAAAAAGAGTTGGAGTAAATTCACATTTGGAGGTGTCTGAAGCTTATTGAGAGAATCCTGTCATGGAAAAATAATATAAAATTATGAATGCAAAACTGCGTACAAAAGTAGAAGGGGTTTGTGCAAGTGAGAGACCCAGAAGCTGAAGCGTTTTGGGCTTTAATAAGCAATTCTACTCTGACCACACCTAAGCTGGAAGGTGGGTACCAATACTTCTAAATTGGGCCAGCAGTGCCCTCTAGTGGACATGTGGAGGAACGCCTCAGAGAGCCCCAAAGCTCCAACTCCGCTACCAACAAAGCCAGGCAGGTCAGTTTCACCGTTGGATCCCCAGATGTTTCTCATCACTTCCACCTACGGACCCCCGAATTGTGTAATTATTACTAGAGGCTCAGGGATCAGAACCTAGATGTACAGTTTCCTGTAGTTGAGTCTGACGCAAGTAACTTTACACTTCTGAGTTTCAATCTCCTTTCCTGTAAATAGTATGTATCTGAATATGATTAAATTAAATGTCTACTTCCGGGGTGGTTCTAATATTAAACAACATGAGCCGGCGGGCCTAGAGCCCGTGCTCCACAACAAGAGAAGCCACCGCAATAAGTCCAAGCATCATAACCAGGGAGTAATCCCCACTTGCTGCAACTAGAGAGACCGCACAGGTAGCAATGAAGACTCAGCACAACCAAAAAAAAAAACAAGAGTTGGAAAATAAATAAATAAAAAGAGTTGGAGTAAATTCACATTTGGAGGTGTCTGAAGCTTATTGAGAGAATCCTGTCATGGAAAAATAATATAAAATTATGAATGCAAAACTGCGTACAAAAGTAGAAGGGGTTTGTGCAAGTGAGAGACCCAGAAGCTGAAGCGTTTTGGGCTTTAATAAGCAATTCTACTCTGACCACACCTAAGCTGGAAGGTGGGTACCAATACTTCTAAATTGGGCCAGCAGTGCCCTCTAGTGGACATGTGGAGGAACGCCTCAGAGAGCCCCAAAGCTCCAACTCCGCTACCAACAAAGCCAGGCAGGTCAGTTTCACCGTTGGATCCCCAGATGTTTCTCATCACTTCCACCTACGGACCCCCGAATTGTGTAATTATTACTAGAGGCTCAGGGATCAGAACCTAGATGTACAGTTTCCTGTAGTTGAGTCTGACGCAAGTAACTTTACACTTCTGAGTTTCAATCTCCTTTCCTGTAAATAGTATGTATCTGAATATGATTAAATTAAATGTCTACTTCCGGGGTGGTTCTAATATTAAACAACATGAGCCGGCGGGCCTAGAGCCCGTGCTCCACAACAAGAGAAGCCACCACAATAAGTCCAAGCATCATAACCAGGGAGTAATCCCCACTTGCTGCAACTAGAGAGACCGCACAGGTAGCAATGAAGACTCAGCACAACCAAAAAAAAAAAGAACAAGGACAGGCTGTTCTATAATCACAGTTCAGTTATCAAAAACAGATGATTAACATAAATGCAACAAATGCTATTATCAACTCCACAAACCCTCTTCCAGTTTTACCAACTCTCCCAATCATGCAGCCACTTTCATCACTTTGTGTCAAATAGATGGGGGAAAAGAGGAAACTGTGACAAATTTTACTTTCTTGGGCTCCAAAATCACCACAGATGGTGACTGCAGCCACAAAATTAAAAGACTCCTTGGAAGAAAAGCTTTGACAAATCTAGGCGGCACATTAAAAAGCAGAGACAAAGGTGCGTGTAGTCAAGGCTGTGGTTTTTCCAGCGGTCATGTAGGGATGTGAGAATTGGGCCATAAAGAAGGCTGCACATCAAAGAATTGATGCTTTTGAACTGTGGTGCTGGAGAAGACTTTTGAGAGTCTCTTGGACTGCAAGGAGATCCAACCAGTGCACCCTAACGGAGATCAGTCCTGAATATTCATTGGAAGGACTGATGCTGAAGCGCCAATACTTTGGCCACCTGATGTGAAGAACTGACTCACTGGAAAATACCCTGATGCTAGGAAAGATTGAAGGCAGGAGGAGAAGGGGACGACAGAGGATGAGATGGTTGGATGGCATCACCGACTCGGTGGACATGAGTTTGAGGAAACTCCAGGAGTTGGTGATGGACAGGGAAGCCTGGCATACTGCAGTCCATGGGGTTGCAAAGAGTCAGATACCACTTAACAACTGAACAGCAATACAAAAGAAAATCCAGGATCATGTATGACATTCAATCGTTATGTTTTTGTCCCCATGAATTTGAGCCAGTTTCTCAATCTCGTATGCATACACGCACGAGCATACTTTACAACACTGGCATTTTTTAAAGACTTTTTTAGAGCTTTTTTATGCTTGCAACAAAATTGAGAGGGAGGCACAGAGATTTCCCTGGCATTGACATTTTTAAGAGGACGAGCTAATATTGTAGAACATTTTTCATTTTGGATTTGTCTGATGTTTCCTCGTAATTAGATTTGGGTTGTGCATCTTTGGTAAAAATAACACGAGAGTGATGTTTTCTTCTCAGTGCCTTGTATTGGGAAGTACATGATGTCAAGTTGTCCGTTTGCTGGTGATGTTATCTTTGATACCTGGCTAAAGTGGCCTTTGCCAGGTAGCCCCAGTAATGTTGCTGGGTTTTCCTTTGCAAATAATAAGTACCTTGTGGAGAGCTAATTTGAGACTGTGTAACATCCATGACCCCCCACCTATACCCACTATATCAGCATCCTTTGTCCACTCTCATCTCAGTTGTAACTATAACAGTTGCCAAATAATGATTGTCTAATGCCATCTTTTTTTCTGTTTATTTGGTTTTTCTCATAAGGCAGAGCTTTCTCTTCTAGCCCATTTTTTAATTTATGTGTTACCTTTATCAATGGACTCAGTGATTCTTCCTTTATTATGGGGTTGTAACTTGCTACTGTGCTGTGCCATACTGTGCTTAGTCACTCAGTTGTGTCCGACTCTTTGTGACCCCATGGACTGCAGCCCACCAGGCTCCCCTCTCCATGGGGATTCTCCAGGAAAGACTACTGGAGTGGGTTGCCATGTCCTCCTCCAGCGAATCTGCTACTACCATGGTTTATTTTCATCTTCAAATGGTGCCACCAATTTGGCCAGTAAGAAAGACTGGGAGATGAGTCGGTTTGGGGGCTGGTGAGAATAAAGTATATTTTTAAAGTCACAGGAAGACAGTGCTCAGCAAGCACCTGGGATTTAGAGCCAGACTGGAAAGTAATAGGATGTCATCCTTCCCATTTGCATTTTATTTATCTATAGCCACAGGAATAAGGAAGAGAACTCTGATCCCTTCCCTCTGTAGTTTAAAGTCATTAAAATGTCTTACAGACTGGGTAGCACCAGCTGGAGCTTGGTTGCTGGAAAGGAAGATGCTGGGAGGAAGCTTACCTTCCAGTGAGGGGCTGGGAACTGAGAAGCATGAGGGTGAACCAATGACTAGACTCCGCACTGAGATTCTGTCCTTGAGGAGAGGTGATGGTCCAGCCACCTGGCACTGTGGGTGTGCCAGGGGGACAAGACAAGACTGCCACCATCCTCTGGAAACTCATCGCTGAAGAGCTGGGACCCATGGGGACCCATGTGACTCCCCGGCTGAGCATAACACAGAGAAGGAGGAAGGCAAAGCAAGGGTCACAGGGAGTAGGCAGTGGGGCAGGAGAACAGGGAGGGCTGTTGGGGAGCAGGAGCGGCAGGATGAAAGCCAAATCATGGGTATGTGACAGGACCTCTGGGCCTTTAGGAGACCCGAGGGAAAACAACCACCCCCCTCTAAATAAACTGAGGGCTCAGAGCAGTTGCCATTTGAGCAGGTTTGTATATGCAGCTGTGCTTGGGTCCATGCAATGGAGAACGTCAGGATACACTCTCTGCATCCCTGGGCACTGAACCCAAGTCACCAGCCTTCACACAAAGGTAGGGTCGGGAATGACTTGAGCTCTGGTGGGGTCGAGAGAAAGTGAGTTCTCATCTTGGTGGTGGCGGTGGTGGTGCTCAGTCGCACAGCTGTATCTGATTCTTTTGCGACCCCACAGACTGAAGCCCACCAGGCTCCTCTGTCCATGGGATTTTCCAGGCAAGTATACCGGAGTGCATTGCCATTTCCTTCTCCAGGGACCTTCCTGGCCCAGAGATCGAACCTGTGTCTCCCGAATCGGCAAGCGGATTCTTTACCACTGAGCCACCTGGCAAGCCCTCTCATCTCAGTACTGCCATCAATTTACTATGGGACCTTGGATAAGTCATTCCTCATATCTGAAAAACCAGTAGAATGAAGCCAGCCAGTACAAAAGGAGTACTTATGGGAATACAATGTATGTCTCAAATGACTGAGCAAATGATATGGTATCTATGAATATGTCCTTCAGTTTATTGGGTCATACAGAAAATTGTCAGATATGTACACCATGTTGACTTTTCTTACACTGGACTTAACCAGGAAGTTAAAGCTTTGATCATATTTTGAAAGAGCAAAATTCAAGAGGTTATTAATATATTTCAGGAGGTCTGGGTGTTTCCATCATCTAGGATTAACCTTAATTGGTCATCTCGTAGGTGAAAGGCATGGAGGAGGGAGAGAGATGGAAGCCCCCAAGGAGAGACAAAACGGAACTCAGGAAGCCAACTGGAGGAAAAACACAGAAGCTCATTCAACCACTTTGAAAGTAACCTGGTGATATCGGTAAAGATAATGATATGCACTGAGTGAGTGAGTGAAGTCGCTCAGTCGTGTCCAACTCTTTGCGACCCCGTGGACTGTAGCCTACCAGGCTTCTCTGTCCATGGGATTCTCTAGGCAAGAATACTGGAGTGGGTTACCATTTCCTTCTCCAGGGGATCTTCCCGACCCAGGGATATGCACTAGGTCACAGTATTTCCAGGCTTCCCAGGTGGTAAAGAACTTCACTAGTGGTAAAGAAACCACCTGCCAATGCTGGAGACATAACGATGGTTCAATCCCTGGGTCAGGAAGATCCCCTGGAGGAGGGCATGGCAGCCCACTCCAGTCTCTTGCCTGGAGAATCCCATGGACAGAGAGCCTGGTGGGCTACAGTCCATAAGGTCGCAAAAAGTCGAACACAACTGAAGCGACTTAGCACACACGCGTAGCATTTTCACTCCTAGCAGACTTTTCGAGGAAGCTCTCACACAATTGCACAGGGCACTCCAACAAGATTGCGGCACTACTGCTTATAACCATTTTTAAGTATTTACTTATTTGGCTGTGCCAGGTCTTAGTTGTGGTATGCGTGATATTTGGAGTTCAGGATCTTTAGTTGCAACACTCAAACTCTTAGTTGCAGTATGTGGGATCTAGTTCCCTGATCAGGAATTGAATCCAGGCCCCCTGCTTCAAGAGCTCCGAATCTTAGCCATTGGGCCACTAGGGAAGTCCCTAATAATTTTTCAAATGGATACAATGTAAATGCCCAAAGTGATGAAAATGAAAAAATAAAATCTGGTACACTGCCCCCGTAGAATACTATGCAGCTGTGAAAATAAATCACTTCATGTACGTGCGTCAACACAGACGGACAGCGAAGGCAAAATTTGTGTGTGCATTTTGCAGCTGGGTTTCTGATTTTGCTATGTCATGCCTTCTTTCTTTTTTCTCTCTGATCAGTCCAACTAGAAATTTACCCATTTTATAGATCTTCTCAAAGGACAAGCTTTTGAAAATAAACCTTTATTCGGAATAATTTTAGACTTACAGAAAACTTGCAAAGACAGCTGAGAAAGTTCTCATACACCACTCACTCTGCAGTTTCAGGTTCCCCTTATGTTACTATGTCACATCACTGTTGTATATTTGTCAAAATATAAGAAACCAACAAAGATACATTAGTATTAGTGAAACTCTAGACTTCGGACGCTCCAGGTTTTCTGTTAATGTCCTCGTTCTGTTCCAGGATCCATTACACTATCATTACCACTTTGCATTCTGCAGTGTCCGTGTCTTCTGGTCTGACTATTTTTCAGCCTCCCCTCAGGTCTCACGACCTTTACAGCCCTGAGGAGTGCTGGTCACGTGTTTTGCAGACGGTCCCTCAATCTGGGCGTGTATCTGATGTGTTTTATCATGGTTTGGCTGCAGTGATGGATTTAAGGGGAGAGTGGGGAAGGCAATGGCACCCCACCCCAGTACTCTTGCCTGGAAAATCCAATGGATGGAGGAGCCTGGTGGGCTGCAGTCCATGGGGTCGCTAACAGTCGGACAGACTGAGCGACTTCACTTTCACTTTTCACTTTCATGCATTGGAGAAGGACATGGCAACCCACTCCAGTGTTCTTGCCTGGAGAATCCCAGGGACGGGGGAGCCCGGTGGGCTGCCGTCTATGGGGTCACACAGAGTCGACACGACTGAAGTGACTTAGCAGCAGCAGCAGCAGTGCTCAGTCGCTTAGTTGTGTCCAACTCTTTGCGACCCCATGGACTGTAGTCCATCAGGTTCCTCTGTCCACGGAATTTTCCAGGCAAGAATACTAGAGCAGGTTGCCATTTCCTACTCCAGGAGATCTTCCTGACCCAGGGATCAAATCCGCGTCTCCTGCAAAGACACGCAGATTCTTTACCACTGAGCCACCTGAGAAGCCGGGGAAGAACACCTCAAGGTAAAGTGTCTTTCTCAACCTGTCATATCAAAGGTAACTAGTACCACTTGGTTAAGGTAGTACTGGTCAGAATTCGATATCTACAATTACTACCTTCTCTCTCCATGACTATAGTCTTCAGAATTGAGTCACCAAGTCTAGCCAACTCTCAAATGGAAAGGTGGGAATTAAGCTCAACCTCCTGGTGGGGTATTATTTGGGATTTTTCTGCATTGCATATTTGTCTCTTTTCCCCTATTTATTTGTCTATTCAATCATTTATATCATTACCAAGTCCTGTACACTTATTTTATAACCTTGGTTATGATCCAATAGATACCATTTAGTTAGTGTCTTGAATTGCTCCAGCTGTGACCATTGGGAGCTCTTTCAGGTCAATTCATCTGTCCCTCTGACATACCCTCTCTGGCCCCCCACCACACACACACACACACACCCTCCATTTCTCTTTGTGAAGAACTCTTCTTACTTTCTGGTACTGCAGAGTGCTTCAGGCTCATTTGTACTTCCTCTTCCTCAGCCCTGGAATCAGTTTTTCAGTTTCATTTCTTTTCTCTATCATTTGTCTGCTTTCCATTTTAATGATTTCTGCCCTTCCTCTATTATTTCCTCTCTTCTGCTTATTTTGACTTTAATTTTAATTAATTTCTCTCTCTTTTTTTTTTTTTTTTTGGGCTGCATGGTGCAGCATGTGAGATCTTAGTTCCCCAACCAGGGGTCGAACCTGTACCCCTGCAGTGGAAGCACAGAGTCCCAACCACTGGATCGCCAGGGGAGCCCCCAACCCACTGATAATTTCTTAAAGTGAAAGTTGATGTTACTGACTTGAAACTGTGAGACCTGTCTTTTGTTGATAGATTTAGTACCACAGATTTTAGTACTATAAACCTTCCTCAGAGTCCTACTTTAACTGCATCCCATACATTTTGATATGTTTTGTGTTTTTTGTTTTGATCCAGTTCAATATACTTCCTAATTTCCCCTTTGACTCATTTTTGGATGTCTGCATGATTTGAAGGTACATTATTTAATCTCCAGATAGTTGGGAATTTTCCATAAAGACATTATCTCTATGTCACTGATTTCTAGCTTAGTTCCATTATAGTGAGAACATATTTTACATGACTTGAATCCTTTCTAAATTTATTAAGACTTTTTTTATGGCTCAATATATAGTCTATCTTGGTAAATGCTCCCTGTGCTCTTAGAACAAAGCATGTATGTGGTTGGGTGGCACATGCTGGTAAAATAATGCTCAAAATTCTCCAAGCCAGGCTTCAACAATATGTGAACCATGAACTTTCAGATGTTCAAGCTGGATTTAGAAAAGGCAGAGGAACCAGAGATCAAATTGCCAACATCGCTGGATCGAAAAAGCAAGAGAGTGCCAGAAAAACATCTATTTCTGCTTTATTGACTATGCCAAAGCCTTGACTGTGTGGATCACAATAAACTGTGGAAAATTCTGAAAGAGATGGGAATACCAGACCAGCTGACCTGCCTCTTGAGAAACCTGTATACAGGTCAGGAAGCAACAGTTAGAACTGGACATGGAACAACAGATTGGTTCCAAACAGGAAAAGGAGTACGTCAAGGCTGTATATTGTCACCCTGCTTATTTAACTTCTCTGCAGAGTATATCATGAGAAATGCTGGGCTGGATGAAGCACAAGCTGGAATCAAGATTGCTGGGAGAAATATCAATAACCTCAGATATGCAGATGACACCACCCTTATGGCAGAAAGTAAAGAAGAACTAAAGAGCCTCTTGATGAAAGTGAAAGAGGAGAGTGAAAAAGTTGGCTTAAAGCTCAACATTCAGAAAAAAAGATCACGGCATCTGGTCCCATTACTTCATGGCAATTAGATGGGAAAACAATGGAAACAGTGGCAGACTTTATTTTGGGGGGGCTCCAAAATCACTACAGATGGTGACTGCAGCTATGAAATTAAAAGATGCTTACTCCTTGGGAGCAAAGTTATGACCACCTAGACAGCATATGAAAAAGCAGAGACATTACTTTGCCAACAAAGGTCATTCTAGTCAAGGCTATGGTTTTTCCAGGAGTCATGTATGGATATGAGAATTGGACTATAAAGAAAGCTGAGTGCCAAAGAATTGATGCTTTTCAACTGTGGTGTTGGAGAAGACTCTTGAGAGTTCCTTGGACTGCAAGGAGGTCAAACCAGTCAATCCTAAGGAAATCAGTCCTGCATATTCATTGGAAGGACTGATGTTGAAGCTGAAACTCCAATACTTTGGTCACCTGATGCAAAAAGCTTACTCATTTGAAAAGACCCTGATGCTGGGAAAGATTGAAGACAGGAGGAGAAGGGGACGACAGAGGATGAGATGTTTGGATGGCATCACCAACTCAATGGAAATGAGTTTCAGTAAACTTCGGGAGTTGGTGATGGACAGGAAGGCCTGGCGTGCTGTAGTCCATGGGGTCGCAGAGTCAGACACGACTGAGTGACTGAACTGAACTGAAGCCAATTAACATGCTGCTCAAGGTTTTAGTTGCATTTCTGATTTTCTATTTAGGTATTCTATCAGTTATTGAGATGGTTGTTGAAATCTCTGACATAATTGTGTTTGTCTGTTTCTCCCTACAGTTCTTCTGACAACAATCTCTGATTTTCTTTAAGGTTCTGCCTGACATACTCTTGGGTGAGGATGTAACCTAATTTAACCAATGAGCATACCCCATGCCATTGCTCGTACCGATTGCTTTCTGTTTGGACATATGATGCAATTCAGGAAAGAAGAGTCAATTCCATGATATCTACCAAAATAAACAGGAAAAAGAAATTTTCTCTCCAGGGATGTTACTAGCAATAAAGATAATAAAGCCTGAAACTATTGGAGTCACCACCTGGAGCCTGACAATAAAGCCAGTTCAGAAAAAGCACCAAAGAAAGATGTCAAGAGAGCAGCTGGAGCTCCTCCCTTGATCTGGCCACAGCTGAATGCACTGGACATCTCAATAATGTTAGCCAATAACTTCTCCTTTCCTGTTGAACAATTTTGAATTGGGTTTAAACATCCTGACCAATACTGAAGAAGAGAGAAATACATTCTTGAGGCTCTTGAATACTTAGGAAGGATGCTAATGTCAGGTAGGTGTCCCAGAAGTGCAATCCCATACCATTTGGTGAAACTCATTGCCAGTCTTTTTGGTATGGGATGTGGGCTGTGCAGAAGGTCATTATGCTAAAGTTATTTTGTGTGCACATGTGTGTGTTTACATTTGAGGGATATACTCAACAACTCTGTCTCAACTGTTTTAACATCTCAGCATCTCACAGTTGTAAGAACAGTAATTAAACAGAATCTGATCTTCTACATAGCATAAAGGAAGAGAGAGCATGATATGGCGAAAACGGCAGTGAACAAAGAGTCCAATAACCGGGTATCTAATCCTAATCTGATCACTAATTGACAGCATGGGTTGAGACAAATCCCCCTGCTCCTCTTGACCTCGATTTGTAAGTCTGTAAAGTGATAAGAATGACTATACCGTCTTCAAGCACCAGTCCAATTCTGGAATGGACAGCCTGCTAGGATAGAGGTTCCTAATCTTTGATAGGATCTAAACCCCAGAAAAATATACATGTGCACATATAACTTTGCATAGAGTCTCATGGGTTTCACAACTTTAGAAGCCATTCTTCTAAGATGGATCTAAGATGGACTGGAATGGGTGAATTTAACTCAGATGACCATTATATCTACTACTGTGGGCAGAAATGACTTAGAAAAAATGGAGTAGCCATCATAGTCAACAAAAGAGTACGAAATGCAGTACTTGGATGCAATCTCAAAATGACAGAATGATCTCTGTTCGTTTCCAAGGCAAACCATTCAATATCACAGTAATCCAAGTCTATGCCCTGACCAGTAAAGCTGAAGAAGCTGAAGTTGAATGGTTCTATGAAGCCCTACAGTTCAGTTCAGTTCAGTTCAGTTGCTCAGTCGTGTCCGACTCTTTGCGACCCCATGAATCGCAGCACGCCAGGCCTCCCTGTCCATCACCATCTCCCGGAGTTCACTCAGACTCACGTCCATTGAGTCCATGATGCCATCCAGCCATCTCATCCTCAGTCGTCCCCTTCTCCTCCTGCCCCCAATCCCTCCCAGCATCAGAGTCTTTTCCAATGAGTCAACTCTTCTCATGAGGTGGCCAAAGTACTGGAGTTTCAGCTTTAGCATCAGTCCTTCCAAAGAAATCCCAGGGTTGATCTCCTTCAGAATGGACTGGTTGGATCTCCTTGCAGTCCAAGGGACTCTCAAGAGTCTTCTCCAACACCACAGTTCAAAAGCATCGATTCTTCGGCGCTCAGCTTTCTTCACAGTCCAACTTTCACATCCATACATGACCACAGGAAAAACCATAGCCTTGACTAGGCGGACCTTAGTCGGCAAAGTAATGTCTCTGCTTTTGAATATACTATCCAGGTTGGTCATAACTTTTCTTCCAAGGAGTAAGCGTCTTCTAATTTCATGGCTGCAGTCACCATCTGCAGTGATTTTGGAGCCCAAAAAAATAAAGTCTGACACTGTTTCCACTGTTTCCCCATCTATTTCCCATGAAGTG
>SJYX01005397.1:16902-158134 GCA_006410675.1 Oreotragus oreotragus
TGCAGAGTATATCATGAGAAATGCTGGGCTGGATGAAGCACAAGCTGGAATCAAGATTTCTGGGAGAAATATCAATAACCTCAGATATGCAGATGATACCACCCTTATGGCACAAAGTGAAAAAGAACTAAAGAGCGTCTTGATGAAAGTGAAAGAGGAGAGTGAAAAAGCTGGCTTAAAGCTTAACATTAAGAAAACTAAGATCATGGCATCCGGTCCCGCCACTTCATGGCAAATAGATGGGGAAACAGCAGAAATAGTGGCTGCCTGTTTTTTCTGGGCTCCAAAATCACTGCAGATGGTGACTACAGCCATGAAATTAAAAGACGCTTGCTCCTTGGAAGGAAAGTTATGACCAACCTAGACAGCATATGAAAAAGCAGAGACATTACTTTGCCAACAAAGGTCTGTCTAGTCAAGGCTATGGTTTTTCCAGTAGTCATGTATGGATGTGATAGTTGGACTATACAGAAAGCTGAGCGCCGAAGAATTGATGCTTTTGAACTGCGGTGTTGGACAAGACTCTTGAGAGCCCCTTGGACTGCAAGGAGATCCAACCAGTCCATCCTAAAGGAGATCAGTCCTGGGTGTTCATTGGAGGGACTGATGTTGAAGCTGAAACTCCAGTACTTTGGCCACCTGATGCGAAGAGCTGACTCATTGGAAAAGACCCTGATGCTGGGAAAGATTTAGGGCAGGAGAAGGGGACGACAGAGGATGAGATGGTTGGATGGCATCACCGACACAATGGATATGGGTTTGGGTGGACTCCAGGAGTTGGTGATGGACAGGGAGGCCTGGTGTACTGTGGTTCACGGGGCCGCAAAGAGTCGGACACGACTGGGCGACTGAACTGAGAAGCCATTCTATATCTCTAAACTCCCTGCTCCACAGAAACTATGACACTAGCTTCTGCTTGGACTCCTCTGGTGACAGAGAGCTCACTACCTTACAGAGTAGTCAAACATAACTGAACTGTGCTGGAAAAATTAATTCATCTTCATATTGAACCAAGAGCTGCACACTGCAACTTCTACCAAGTGATCTAAATTCTCCAGAGCAAAATGGGGAAAAAACAAAACACTTTCCTTCCTTTGTGTAGCAACTCTTCATTTCTCTGAAAACTGTTTCTAACTTTGAAATGCAAACGATTTATGGGGAGAAATGCAGATGACTTGCCATGCAAATTATTTTTCAGTGCATTGTTATAAAGATATATTCTGCCTACCTCATCCCAAATACGCCAATCATCTAAATGCAGATGCTAAATTTCAGACAAGCAGCACTGGTATTAATCTGCAAGACTTTGCAAAGACAGGAGTTATTGTATAAAAATATATTGAAGGAATCAGCAGAGTCTTTTGGAAAGAGCACTTCGGTAAGAATCAGAACTCTTAGAAGTGGCTGTTAGCCTGTCTTGCACTCCAACTACCTGTGTATCCTTGGGCAAGTCACTTAACCCCTCCCTCTGAACCCCATTTCTGATCTGTAAAATGTGACAGAACCTACCTCACAGACATGCAGTGAGGATCAAATGCTGTCCTGTTCGTAAAGCTTCTAGCCCAAGTCTGACACAGGACAAATTCTTATTGCAGACTAGCTCCGGGGCTCAGCAAGCCCAGCGTCTCATTCGATGCGCTCGGCGCTCTTGCACCAGCGGGATTCCCCTTCCCAAGCAGAGTCTGCGCTCTGAGCTCGACTGAGGCTCCCTGGTCGCTCGCGCTTTTCTCTCCTTCTCCAAGATGGCGGCGGTCGGCGGCGCTGAGGCGGGATCCGGGCGAGCCTAGTGAAGGTAGCGGCGAGCGGAGCCCCCACGAGACCGAGCTAGGCCCCCACCCCCAGGCGGCAGCGGCCCCGCCCCGCCGCCACCCGCCGCCTCGGGCCGCGACACCGCCCCGAGAGTGCCCCAGGCCCCTCGCGGCCTAGCCCAGGGGCCGAGCCGGGGACTGGAGTAGCGGCCGCAGTCCGCCCCCGGGAAGGGGCTGGAGCGGGCCGAAGGAGGAAGGCGGGCGGGAGCTGTTCAAATGGGGAAGGCGGGAAAGTGCGGGCCGGGAGGGGGCGTGCGGCCGCCCCGGGGGCCCGCGGGCCGAGGCCGCCCCTCCCCCTGCCCGGCCGTCTCCGCCCTCGGGGGCGCCTGGAGCCGCCGGGACGCGGGAACCCGGGTCGCGGCCGCCTTGCGGCTCAGGACCCGGGACACAGGGTCCCCGGGCTGTCAAGGGGCAAGGGAACCGGGGTGACGGGAGGGCCGGGGCGCGGCTGGCAGGAGTGGATGCGACGAGCTTTCTTTTTTTTCCCCCTCTTCGCCCAGCTTTGTTGAACTAGCTGTTGCTGCAAAACTGCCAAGAGAATCCCGTTGGTTTGCCGTGGGGACCACAAAAATGGTGGTCTTGGGGGCTCTTTGTAGCAATAACCTGTGTGGTATGTAATCTTTGCGTGCGACCCAGTTTGAACGTGCCTTCCTTAGTGGGATCTGCTCCATCTAGACCCATTTTCCCCCAGAGCTGTTGCTTGTAGATTTCACTTAATTTTTCTATCGGGCAGAAGAGGAGAACCATCTTATCTCTCTGCTACCTGATGGCTAAGTTGGTTGCTGATGATATTACCCCATAGCAGAATTTAAAAAAAAAAAAAAAAAACACTGAATCTAGAGTAGAGCCTGTTGATTGGATAAGGCTTGTCAAAATTTGTACCGCTGGGTTTTTTTGGAAATGTGGGTTGTCAGCAGATCTGTGTGGTGGTCGTGCTTCCGCTCAATTGCATCCCAATGAGAGGATTCAATCCCCAACCCTGGCTGTCGGGATCTCTGCAGTTTCCAGAGCTGGCAGGGGCTGTGAGTGCTGCATAGGTAGGTTCGTGGAGAAGGGAGTGGCAAGAATTCGGAGTCTCTGAGTTCTGAGATTGGAGGAAATCTGGGCGAAAATGAGAAGGCATTCCCTGCTCCTATCCTCAAAGTAACAACAGCAGCAATTCAGAAACTGGCAACAGCTGTATGTGCATCTTCCTTTTCCTGCACCGACTGGCAGCTTGAGTTCCTGAAAGAAGGGCTGGAAGAAGAGAACGTGGAATCTTGAAAATCTTGAACAAGACTTGCCTCCTGAACTGGACCCGTGCCTCAGGATTTCGCGTACTGCCTGGGTTTCCGAGGCTTTCTTTGTCTTTTTCAAAACACACATATTTTGGGATGAAGAAGCTTGCTAGTGAATGCTGGGGCTGAGATGACCTCAAAACACCGTCTAATGAAACTTTTTTTTTCCAAAGTACTTTTAATTTGGGCTTTCAAAATAACAAAGTACTATATCTTGATGATTTCCCCTTTTTTCCTGATTGCTTTGATAACTCCGAAAGCAAAGCCTAAACATCACCATATACTTATCTACAAATGGAAGAGTAGCTCTGTCTCCTTTTTCATCTCTTGAAGAGAAGTCCACAAGTTTGATGATTTTCACCATCCAAAAGTACACATTTTTCGTAATGGCATATTTCTTACTTCCACAAACAACATAAATAATGAACTTTTACTTCTGTTGTCATTTCTTAACCCACTGAGAGGAACATAATTGTAAAATTATCCTGCCTCTTGAAGTTGACAATTTTGAATTCTATACACCAAAATTTATGGAGTTCTGGAGAATGATCTTTAAACATCTAAATGAGATTTTACATTTGCCAACATTTAATGTAATTATGGCTTCTATTTTCTAATGTGAACATCCAGCCTAATATTTTTCAATTTCATTAATCCTCACAATCTACTGCCTAAACCTGGACTCTAAATTTATCATGGATAATGTTCAAGACCTGGAAAGAACATCAGGAGAGTTATCTTATATAAATGTTGCCCTAACTTTGCCTTTCCTCCACACTGTTGCTTGAGACTTCTTTATCTGGTTTCATCTTCCTTCTGTGAGTCAGCATCCAAAACTAACCCCTGGGTTACAATAATATCCTCACTTGAAGGAACCTAGAAGTTCAGGGTCCATCAGTCTGCCCAAGCTGTGAGTGAGTAGAGACCATTGTATCTAATTTTAGTTTTTTAAGTTCTTGACTGTCCCAGTTCTTTACTGAGTTGGACTTGCCTTCAGGCCCCGTTCATTTTTTATTATAGGTTATTTAATCTTGTAATTTATAAAATGCTCCTCCTGTGTCTTTAGAAAAATGAAATAATAGCATACCTAACTGTAATACAAAATGCCAACACCAGCACACGTTTTCTGTGCTGTTCTGTGCCTCTGAGGATCAGCTCCTAATTTTCTGTTCCCTTGTACAGTTTTTTCATCCACTGGTTGTTTTTCAAAGCAGTCAGTTAAGAGACCATGAGTGCCTTTTCATAGTCCAGTAAGTGACATCATTGTTTTCTTTCTGGAGCTGTCTTCAGAGCTACTTACTCCTATTCTGACTGTTAGTTGTTCAGCTCTGTTTTATGTTAGTTTTGGTATTTCCAAAGGGAAGGCCTGGTTATAAGTCTCAGGACCTGCCTTCACTTCATACAGAAGAGCATTTTGTTCTTGACCACAGATTGGTGGCCGCATTGGCATTGAATATTTCAGATTTTTTTGCCCGTTATTTCTCAAAGGTTCTTAGCCAGAATCCATTTGGTATGGGAAACATTTAACTTGAGGTCACAAGTTGTGTTATTTCTTGGCATTATCAGCCTATGAAAATGAATGGGGTCCATATACTCTAATAAACTTACTGTGCTTTAGTGCCAGTGAGCAGATATGCTGTTTTTAAATGAATGGATGTAATTCCCTATGATGATGCTCCTCCTCTGACCCCTCCTGAAGTTGCACCATGTGGGTGGATAGGGGGCAACAGTAATTTCTGTTTGAGAAAGTTTAACGCTTAGTATTGGAACGTGAAAAACTGGCTATAAAAAAAAAAAAAGAAAAACTGGCTATATTATGAATTTCTACATGAGACCCGACCTCGTATCCCCATAATTTCTTGTGAAAAGCCCTTTGAGTAAGCAGTTCTCCAATTATTTGTAAAATAACCCAGTTCATTTCATTTCTTCACTTCACTCAAGCTTCTTTTACCTTGACCAAGTCCATTCTTCTTTCCACTCCTTAGGGAAGTGGAGAAATGCTTTTTTACATTTCTGAATGTTACTTGTAAATCATTCCTGGTAATAGTTCTTTTTCTATTTTCAACATAAGCTTATCTGTGCATTGTATCTTATCTGACTTGTGCAAGTAGGTCTTTTTTCTTTTCGTTTATTTTAAATGTAACTCTTAGGAAAGTTTCCCTTGTTCATTCATCTTTTCTTTCCCAAAAGTTACATACTTCACAATTACCTGAACCTTCCTCAAAGGGATTGTCAATATCTCGTTGAAGTGTCCTTCAGCATTTCTAAACCCCACTATAATTATGAAGGTAAAATATAAGTAAATAATCGGATCAACTTTTAAGCATTTCACTAACAGAATGAGGGCATTTTCAATATATTTAGTATATAAAATTTAAACTTCCTGCAAAAACTTTTCCTGCAGGAATTGTGACCTTGGCTGTCCTAAAAATACTTGAAGAACCTTACCTTCGAGTGCAATTTATGGCTCGTCATCTTCAGAGTCAAAATGGACATATAAAGTTGAATGCCAAAAAAGTAATTTTAATAAATTTAAAGCAGTATTTAGAACACTTACATTTTAATAGTTCTTCAAATTAGTAAAAATCTTAATAATGATAAACATTTCATTACCAGTGGACAGGTGGCAATTCCTCCTTATTTTCACCAGTGAAAGTGAAAGTTGTTCAGTCGTGTCCAACTCTTTGTGATCCCATGGACTGTATAGTCCATGGAAATTTCCAAGCCAGCATACTGGAGGAGTGCAGCCTTTCCCTTCTCCGAGGATCTTCCGAACCCAGGAATCGAACCCAGGTCTCCTGCATTACAGGCAGATTCTTTACCAGCTGAGCCACAAGGGAAGCCCATTTTCACCTATAGCCTTTAAGAAAGGCTTGATAGCATTAAAGCTGTTTTATGGGCAACTAATGTAAGAAGTGTGCCTACTTTTACACTTCTGTGGTTTTGAGCAAATTCAAAGAGCCCAACAAAATACACACCAAAAAGTTATGCTCTCAAGATCTTTACTATCCCTGTCATGTTGTCATCATTTCTGCTTAAACTGCAATACAACAGATTTTAGCCTGTCACCAATTCAACCAGTAGGATATTGTGGTCTCAAATGCGTGGCATAATCTGTCTTCCTCTGCGTCCTGCTTTGTCTGTGCATTTTGTGACCGTAATTGAACCTAACCCTCTGACTTCATGTCGGCTTTCACCCTGTCTCAGTGTTACTAGACCTGTTGGCATTTCACAAGTTCTCATGAATTTTTGAAGTTTTTTTTTTAAATGGGAGGTATTTTATATACTTCCCCAACTGACAGCTTTAATTCATGAATCAAATCGAATTAAGTCTAATGCACTTGCTTCAGCTTCATCCCTAGTATATTTACAAACAGAAAGAGGAGGTGGTGACAAGACCCTCCTTTAGTCCTTGCTGCCCTTCCAGTCTGCCCTTGGATCACTTCGCATTTCCACCTGGAAGGTTGCTTCTCCACAGTGATTTCGCATTACAGGAGGGTTTTCCTTCTTTGTTTCTCAGACCTGGTCCTGTAGACGGGAAGGAGCCTGGACACAGGGACCCCATTCTCAAAGGCCCTGCAGGACCGCCATGGCTTATGATGACTCCGTGAAGAAAGAAGGTATGACCCCTTAACCTGAGAAGCATTCCAAAGGGGGTGTCCTCTTCAATCCTTGCAGCCCATGGACATAGAGACCAGGACTGCCCATCACAGCCTGGACTCCCAAGTGATGACCCAGAGCACTAGTAAAGCTGCACATCATCCCCCGACTGGGCCCATGGAAACGCAAACCGGGACAGGGTTCTAACCCAAGAGTCTGAGCCATAAGTCTCTGTAGTCTATGGGGTGATCCCCAGCAGCACTCGTGGTCCTTGCCAGCTCCAGTGTGCAGGAGCCTGGGGATAGGAATCACACAGTGGACGCCCACAGAGCAGCACAGCACGTGAATCCTTATTCTTTTCAGCCTTACCTCTGCAAGTCCGTGTCCACCTGCCAAATCACAACTAAGAAACCATGTCTCAGAACGCACCTTGGGCCTTTGCATAGCATGGAAGCGTTGTTTCTTCAGGTCTGATTCTTGTATTTGCAGCCAACTCATCAGGACATAATGCTCACCCCCTCGGATCTAGCCCTGTGTTCCAGTGGACTTACCAAATGACATGATTCTAATTCGGAAATGGAGGGACTGTTGCATTTCATGGGTGGTGATACGGTCATGACTTACCTGACTTTCTCGTTTCCTTTCCCAAACGAACCTGTGTTTCTCAGATTGCTTTGATGGTGATCACAGCTTTGAGGACATAGGGCTAGCTGCTGGCCGAAGCCAACGAGAAAAGAAACGTTCTTACAAAGATTTTTTAAGGGAAGAGGAAGAAATCGCTGCTCAGGTCAGGAATTCTTCCAAGAAGAAATTAAAGGTAAATTCTAAACATTTGAATTAGGAATGTTTAAACTAGTTCATAGCGTGTTTCTAGTATTCGAAGAAAGATGTTTCTTTGAAAAACGTTTAAAAAGAAAGATAAGCATCATTCACATCTTTTTTTTTTTTTTTTTTTTTTTTTTACTATTTCCTGTGTGTTACTTTATTTTCCAAAGTCAGAAATCGTCAGAAAACAACATTGGTTCCAAAGTACCTGTGCCTCATCGTCTTATTCGTTGCTCAGTTCTCCTTCCTCTTGAATTCCAGGACAGTGAGCTTTACTTCTTGGGGACGGACACACACAGGAAAAAGAGGAAGCACTCCTCCGATGACTACTACTATGGAGGTGAGGCTGGGGAGTGGCAGCAGGCGGGACAGACACTTCACTGGTTCTTGGAGTCGGGGTAGGGGAGAGAGATCCAGATGTTGCTGACTCAGTGGCCTATTTAACAGGACAGTGGTTCTTGTTCTGAGTGCCGATAAACCAGTGTGAAGGAGGAGAGAGGTGGAGGGCTGGTATTTTGGAGGATTCAGCATAGAAGAACAGTCTTCATTTGTGATACACCAGGTACCAGGTTCCTTCTCCCCCCAATCATCCACTTATCTTGTGCCCATTGTTATTAGCATCCCTCTTGCCATTTGTAGTCCTGGGCCCTCCAGCCTGCGCCTGTGGGTTCCTTCTCACTCCAGCGCATATCCACTCACAAGACCAGCTTTTCTCAGCTATATTATGCACTAGCTGACAAGACCGACTCTTTGCTAGAATGGATTTGTCCTGAACCCAGAAACAAATGAAGCTTTGTCTTCAGCATAATCTAAAGTTGTAACTACTCGTAACCCCGCAGCCACAGTCCATCCTTCTGAGCATGCTGTCTTTGGTGGCTTGTGAAGACTCAGTGAAGAAAAACATCTTGAGTGGCAAGAACTGTCTTCATGGTCAGAGGCAGGATCTACCAAGCCAAGAAGCACGTGGGCATCATCTCTGAATGTTTACAATCAGTTGAAGGGCCTCCCCTCCAGTCATTCCTGTTAGCCTCTTCCTCATCTTAGTTGGGGGTTTTGGTGAGAGAGGAAAGTTGCTAGAAGTTACTCTGCCATAGGGACAATTACTTTTCTTGATTACTTCTAGATATTTCGTCTTTGGAGCCGTCACAGAAGAAAAAGAAAAAGTCCAGCCCACAGTCTGCTGATACAGCTATGGACCTATTGAAAGCGATCACTTCCCCTCTGGCCACAGGCGCCAAACCCTCCAAAAAGATAGGAGAAAAGTCGTCCAGTTCCTCAAGCCATTCGGAGAGTAAGAAGGAACACCACAGGAAGAAAGTCAGCGGAAGCGGTGGGGAGCTGTCCCTGGAGGATGGCAGTTCCCACAAATCCAAAAAAATGAAACCACTCTACGTGAACACAGAGACACTGACCCTCCGTGAGCCTGACGGCTTAAAGATGAAACTTATCCTCTCGCCCAAGGAGAAGGGGAGCAGCTCCGTTGACGAGGAGTCTTTTCAGTACCCCTCTCAACAAGCGACTGTGAAAAAATCCTCTAAGAAGTCAGCTCGGGATGAGCAGGGTGCTTTACTCCTAGGACACGAATTACAGAGCTTTCTAAAAACAGCCCGGAAGAAGCACAAGTCATCCTCAGACCCACGTTCGTCTCCTGGCCCCGAAGGCTGTGGCTCTGAGGCCTCCCAGTTCCCAGAATCCCACAGTGCTAACCTTGACCTTTCAGGGCTAGAACCTATCCTGGTAGAATCAGACTCCTCCTCTGGTGGGGAGCTAGAGGCTGGGGAGTTAGTGATCGATGATTCTTACCGGGAAATCAAGAAGAAAAAGAAGTCAAAGAAGAGCAAAAAGAAGAAGGACAAGGAGAAGCATAAAGAGAAGCGACACTCCAAGTCCAAGAGGAGTTCGGGACTTCCCCCTGCAGCGGTGGCAGGAGAGGTCCCCTTGCCACCTGTCCCCGCTCCCAGCCTCCCATACACCGGAGCTGCCACCCCACCCCCGCCGCTTCCCAGCCTCCACACAGACGGGCACAGCGAGAAAAAAAAGAAAAGAGAGGAGAAGGACAGAGAGAGAGACCGAGGAGAAAAGGTAAGGCATGTTTTTAAAGTATGATGGAGGACAAGAGGTAAAACAGGCTTTTTCCTTGACTGTGGTAAGTGGACTTGGAATTAAGCAGGTGAACCGTTGGGAATGTAGCAAGATAAATCCACTGGAACGATGCAAAGTATAAAATAGTGCTGGGCTTCCCTGGTGGTTCAGGAAAGAACATTGCAGAATCTCTAGTCCACTGTTGTTTTTTTTTTAACAGAAGCAACAGTTTTATTGAAATATAAATCTGATGGCTCAGGCGGTAAAGAATCTCCCTGCAGTGCAGGAGACCTGCATGCAATCCCTGGGTTGGGAACACCCCCTGGAGAAGAGAATGGCAGCCCACTCCAGTATTCTTGCCTGGAAAATCCACGGACACAGAAGCCTGGCTGGCTACAGTCCATGGTTTCCAGAGTCGGACACGACCGAGCAACTAACATGTTCACTCATAAAATAGTACCATTGGCACAAAAATAGGAGCCATCTTAATTATTCATGGGTTTTCTTGAGAGAGTTGTTCTCCCACTGTGCCAAGCATAGGTTTAGAAATACCAAGGTTTTTTCTGACTGGCCCTTGGAATTCATAGAAGGAGCCAAACCCAATTTCTTTTACTCAGCAGTGCAGTCTGCCTAAGGCAGTTGAGAGAGATGAAAAGGTATTCATTCTGTGAGTTCATCTTGAAAAATAGATTTTTTAAATTAGAATGACAGGGTAATGGCTTCCCACTGACTTGATACTGGCTATGGTGTGGTGGTATTTTTAGTGTCAAAGATATGTTCTCTCACCGTGTGAGTGCGTTTCTGTGTGCCAAGACCAGTGCTGCCATATGAGTTAAGAGGTGGGAAGAGGAGCAGGGGCCTATAGCTCTTGATCTCAGGAAGCTCACCATTTACTGAGAAGAAAGGAATAGAAATCAGCCGCCTTGGTTTGATTTCTGTCTCACAACTCAAGAAATTTTCTAGCAGTTGTACTATGGGGGCTGATGGCTGTGTCATTACAGGTTTCCTTTAAAAGATAAACTTTTTCCCCATCAAAGTAGCATGTTATTTGTCTAGAAACTTAGAAATTCAGAATAGGAGAAAAAAATCAATTATAGTTTTTACCACCCAAGGACAACTATTTTCTTCCTTTCCCCTGCACAGTTAAATCTCAGGTAAAATCAGAAAAGAAAAGCAACTAAGAAAGAGAAAATCAACTATATTAAGAATATGAGATCGGTGATTTCCTTTCAGCCTATAATTGAGGCACAAGTTATTTTCCCCACTAGTAAGATTGCCGTTTAAGAAAATACACAGATCAGAAAGGAAAAAACTGTACCTTCTGATTTAAGGATCATTAAGAACTGGACAGTCAAATTCCAGGGCAGGTTTTATTCATTGTTTATTCCAAAATTATTTCACAAAGTGATACATTTCTTGTGTAAGATACTGTTTATTCCAAGAATTTCCACTCTAGTGATACCTGCTAATGCCATTAATTAATCTCCTAGTGAATGTGAGGAAGGCAAGGTGGTCACAGAAAGCTTAAAGGAGAAGAAGGTTAATCAGAAGAAGGGAGCACATGGAGGCAGAGAGAGGTTTAGGGAGCAGGACAGCAGAAGAGCTGAACTCCGGTCCTGTGTTTCCAGCCCTCTGATAATAGTTCTACCTGAACGCCTTGGCTACCTCAGACCGTGTGTCACTCATGAAGCTCATCGCCAGACCCCTAAACCTGCCTCTCCCCCTCCATCGCCTCCTATAATACTCATGTCCTACCAGCCAACCCAGACTCAAATCTATATGCTTATTATTTTTCTCAGTACTTCATTATGAAATTTTTCAAGCTAAAAGCATTAAAGAATTGTACAGTGAACACCATATGCCACCCATTGAGATTCTGTAGTTAGTATTTTGCCATTTGCTTCATCATCCATCCATTTATCTTATCTTTGTTAATGTATCTTAAAGTAAGTTGTATGTATCATACACTTCACCCCTAGACACTTCAGTTTGCATATCATTAACTTAAGCTCAATATTTGTCTTCTGGGCTTTTATTAGGTAAAATTCACATATGGCAAAAATGCACAAACGTTAAGTATACCATCTGATGAGTGTTGCTATGTTCACACACCTATGTGACTAAGCCTCTATCATGATACAGGTACTACCCTCATCACAGATACTCAGAGGTATTTCTCATACCCCTTCTCAGTCAGTCCCACTTTTTCTGATGTTTTTTTCCAACCTTATAATTCACTTTTACATTTCCCTCCACTTAAGGATTGAGCCTGATATTCTTCCTTTTTAATAACTTCCACACTTTTATGCCCTCTATCACCACTGCCTCATCTCTCAGTACTTAATGTAATAAATAGCCCTCTTTCCATCTCTTCCCCCATGCAGTTAATTAGTCTTACACTGATGCCAGAATGAACTTAAGTATCACTTGATAACAGTTGTCTGTTCAGCATCCTCAGTGAATTTTTACTGTCTTCATGTTAAACCATAAGCTCCAGGGGAACTGAGACCATGTCTGTCTTGCTGTCTACTCTGTCCCTAATACATAATCTGCAGTCTGGCCCATTGTCAAAAATCAATGAATGCTTGTTGAATGAATAAATATCAAAGTCCAAACCCTTGCCCAAGCATTCATAATGGCAATTTAGCCTGAAACCTCTCTTTTCAGTTTTACCTGCTAGTAGTCTGATTTGCATGCAACTGTGCAGAAACCAGACTTGCTCCTCACAGTCTGACCTCCACTCCTTGGGTTGTATTTTGCAGTGACCTTCTTCCCCTTATTTTTGCTCCTTCACATATTGAAGACCCAATCAAATGCCACCTCCTCTAAGATATCCTGACCCTCCAATTATAAGTATCTAATGAATTCCCAGAACACCCTTGCTATGGGCAGTTACTGCACTTATTTTCTTCTTTATATTGGATTTGTCTTTGTGTGTATTCCATTTCCCCTGTTGAAGATGGTAAGCTCCTTGAGGATGTTTTAGCTCCTTAGGGACCCTTTTAGCCACCTACTGTGATTGCTTGATGTCCTTGGTAGGCACTTTGTGACGCATGTCAAATGAATGAATATGTGGGTGAAAACAGCATCCAAAATGTAGGTTGTAAACAAATGGTAAAGAATCTCCAATGCCAAAGTGAGAGATTTGGCCATGGCACTTTGGGTTCTGAGCAGGGTTTAAATATGTGGTAAATGATAATTTAAGAATAAAATGATGAAGCTATACCTGGTGGCTTAGACCAGGGAGAGACTTGAGGCAGATCACCCAGGAAATTACTATAGTGAGAGGTCAGTAATGAAAGCCTGTTAGAAATAAAATTGAAGAGACAGATTCAGGAGAGACTCTGAAGGAAAAAGTGACAAAATCTGGCAGCTGGGCTTGGCTCTGGGGAGCCAGAAACAAGAGTGAGTACATAGATGTCCCTTTAGGTTTTGAACCTGGGTGCCTAAGAAGATAAAATTATAATCTCCTCAAGGGTGAGGACTTTTTATAACTTCCCCAAGTGGTGAGCGGTTGCTAGTGAAAAATGAATTTTAGTTTATGGCAAAAAGTCTTACTATGAATCAGTATTTAATTGTGACTGTCCACAGCTGAAACCTGATTACTCTGAATGCAATTCTTTATTTCTCCAACAGATTATTTATGGGACATACACTGAGTTTCCACTGTGTATGAAAATTTCCATGAAGCTTGAAAAAAAAAAAAATCGTTCCCTGGGCTTTGTTTCAGTATAAAAAAACTATCTGAGGGACTTGCCTGGCGGTCCAGTGGTTAGGACTGAGCACCTCCACTGCAGGGTCCATAGGTTTGATCTCCGGTAAGAACTAAGATCCTGCATGCTACTTGGTGTAGCCAAAAAAAATAGAACTATCTGAAAGTTCACCTCAAGATAGAAAGGAAGCCTTCAGGAATAGCTTTCCCTTGGCCTGCAGAAAACACACACAAGGAGCTCACTGTGGAAGTGGCAGGCCTCCAGGTGCACTTTCTACCCTAGGTTCTGTGACCAGGATAGCAGTAGACGTGGAGAAGCAAGACAGTGTCTGATTTGGAAGAAGAAGAAAAGTTCGGTGTAGATTCCAAGACATAAGCATCTGGAGATTCAGCAGAGCTAAGTGTGTGCTGAAGCTAAGTGGTGAAGAGCGAGGCCATGGAGCCAGCCCCATGGGCTCCATTCCTGGCTCTGCCACTTAGAAGCTGTGCAGTGCTGGACATGTTGCATAACTCCTCCATCGATAAGTTGAGGGTGAGGATGGACCGACCTGGTAAGGTTGTTAAGGTTCTGCGAGGTGATAACATGGAAAGGTGTTTAGGGCCTCTGTATGTCAAGGCCCTCTGGGGCACCAACAGCAAACTCACAGAGGTACCACGGGATTTTTTTCAACATTAAAATTTCAGGAGAAACAGCCATATTTGCCATCTGTCAAGTACCTTCTGAACTACTGGAGTGAAGTAATTCTCAGTTTCAACATCTTTTTATACTCCATTCCTTTCCATAATGCCATATCTTTTCAAAGCTAGGTTTTCAGTGATTGCTGTGATAAAAAGTATATACTCTCTGGTGGTCCAGTGTTGAAGACACCGGTTTCTACTGTAGGAGGCACAAGTTCAGTCCTTGGTTGGGAAACTAAGATCCCACATGCCATACAGCTGAAAAAAAGAAATATGTTTTTTAAACAAGAAAATTTATAAAAAAAACAAAAACCAAAAAAAACCACGTATACCACCTGAAAACCTGCACAGGCACCATGACTCAACAAAGTTTGGAAACCCTTGACTTTGCACAGTGTTCGGCAAGTTAGCCAAAGACCGTTCGATATTTATCATTTGTCACTAACAAGTCATCAGTGACAAGTCATCATCTCAGTAGGTTTTCCAGGGAGCACTAGAAAAGTGAGGCCTTTGAGTTTGATGGACCACCTGAAACTAGGGTTAGAAGTTGGGTGTTCGTGGGCAGTAAATGAAACGTGTGAATGGATGAGAGGTCATTGAGCCCAAAGCAGAATCATGTAACACACACAAAGGGTCTGGAGGGGAAAGAGAGGCCGTGGGTGCTGGAGGAGAGACCAGAGAGGGCCTAGGAAAGATGGAAGTTCAGGTGTAATGGGGAGAGCAGAAGCCAGGTTGGCAGAGTTCACGTGAGAATGAGAAGCGATGTGGGAGGAGCTCTTCCTAAAGAACCATGATTGTCGATACAAAGAAGGGAGCCTTGACTGTCTCCCTCGTGGAGACACTTTCAGTGTGGAGTTTTATCTTGGAGGAGGTTTTTTGCTTTTTTATTCGCCTCTTTGTTTCTTTGTTACTGAATCCTGCTTTCCAGGAGGAATAGAGAAATCGTGAGGTGGTACCTTGATGCATCGTTTCCCCTTTAAGATCATGCTGTTGGAGTGGGGGTCTTTTGGTTTATATTGGCGGAGCAGGATATGGTAGCATTTCCAAGACACGTTTCCTTGTGTGTGTGTGTGTGTGGCTGTGCTGGGTCTTCATTGTTTTGTGCAGGCTTTCTCTGGTTGCAGCGAGTGGGGGCTCTCTAGTTGTGATGCTCGGGCTTCTCACTGTGGTGGCTTCTCTTGCTTCCAAGCACAGGCTGTAGGCACTCAGGCTTCAGGAGTTGCAGCATGTGGGTTCAGTAGCTGAGGTGCACGGGCTTAGCTGCGCTGAAGCATGTGGAAGCTTCCCAGACCAGGGATCAAACCCATGGCACCTGCGCAGGTAGGAGGATTCTTAACCACGGGACCACCAGGGAAGTCCAAAGATACCTTACTTTCGGTTTTACTAAATCAGTAAAACCCCATTCACTACCACTTGCAATAAGATCTGTGACATTGCCACTTCAGAGGCATGTCTTCACTTATCCCTGTGTTGCCGGAGTGATCTCATTCCCTCTAAGCAAACGAAGGCTGGCCTAGTGCCTGGCACGCTCAGACATTGCTGTAGATCTACGAATAAACTCAATTCTGAGAGATAACTAGACTTGTCTTGTCGTGGTATTACATAAACGAGTCACAATAACCAGAAGTGGTACCAATGAGGAGGCACTATCTCTGAGGGCCTGCCACATGCCAGGCTCTCTAAGGCCTTTTTGCACACAGAGGGGTCTTGAGTGGTAGGTATGGTTAGCTCCCTTTCACAGAGGAGGAAGCTGAGAAGATAAGACATGGAGCCAGAATTTTAATAGAGGTTTCTTTAACCCTAATGTTGTAGTCTTTCCACTATAGTGCATGCCTTTCTAATACTTAAGATGATTACCCAGTGCCACAGGAAGCCTTCAGCAAAGCTAAATGTAGGTCCTAGGGGGACTGACGGGGAAGGCAATGGCACCCCACCCCAGTACTCTTGCCTGGAAAATCCAATGGACGGAGGAGCCTGGTGGGCTGCAGTCCATGGGGTCGCTAACAGTCGGACAGACTGAGCGACTTCACTTTCACTTTTCTCTTTCATGCATTGGAGAAGGAAATGGCAACCCACTCCCGTGTTCTTGCCTGGAGAATCCCAGGGATGGGGGAGCCTGGTGGGCTGCCGTCTATGGGGTCACACAGAGTCGGACACGACTGAGGTGACTTAGCAGCAGCAGCAGCAGGGGGACTGAGACTGGTGCCGTGCGCTGGTGTCTGAGATCAGCCCTATGGAGACAGACTGATGTTGTGATAAAGTGGCTGAAGGCTTGGACTCGGGTTCAGTCATCGCTTGTTCTTGCTTGTGCTCACTCAGTCATGTCCAAGTCTCTGCAGCTCCGTGGACTGGAGCCTGCCAGGCTCCTCTGTCCGTGGGATCCCCAGGCCAGCATACTGGATCGGGTTGCCATCTCCTACTCCAGGGAGTTCTCGTTCCAGTTGCTGCTTACTAGACTCGTAAGAGATGGCTTCCTCACTTCCCTGCTCACTTGTGAAGGGGGCTGAAGAAGTGACGTGAAGTCGCTCAGTCACGTCCGACTCTTGGCAGCCCTGTGGGCTGTAGCCCACGAGGCTCCACCATCCATGGGATTCTCCAGGCAAGAATACTGGAGTGGGTTGCCAGAGTAAATCAGGTGAATGAGTAACATGCTTGGCACAGGGTGTGGCTCAATCAAGAGCTGCTGTTACAGCAACTGTTTTCATCCCAAGTTCCTTGGAAGCATAAAATATACTTGAAAACAAAAGTTTTTTCAGCCACTCATTTCACAAATTAGAATAAGCAAGGGGGTGCTGCTTTTATGGTTTTGTTTTTTCATATTAACACCCACCTTTTAGGAAGCCACCTCTGCAACGAGCATCTATTTGGAAAGCAGTTAAGAACCAGAAAGAAAACAGGGTCGCTAAGGAGCAAAACCAGATGTTACAGAACGAGTTTACAGCAGATCCTTGGAACACTTCATGGGTGCTGGGGAAAGGGGAACATCAGCTGGAGACGCATCAGGGGGCCACTCTGGCCCTATTCTTTTCTGCACAGTCTTAATGAACAAGCACCCAGCCTGCTTCATCTAGAAGCAGATGAGGGAATACAAATGAATGTGCTTTCCACACACAATTCTGACACTTGGTCATGCATAAAATACATATTTATTCTGCACGTACATTGTGCCAGGCCCTGATCAGATACAGTGTCAGCTCTCAAAGAGCTCTCGATGTAGTACGAGGGGTTGGAAAGTACCCAGTGGGTTGAACCTCAGCAGAGATGCGTGCCGAGTGCCAAGGAGAGCCTAGGGGTGACCAGGAAGCTTTCAACGGGAGGCAGCACCAAAACCGAATCTTAAGGCCAGATAGGAATTGACGGGTGGAAAGGAGGAGTGGGCATTCCAGTCAGGGAGTGGAGAATGCGTGTGAAGGCACAAGTGGTGGTAGGGTGTTCAGAGAACCACAGCAAGTCCAGCCAGCCGAAAGGTAAAAAACGTGTGGAAGGCAGGAAGCAGGCATTAGTAAATTACAGTGGTAAGAAGAACTTTGCTGTGGAGTTGCTCATACATTCTAAGAACTGCACTAAGTTTTTTTATCTCTGGTGTACTGATGAATTTCCACAAGAGCCCAATGAGGTGTAGGGATCTTCATCTCCATTTCACAGAAACGAGCTCAAAAAAGTGAAATAACCTGCCCCTGGATGCATACCTGTTTAGTGGCAGTACAAGGGTTTGACCCCAAGTTTTTCTGATGACAGGACACAGAAAGAATGTTTAAATTCTACTCAGTGATATAATGAGAGGGAGAGCAGAATGAGATTCCAATTCAGAAGGGTTAAAACAGAAGCTTTGGTGTGAAAACTTGACTGCTCTGGCACCCTTTCCTTTGGCCAGTACAGATTTAGAGAACTCAGTGAGGTTAGTTCAGAGGAACATCAGATGGTGGCCCTGCCAGTTCCTGGGTAAATGCCTCAGGTATCTGGTTCTCATCTTAAAATGGCAGGAATGATGAAACCTACCTTGTAGGGTTATTGGGAGCGGTAAAAGAATTTCTGTAGGTAAAGCCTTGATAACTGTCTCCTGCACGGTATTAACATCAGTGAAGAGATTGGGTTCCATCATCAGCAGAGGAAAGCCAAGTTTATTTAGAAAACTCATAAATTATGTTTTGCCAGATTCCTCTGTCCATGAGGATTCTCCAGGCAAGAATACTGGACTGGGTTGCCATGCCTTCCCCAGGGGATCTTCCCAACCCAGGGATTGAACCCAGTCTCCCACTTTACAGGCGGATGCTTTACCGAGTGAGCAACCAGGGAAGCTGTTTTGCCTTAACCCCCAGATGTTTTACCCTTTAAAAATAGGTTCTTTAGAGTCCTAGATGGGTTCAAAGAGCGATTTTTATCTGACTTTCACAAAGAGTTCTATGCTCTAAAGGAGTTCAGTATGCCTGCTTTATACAACACATTAAGAAGTTGTTCTTGGAAGGTCTTGATATTGTGACACATGTCTTCAAACATTTAAAAGGAGGTCTGGCTGTAAAATTACAACCTCCTGAGTCATGCTTAAGTGGATTTGTTGCAGTTATTTGCTGCTAGTAATAAGGTATCCAAGTTTTGGAAGTATTAACATTTTGTTAAAGGAGAGCCCACAGTTATTCGAGATGTAACCACTATAAGTCAGAAGATTTGGGGGCTAGGGAGAGGGATTGAATATTTGTATAATAAGTGGGAAAAAAAAAAAAGGTTTACTGGTTTGTTATTTAGTTGCTAAGTCGTGTCTGACTCTTTGAGACCCCATAGAGTGTAGCCTGCCAGGCGGCTCTGTCCATGGGATTTCCCAGGTAAGAACTCTGGAATTGATTGCCATTTCCTTCTCCATTACCAGTTTGGGGGTGGGGGAGGGGTGGTGATTTATTGTAAATAGCAAGTGCTAAACTTGAATGTATTAAAATCCTATTTCTACTATAAAAATAAAAATCTAGGGTGTGGGCTTACCTGGGGATCCAGTGGTTAAGACTGAGCTTCAGTGCAGGGGGCTCAGGTTCAATCCCTGATGGGGAAGTAAGATTCTAACATACTGTGTGGGGCACCAGAAAAAAATTTCTAGGGTGAAATTACTGGCCGTGCATTTAGAATCATATGGAAATATTTTGTTTGTTTGGAGATCATCCATTATCTGTGTTATTTCTGACTGTTAATTTAGAAAAAAATGGCTATGCCCTGGAAGAAAATTTAACCCTCAAGTTTGAATTCCAAACTTTGGATCCTAAGGCTGGAGTTGCATCTTATAACACAAAGGTTAGGTTCTAAGGTCAGCACATAAGATGAAAATTGTTCAGAGTTTCCCTTGAAAATCCCTTAGGAAAGCAGAAGGCCAGTAGATGCTCAGCCCGACAGAATGTCAGCCCATTCTTCACCAGATGAAGTCATCGATGTATACTAAGAAGCCATAATTTTATTTTTTAAATTATGTCAGCTCCAACGTCAGACTCACCCTTGGGTAGCGAGGTGCACACACTGAAGGAGATATGCAGGAGCTGTCTGAGGAAAGCAGATTTATGCTTCCTGTCACAATCGCTCAAAGGACTGGGTTCTCAGAGCACAATCACCCAGACTAGTCAGTCCATGGCTCCCTCTCTCTCTCATGGCCAAATATAGAACTGTGAACTCATATCTTTCTCAGTAATGCCACTTCATTTTATCGAGCCCAATAAAGGGAGATTTGAAAGGACTAGAACGCTTAGTGCGTCTGGGGATATGAGGCTGTTACTCAATTTAAAAAGGAGATACAGCACCCAGAACTCACTCCTGAAGCATCTCTGAACAGGACTGGCTTCATCAGAAGAATGCTAAAACTAAGACCTTTACTATTTAAATGAAATATTTAAGGGCCTTGCCACTGTTTTCTTTGTCTGGTTTAAGATGGATTCACCCTATCCCCCTTCACCAGAATTTCTGTTTTTAAGAAAACTCATATTGGCTTTTTGGATGCTACAACTTCTATTGTAAAAAAAAAAAAAACCAGAGGGAATAGAAATTAACTTTTCTATTATGGCATCACACATTACCACAGTATCCATTTGTTAATATCACCTCACCACGAAGTTCAGCCAGTGCTCCTCTCGGCCTTCTGTTCTGTTTCTCAAAAGACTAAGTCCACGTGTTGGCTAGAACTGGATTCTCGGCTGAGGCTAGAGGTCCTCTGCCAGGTTGTTGGCAGCATTCAGTTCCTTTCAGTTGTAGAACTCATGGCAACTTGTCTCCAAGTTCAGGGCCAGCAGGGGAGTGTCTCCTGTTGGGTCTCACCTCTTTTAGGATCTCGCCAAATAATATCTTGGATCACAAAGAGTCGGATGCAAACGAACTGAACTGGATAACATCAGGCCCACTCAGGATAATCTCTCTTTGATTCACTCGGATTCAATTCGCTTAGGAACCTTAATTACATCTGGACAGGTTCTTAAGAAATTAATTAATAGCAAAAAAAAAAATCCCCTTTTGCCATACAGCATAATACGATTCATAGGAGTGACACCCTCTGGTATTCACCAGTCCTGCCCACAGTCGAGGGAGGGCGTTTTTACAATGCATGTCCACCAGAGGGGCAGAAATATTGGGTGCCATCTTAGGATCCTGCCTATCACGGAGATAACATGACTGAGTACCTCCTGAAGTGCCAAACTGATGAATTCCCACCACTGAAAACAGTGTTATCCAAGCTCAGTGGTATCATCCAGGTTTTACTTACAGGGAAACTAAAGTCAGGATTCTAACCTAGCTCCATTGGCCCCCAAAGCCCAGGGTCTTTCTCTTTTGCCACATTGTGTCTGATAAATCCTGTTAACTTTTCCCTCCCTTTCAATTGACCCGCTTCTCTCCAACCCCACTGTCTTGGCCATGGGCCTTCATCCACCCTTCCCGGGTGCTCCTGCAGCAGCCGTCTCACATCCACAGGACTCCCTACCTCTAGTCCATTCTCCATGGTCATAAGTTGCAATCTGCCCTAGTGACTTCCTGCTTGAAATAATTGCCTCTTTCAGATAGAACCCTTACTCTTCAAAACAGTTTACATGGCATCCATCTCTGAGCACTCCCTGCTTCTCTGACGTCATCACTCTGACGAGTGTCACCAGGCTGAGAGCCTGGAACACTTGTACCACTCTTCACCTGGCTAATTCTACCCAGCTTTAGTGTCTAAGTTAAATGTCCTTTCCTCCAAAAAGGAGGACCTTCTTCAACTCCCTGATTAGTGAGGCAGTCTTATTGCATATTCCTGTAGCAGCCAGTACTTCCCNCTCTGACGAGTGTCACCAGGCTGAGAGCCTGGAACACTTGTACCACTCTTCACCTGGCTAATTCTACCCAGCTTTAGTGTCTAAGTTAAATGTCCTTTCCTCCAAAAAGGAGGACCTTCTTCAACTCCCTGATTAGTGAGGCAGTCTTATTGCATATTCCTGTAGCAGCCAGTACTTCCCCTATAAGGTTGTCACATTGTATTATGATGACACATTTATCTGTCTCCTCTGTTAGATTCTGTGTCTGGTTCTCGGCTATATTCCCAATGTCTGGCATATAGTGGATGCTCAGTAAATATTAAGAAATGAAGAGTACAGAGTACTTTGATGGGTTACTATGTTTCCTTTGCGATCTCCTCCTTGTTAGTCTCTGCTTTTCCTTCTTTGCCACTGAAGTACTTTTAATGTCACATGTCAGAAGAGCTATCCACTTCTGTGTTTTATTCAGGATCAAATCGTTAGTATAAGGTGAAGCTGAGAAAAGATGGTGGGCCTTCAAACTTTATTTTTTAAAAATTTTCCACCATTTTATGCTGCTTGACTGCCTTAGAATAAGATCTGGGCTTCAAAAGCTCATCCTGTTTAACTACTCACTACAAAGTGTCTGACTACAGTGTGGGAGAACCGGGTTCGATTCCTGGGTTGGGAAGATCCCCTGGAGAAGGAAATGGCAACCCACTCCAGTACTCTTGCCTGGGAAATCCCATGGATGGAGGAGCCTGGTAAGCTACAATCCATGNCCGTACGTAAAATAGCTAGTGGGAAGCTGCTATGTAACACAGGGAGCTCAGCCAGGTGCTCCGTAACAACCTAGAGGATTGGGACGAGGTAGGGGGCAGAGGGAAGGTTCAAGAGGGAGGGGAGATGTGTATACCTGTGGCTGATTCACATTGTTGTATAGAAGAAGCCATCACAACGTTGTAAAGCCATTATCCTCCAATTAAAAATAAATAAAATTTTTTAAAGAAATGGGATGGTAATAGAAACACCTAGAGATTTGGAAGCTGGCTCTCAAAGCTTACACTGATAGTTTTCTATTGAAACAATGACACAAAAGAAAATTACTCTGATACTTCCTCTCCCTCCCCTCTGTTTTATAGAGAAATAATTGACATATAACCCTACAACTCACTTTTATTTTTGAAAAATGAGTCCAAATCCCATGGAAACTTTCATCATTTTTACTTCCAAGAGAATTAGGATTTTTCTGTGCATTTCCAGCAAGGTTTTGAATAGACAGGTTAGATTATCCAGGGGAGTAAGAGTTCTACAGCTTTGAAGATAGGTAGCAAACGGGGAGATTGAGGTGTCCAAGCTCTTCATTACTCTGCACTTGAATTATACAGTGTTGTATACCCTAAGGAGATCTTTGTCCTTTTAAGTTTCAGTTTCAAAATCACTTAACCTGCAAAACTGTCATGTTCCATTTCTGTTACCATTTTCCACTTCTAATCATACTGCCCCCTGGCTAACTCAGTGGTGTAGGATTTCACGTTTCCACTGGGTCCTAGTAGGACATTGCAGTAAAGAAATCAGTCTCCGTTCCTAAAGCCATTTTTAAGCTGAGAAGTCAGTGTAGAAATATAAAACTACCCACTTGCTTTTATGTGGAGTTGAATTACTATTCAACAAATAAAACGCCAGAGGCCACAAGAGATGAAGCTTTGTCTAAGTTCTTTGGCTAATTTCTCAAAATTTAGTAAGTGTCAAAAAGAGACACTCCTTGGTAGACTCGGATATTTGAATGGGTATAGGTATTTCTAGAAGAAAATATTCTGGGATCCTTACTTATTTTTCATATTTAGATATTCTTATGTTTCCTAAAAAGTTACAGTGACTGTAGCCATGAAATTAAAAGTTACTTGTCCTTGGAAGAAAAGCAATGTCAAACCTAGACAGTGTATTAAAAAGCAGAGACATTACTTTGCTGACAAAGGTCTGTATAGTCAGTACTATGGTTTTTCCAGTAGTCATGTATGGTTGTGAGAGCTGGACAATAAAAAAGGCTGAGCACTGAAGAATTGATGCCCTCAAGCTGTGGTGCTAGAGAAGACTCTTGAGAGTCCCTTGGACTGCAAGGAGATCAAACCAGTGAATCCTAACGTAAATCAATCCTGAATATTCATTGGAAAGACTGACACTGAAGCTCCAATTCTTTGGCCACCTGATGCAAAGAGCCCGACTCACTGGAAAAGACCCTGATGCTGGGAAAGACTGAAGGCAGAAGGGGATGACAGAGAAAGAGATGTTTGGATGGCATCACCAAATCAATGGACATGAGTTTGAGCAAACTCTGGGAGATGATGAAGGACAGGGAAACCTGGCATCCTACAGTCCATGGAGTTGCAAAGAGTTGGACATGACTAAGCGACTGAACAATAAAATTCACCTCCCATATTACAGATTTTCCCTGCCATTTCCTTTTAGTTTAGCAAATACTTGTTGAATACTTAGACATAATTCCAAAAACTGGGAGGAGGAGAATTCCTAATAGTTTCCTGATGATTTCATATCATCAAGAAACTTGCAATATAACCGGAAAAATAAAATAGATACAAAATTAGCAAATAAAACAAGCCAGCTTCTGTGAGCAGTTGCCACGNAATACTTGGACATAATTCCAAAAACTGGGAGGAGGAGAATTCCTAATAGTTTCCTGATGATTTCATATCATCAAGAAACTTGCAATATAACCGGAAAAATAAAATAGATACAAAATTAGCAAATAAAACAAGCCAGCTTCTGTGAGCAGTTGCCACAGAAGGGTTACATGTCCATATTGACTGAAAAGGAGAAAATTACGTTGCAGACCTTCCATTCCACTTTTTTAAAAAACATAAGGAACAGTCATTGAGATATAACTGTCATGGCTCAGACTATGAAGAATCTGCCTACAGTGCAGGAGACCCAGGTTCAGTCCCTGGGTTGGGAAGATCCCTGGAGAAGGGAATGGCAACCCACTCCAGTATTCTTGCCTGGAGAATCCCATGGACAGAGGAGCCTGGCAGGCTACAGTCCATGGGGTCTCAAAGAGTTGAACATAACTGAGTGACTAACACAGCAACAACCATAAAGTTTACCCTTTTAAAATGTAGAATTCAGTGGCTTTTAGTATATGCACAGATTTCTATCTCCATTGCTACTGTCTAATGCCAGATCGTTTCCACTACCCCTAAGAGAGACCCCATATGTATCTGCAGTGGACTTCCCTGGTGACTAAAGGAAGCTGTCTGCCATTGTAGGAGACGAGGGTTCAGTCCCTGGGTCAGGAAGATCCCCTGGAGAAGGGAATGGCCACCCACTCCAGTATTCTTGCCTGGGCAATTCCATGGACAGAGGAGGTTGGCAGGCTACAGTCCATGAGGTTGCAAAGAATTGGACACAATTTAGTAACTAAACAATAACAATGTGTCAGTAGTAAGCAGTAATTCCCCTTCTAATCCACTTCTCCCCAGACTTTAATCATTTGCATATATCTTCACAATTTTGCAATTTCCTCAGACCACTTATACTGTTATCTGTTGTGTGTTTTTATTTAAATAAATTTATCCATGCTTTCACAGTGATATCCTGGATATCACAAGTGTGGTATTCTAATCTTTTTTCTAATGTACATTGGAAAAATGGATGTGCATTATCAACTGATTAATGTTCACCTGTATGCCACCTGTAGTACACAACTACACTTGAAGGAGCATTGATTTATACAGTGGCTCATTTAAAAGTGAATACCTGAAGCCTAATAAAATCGTGACCATTATTGTAAGTCTGCACACTCACTGTGAACAAGCTCAGCTTGCCCCACTGTGCAGTCTGCTGCCATTCTACAGCGCTGCCACCTGAGGCGGTTAGAGCAGAGACGGGCTCAGGAGAGGCTCTGAAAGGGAAGTGGGGTTCCATCAGGACCCGGAAGGACAGGCAGGACTTGCCTCATGGAGATGGCATCCTAAACCAAGACCACAGTGCACATGTGCGTCTCAGCCCTCATCTTCTGCTGAGATGGGTCAGAAGAGATCCAGTGGGGCTCTCGACCCCCATTCCTACCTTCACTAGATCTTTTAACTGTTTTATGTATTAGGGTTCCACTTGAGGTTTTATTTTCAAAGGGTTTTATTGCTTAAATGATGAAAAACTAGAACATCCAGTGCACAAGGTTGGGGAAGGCTGAACTATGAAGGGCCCAGTACAAGCTGCAGAAGGAGCTTGTACTGGGCTCAGGAGCTTCGAGGATGTTTTGAGTAGGAGGAATGATCACAGCTCTCGTTTGATTTTTGAGAATATCTTCTACTTTAGATTGAGAGTGAAGACAACAGAATTAGCAAAACGTTATAACAATAGTCTAGACATGACAAAGATTTGAATTTAATTCAAATATTTATTGGGGGATTACACTATACAGAACCCCAGTAGTTATTGGGAGGATATAAAAAAGAATAGGACTTGCTTTCTACCCTCAGGATGCTTATTGGGAGAGTCAGAAAATATTACCTCTGCTGCTGCTGCTCCTAAGTCGCTTCAGTCATGTCCAACTCTGTGCAACCCCATAGATGGAAGTCCACCAGGCTCCCCCGTCCCCAGGATTCTCCAGGCAAGAACACTGGAGTGGGTTGCCATTTCCTTCTCCAATGCATGAAAGTGAAAAGTGACTCTTAGCGACCCCATGGACCACAGCCCACCAGGCTTCTCCATCCATGGGATTTTCCAGGCAAGAGTACTGGAGTGGGGTGCCATTGCCTTCTCCTAATATTACCTCTAATTAACTGTAAAAGTATGGAGTAATACTATTAATTGGCTATCTTTCATTGAACTCTCACTCAGGCAGCTTTGTGAGTGCTATACATGGAGTCTCTCAATTCACATTGCATGTTTTGGAAAACAGAATTTGTGTTCCCTTATTTTACAGAAGGAAGAATAGACTTTCAGATTAAGGAACTCTCTCTGGAATTTAGCCCCTAAGTGCTGAAATGGAGCCTTGAGTTTGGTGGCATGACCTCAGGACCCATTCTTGTAACCCTTTGCTTTATTTTCTGACTTGGAAGTAGGGGGAGACATTGGACAAGGAGAATGAAGGGAGAGAAAAGTCAGTGGTGGCAAGGCCTTGAGACTGGGTAGGTGTGTGAGTGATGATGACTTTAGCAGAGGAAGGAATGCTAGGAGGAACGGTAGGTTATTTCTCTTTACAGTGTGTTGAGATTGAGAAATACCCAAAATGGAAGATCTATCAGGAAGCCTGAAATGCAGTTTTGGAGATGAAGATGTTGGTAATAGTAGTAAGCACTATGGATACTTTCTGAGCAGTTACCAGGTAGCAAGAACCACCCCCAAATACTTTACATCTGTTATCTCACGTAATCCCCTCCTTGCTGCAGATGCTGTTAGTACTGTCTGTACTGTTAGCACTGTTAGCACTGTTGGTACTAACAGTTGTTAGTACTGTTAGTACAGGCACAGCATAGAAAGCAACTTGCCCCTTTCAGAGAGTGGGATAGCCAGGTTCTGAACCCAGCTGTCTGAAGCCCAGCGCTCCTTCTCTGACGGACTCCGCTACACTGCCTTTTAGGTCACATACCCTCACAGTATTCCTAGTTGAAGCAGATTACAGCCGTATTTGGGGCAAGCAATCTTATTTCTTATCTCTTTGAATCACAGAGATAACAAACAGTATGAATTCTAGGAGAGGTTAAATTTTAAAAAGGACAGAAAAGTGGTATCCTCGCCTGTCAAAAAGCTACACATGTGGAGAATTTGTGTGTGTGCTTATATTAAACATGAACGTGTAGAATTCTCACGGTCATCCCATTTGAGCTATATTTTTGGAGTTCATGAGAAAAATAACTTTTGCATTCATGACCTCTACCAATCGTGCCAGTTCTCCACAGTTTTTAAATATTTTTAAGTGTAGGGTTGTTCCCTGCCCAGCCCCCACTCTTTCTAAGTGACCAACCCAAGGTCTCACAGAGGATTCAACGGGTTAGAAATATAGACAGGAAACCTGGAATGTATTGAGTTGCCAAAGCAGAAAGCTTCCATTTCTGCCACAAGTTTCCTGGAACTGCCCCAGACTCAGAGAGCCATGTGAGGCAGTACCCAGGGCCTGGAGGGAGCCTCACGAGTGTGATGCAGGCCGCAACCTCCTCCTCTCACGCTCTTCCTTTCAGGGCATGGTGGCTGTGTCCGGCAGTCTGTCCGTGCTTCTGGACTCCATCATCTGTGCGCTTGGCCCCTTGGCGTGTCTGACCACACAACTACCTGAGTTGAACGGCTGTCCCAAACAGGTCTTGGTAAGTTTCCTTGTTTCCTGGGATTTAGGAGGGGCCAGACCCTTGGGAGCCCTGTCAGGCCCAGGCTCTTAAAGCTTCCTGGATACCGCACTGCTGTCAGTCGACGGAACGTGACACTGACTGTTGAATGTGCGCTGGACCCTCAGTGAAACCGCAGACGCACCATTTCCTAAGATCTGTCTCCTCTGGAGAGGAGCAGCGTAGCCCCTAAGGCACTGCACCGCCTGTGTTTCCTATTTGCTCTTCCAGAGATGAAGAGAGTACGAGTCTGCTGCCACTGCTTTACTAGGATCAGTGGGAGACGTCAGCAGAAAAGCTCCCCGCGTAACAGACAACAGAATACCATCTTCTCTCCCTGTTTTCTCTAACTCCAGACTCCTTTTCTGATCTCTCTCCCCTAAACAAAGAAATATGTCTCAGGGAACTAAGGTAAAGTACTCTTCAACTGAAACTTTTCCCCTTGTTTTGCAGTCAAACACACTAGACAACATTGCTTACATCATGCCTGGACTGTGACAGCAAAGACTCTTGGGACAGAAACCTTATCCTGACCTGTTGCTGGCTTGTGTGTATGTGACTGTTCCAGATCCCTTCACTGGCCTCTGGGTGTAGGTTTTAAATTTTTATATATATGCACATATATATATATATATGTAAAGTGTAAAATATATACATAGGACTGTAAGTACTTTGCTTTTAATAATTTTATGAAATGGCAAAGGTTTAGCCAAGAGGAAACCTTGGCATGAATATGGGCTTGGAATTCTTTCTTCTCCTGTGGTGGATACATCTGCCTTAAAAATCAATGTAACTTGGGGGCTGGGGGCTAGTTTTGGATGCCTAGTGCATCGCAGTAAGGTTGGCTAAAATGTGATTTTTTTCCAAACTCAGTTGTACCTCCAGACCCATCACTGACCATTTGCCTTACCTGTCTTACAGTCTGAAATGTAATGGGAAAGATTATGGGAAGACGTCAGTTAACTGAAAATACAAAGCTTTTCAACTTGAAGTGACCTAGGTGGGAGGCGATAACATCGTTCCCACCTGAAAGTTATTGTGATGGCCTAAGTGAACTTGGTAGAGGGTTCATTCCAATTCCTGCTCTATCGGTGTCCACGTCTCAATACTTACTGTAATCATTGGTACCATTGGCAGCCTCTGTCTGGGCCAAGGAGTTTTGTGAGCCCTGGAGTGGGTAAAGCCATCAGTGTCACCAGTTGCACAGTCTGTACTGTGAGCTGACCCAGAGCATTTGGTCTGCAGCACCAAGAGCTGGTATCTTCCATGGGCAGCATCAGCTCAGCTCACACTTCTCCCTCTTGGTTGTTGGGAAAGTGAGCTTTGCCCAGCCTAATTCCTGGGATCTTCTCTTTGGCTCCCCTGCTGGCCAGATACATGGCGTTTCGCATTCCACACATAAGCGAATTGAAAAAAAAAAAAAAAGTACTGTGTTCTCATGTAGGTTTATTTATGTGTGAGTATGAATGTGTTTTAATTATGTGTATTTAACTCTTTAAACTCCTTTAGATTTTAATTTATCCTGTAAATTTCTGTATATATAATTTAAAAAACAAGAGCCTCCACCAGCAACAGCATGTGGAAGAGACGAGATTTGTCCTTTCTTCCTCCCCTCCTTCCTCTGGCCTCCTCTGCAAACTCCAGATCACCCCCACTTTAAGGTATCGTGCCTCAAGATGGAATCATTATGTTGGGATTCTAGTTCTTAACAATTAAATAATGTCAAGAAAGTGAAATAAAAAGGAATGTTACCATTCCCAGCTGCTCTCATTTCCAAAGAACCAGATTTTGCTTCCCAGTTCCAAAGAAACCAGTTGAGCCATTCAGGGTTGTTTTTAAATTTTGTGCAAGAGTCCACATCAAAACCAAGCTCTGAGGTGACTGTTTGCTTCCCTTGGCCTGGATGGAGCACTGAGGCATCAGAGTCGATCTTTGAGGATAGTGCCCCCAGCCTGCATCCTGTGTAACTCCTTCCATCCTTCCTTCCCATCCATGTGGCTACGGGGCTGTGTTCCTTAAAGGTATTCTGGCTGCCGAATGCCTTTCTCACCTCAGAGCAGTTCTGAGACTGAACTGGGGAAACAGAAGGGAACAGGAACGTCTGGGAACCAAAATTACGAAGAGCAGAAATCCTGGTTTGGTTTCGTGTGTCAGCGCTTGTCACACCTCCTCTCTACCCACACCAGTTTCCTGTTGGACACAGGGCATCAAGGAAGGGGCCTCGGAGACATGGATTAGTACAGAGAGAAGTCAGTCCCACCATTGTCATCTGTATACATTAACAAAGTCTTGACGAGAGCCTGCTTTTTGTTTGTTTGTTTTCCTTTAAAGTCCAACCCTATTGTATTTGTATTTAAAATTTGTACACATTTGTATAATAATCTGTTCCTTGTGGTATTTGGTACTATTAGAGGAAAAACTTTGGATTCAGACCTTCTTGCAGTTTTTATATCATTGTTTTATTTTGTTTTTTAAATAAATTCTAGCAGTTTGATCCAAATCCCATTACAGTTGTATAAAGAAATAAAATTTTGTACTTATATTATTAAAAATCACATTTTTAATATTTGTAGTCCAGTGTCAGCTATCTTTTTCCTGTGGCTAACCAAAGTTCCTATGAAATTTTAAACCTGTCTTTCACATTAAAAACAAAAAGCCCATCTGGAATAGAGGTCAAGTTTCTGATCAAAGCTATCTTCCTAACAAACATCTTGCTCTGTTTCTATTAACTTTTACATCGAGGGCTTTCATCTTCTCTTTTGCTAATTGCAAAGCCAGTGGCTCTGTAAGTGTAGCTATATTCACTGACAAATGAAATTGTATGCACATTACATTGTTGGCCTAAGTCAAATATCTATCAATCTTGTATAAGAGTAGCATTCAAATTGTGTGCTAAATCATGTGTTTCAGCACTGTTCTGATTTGCTGAGTTACACTGGATTGGATAAATAACTTAATTTTTATAGGTATCTACAGTCCTGTCTATAAAAGTGTTAATGTCACTTACCTGTCTCCAAGCCTTGCAGCCAGCCAGCCTGACATGTATGTTTAGTAATACTGTGAACATCTAATATATGAGATTAGACCTTTCAAGGTAAAATTTTCAATGCAAACACAAGGTGTCAATAGTCATAAATAGCAAAATATTATGATTGGCTGTAAGGCTCACTTCTTACAGAGAGGCAGCAAGAAAAAGATTACCATATTGCTGAATGAAGAGAGTGCTTTGCATATTTTATTGTACTTAATCCTCCCCCAAAGCTTTATCAATATTATCCCCTTTTACAAATGAGGAGACAGGTACAGGAAAGCACTTTCCCTGAGTTTAAACAGCTAAGTAAATGGCAAAGCCAGAATAAGCACACTGGAACGGCAGACCCCAAAGCCGAGGCTCTCTTCTACCCCAGTTCAGTTCAGTTCAGTTGCTCAGTCGTGTCCGACTCTTTGCGACCCCATAAGTCGCAGCACGCCAGGCCTCCCTGTCCATCACCAACTCCCGGAGTTCACTCAGACTCGCGTCCATGGAGTCAGTGATGCCATCCAGCCATCTCATCCTCTGTCGTCCCCTTCTTTTCCTGCCCCCAATCCCTCCCAGCATCAGAGTCTTTTCCAATGAGTCAGCTCTTCTCAAGAGGTNTCCCTGTCCATCACCAACTCCCGGAGTTCACTCAGACTCGCGTCCATGGAGTCAGTGATGCCATCCAGCCATCTCATCCTCTGTCGTCCCCTTCTTTTCCTGCCCCCAATCCCTCCCAGCATCAGAGTCTTTTCCAATGAGTCAGCTCTTCTCAAGAGGTGGCCAAAGTACTGGAGTTTCAGCTTCAGCATCATTCCCTTCAAAGAAATCCCAGGGCTGATCTCCTTAAAAATGGACGGGTTGGATCTCCTTGTAGTCCAAGGGACTCTCAAGAGTCTCCAACACCACAGTTCAAAAGCATCAATTCTACCCCAAGCCACCTTCAAATTTAAATTGTGTATGTAATTCATCAGAATCCTCCATTATCTGCAGTCCTGAGCAAATGTGATTGCAGGAAAACTATCAGAACTTTTCATTATCCAAATGTTCTTTTGTCTTAGCTGGACTTTACTATAGGGATCTCACTTTTCTTGTCATACTATGGTCTTTAAATATCTTAATTTTTCTGTTTAAATGTACTTAAAGGTTATAATCAATTATATTACATTTATGCATTGTCAGTCTTAAGGGACTTCAACATTTTTATCCAGAGTAAGGCATTTAATATTTATATTGCTAAAACGCTTAAAAGGAAAAATTAAAACAGACTATTTACTAAATGAGTTTGTTCCCTGTTAGGAAATAGTTTGAAGACATAGTTTTGTACTGCACTTAATGTTTGCCATTTACGTTACTATTTATTGTATTGACAAAATCTACACACTTCCATTTCTAATTTAATAGCTGTACAACTTTCTGTCTGCATGGAGTTAATATAATTTCACTCCCTGTTTGGGGGTACGTGGGTTGTGTCTGCTTTCTTACCATGAAGGATAAAACTTATGGCTGTTCTATTCTCTGTAGTAAAGCCAAGATCTGCCTATAATTACTTCAAACGAGAGTGATGCAAGAAGGCAAGAACTTCCAGTCATTCAACATAGGGATATTAAAGGTTAATGGAAGAATACAAAGGAAAATCATGCTAAATACTTGCCATACTAACAAGCAATATGCTTAAATGAAAAAAAAACATGGAAGGTACCTACCTGACATGAAAATGGTCATAAGTGCACATCCCCCCTTTATAGGCTAAATGCCACTGCTAATTTAAATTTTCAAGCATTAGTCATCATGCTGGACAACAGTGAGAGAAACAGACATAGCATCCCAGCCTCAAGGAGCATCTAGACTACTGGGGGACTGGGCATATATTAACATGTCTCATGAGTATTATTAAAACACTTCAAAGCACAGGAATACATGATTTCAATAAAGCTTTTATATTGTACAATAAAGATGTCAGACCCTATTGACTGCTCAAACAGTTAACTTACAGAAGTGATAAAGTTGTAATTCGGGTTTTCTATCATCCTAAATTTGTGAAATTTACTAGCCTTTCAAATTAAAAATTCACAAATATGTTCGATAAATACTAAAGCACCTCACATTACCTCAGACTACCAAAGCAGTGGTTATTTTATCTTTTGGAGTGCATGTCATTAGAAGCAAAAAATTATAACCAATAGATAAGATATCTAATGAGTAAGTGACACAGCTGAAACATGGCACACGGGAACATGGAAGAAGATATTTGAATTACAAAGCTGGAGAAAGCCTTTGAGATTCTTAGCTTGGAGTCCACTGGTGTACCTCAGGGACCCCAGAACCACCCTGAGGTACAATTCTATCTTGCCTTTTTTCTTCAGAAACGCTCCAATGCTTTGTACAATTTCTCAAAGGATCCTGTGACCTAAGAAAGGTTAGAAGTCCTTGATCTAATTCCAGAATTCAGAGAAAATGGAAGCCTGCTGTTTGAATCACACCGTAAATGAATGGCAGAGATGTGTCCTAGGACCCACTCATAACATTTGTATGCTTTCTGCCACCCTGAGCTCTAGCCATTCACTAGCTGCAATTCATTGAGTTGTCTCTTAGTGTCAAGGTCTCGAAAAGCCTTGGCCCTTGCCTCCTATTTGAGGTAAGGGAATCTGGGCTGCAAACATGACGCATTTTGCAGCCAGGAGACCTCAGCCTCAAACAGGAAGCGTCCTCTCTGGGTAGGGAAGCAACAGGCCAGAGAGGTTATCAACCCCAGCAGCGGATGTGTAGTCATACTAAGATCCCGGGGGCTTAGACTAAGAGCTAGAGCTTTGGTCTCGGCTTGCTGGGTAACNTGGTGTGCTGCGATTCATGGGGTCCAAAGAGTCGGACACAACTGAGCTACTGAACTGAACTGAACTGAATATCAAGGAAGTTGGCATTCAAAGAATGCTATTGCCTTGAGAATACCATTACCTGGGAAAGGAGGGACCACTGCTTGGGATTCTTGTCTAAGATAATTTTCAGACTGTGAACCTGAGGAAAGACAAAGGACATTAAAATAGTTACAATCTCTAAGGATTCTTACCCCAGTGTATTGGACACTCATTGCTAACGATACCTTCCACAGGTTTAAATCCTGTGCAAGATGTGACTTACCTGGAGCCATACTCATCACTGGGAAACAAAAATTTCTACACATGAATGACTGGACTTATCAACTTAACTAGTGGTAGAACAAGTGTCTGGAAGTGACTTCTTTGATTTATACTTTCTATGATGAAAATAAAATTAAAACAGCATCAGCTATAGAATCACATATATCTTAAGGTGGCTCCTGAGGTAATCAGTACTGCCTAAGAAAAGTGTATTCAAAGTGAAGTTGTCTAATTCAGAGTTGACCTGGACTTTGGAGAAAACTAACACTAAAAAGCATCTGTGCTTGGATACTTAACCATGCAAGATTTATCACAACAAAATGAGAATGAAATTGAGGCCTATCCCCAATCAGTGTTAAGTGAATTTCCTAAGTCATATAACAAGAAGATGGTAGAGCCAGGATTTGAATGCAAAAATGTCTTGACTATCAATACTGGCCTCTTAATCACTAAGCTACGCTCTAGCCCACAAAGGGTTTTATATAATTATGCAAATGACCAGATCCCTGACCACAACCTGTAATTTGCACTTGTCTTATACAATCAAATCTATTAATATGTTCTCTGAGGTTGCTAGACATTATGATTGTCAATTTCAAGCAAAAGAATTGAAATTAACTTTATTTACTGTTTTATAAATATCTCAGTGTAGCACAACCCACCTGAGAAACATTCTAGAAACTTAAGTAACAGCATGAACCAATACTACTCCAAGTCATAGTACTTACTAAAGACAAGATTTCCATAGACAAATTATGTGCCATGTCTCTGCTGTGAATGGAGGAAAGCCTTAGGACAACCCACAATACTTCAAGTCCAAGACACAGGTTACAATTTGTCCCATCCTTCCCATCTAGACTGCTGAACTAAATTAACCATGGATAAATTCAAGAATATTTTCTAGATGAGGGCTTGTTATTACAGTATTTTATATATCAAAAATGTCTTTAGGTGTGTCCTCTTAGAGCAAATTTAAATATTATATCCAATTATCATACACTTGGGTCCTGAAGCAACTGGCAAATAGATGATGAGGAGGAAGCAAAGCCATTACAACCTTGACTGAGCAGGTATCATCCAACATTTGGAGAAACAGATTCCAGGAATTAGAGTTATCACAATGAGTTGCACAAGTGCTTCTAGGGTTCAAGGACTGTGAGTTAAATGAAATATGATAAGGAAGAAGAAGTATTGACTATTATATAGATATGCTAAACCCTTATTTTTATTGATTGCCTTTAATTCTTGGAAGTGGAAGTTAATCTAAAAAAAAAGTATCAAAAAATTCAAAAACAACAACAACAACAAAAAAAACACATTTGCTATCACTGAGAGGTGCACAGGACTCCTTTCAGGTCCTGAGGGACAAAGGATGTCTTGTTTTCAAATAATATCTTCTTTCCTTGAATGATTTCAGAAGCACAAAAGTGAAAGTTGCTCAGTCATGTCCAACTCCTTGCAACACCATGGACTATACAGTGGTAGATTTTCCCTTCTCCAGGGACTCTGAGCAGCACAAAAGAAGCCAGTAACTAGAAGCCCATCAGAGCTACAGTCTTCTTTTTGTGTGGAGAAGCTAAGGAACCATAGAAGGGGCAGCTCAGATGGCTGAGCCTGGACTGAGTCTTCGGGAGACAGAAAGAGAGGATATGGGCCTCCCAGAATGGTGCACAGTAGAGTCCGCAATCCTACTTGAAAGAAAATGCAAGGGGTCAATGGAAAGCAAGAGTCCACTTAAAATAAATACTTTTCTGTAAGCAATTAATTTATTCTCTGAGTGTTCCATTCTCCCTGAAATATATTTTATTCCTCCTGGAGAGCAAAATTTTGGAGTGACATTATGCAAAGTATTTGGTTACAGAGTTTAAACCTGTCAAATGACTATGCATAGGTTTCTAGGGACCTTTAGACTATATCTAACTTACTAGATAAATCAATAAAGTACCCTGCAAGGATGACTGAAGAATAGAGTATGAAACTTTCTAAGATTGTTATCATGAACTTCAACAAATGAGCTACAACATACTCAGGATAGAAAATAAGCTTTAATCAAAAGAGAGACACTAAGGACAAAAAACAGGACTAAAGAAGAAAAGAGACAAGGAGCATGCAATATGATCACTGAAATACATGAAGTCAGAGGTAAGAAGTGGTCTGCAAGCTAATATGACCAATGAAGAAGTCAGATATTATGCCTAATGACACAGGGCTTACATGAACTTCAGTCTGAGTCACAGATCCTTACCTGAAGTGAGCCCCAGTATTCCTGCCAGGTGGGAGTCTTCTTCACAAATATGGCTGATGCAGATTTGGCATGCCCGAGGTCCTTTACAAATAACAATGTCTATCAAAAATCGGGCTTTATCCATAGCTGTAGTATTTTCATCCCTTACTTTTTCCATCTCTTGCTGGTTCAGCACTCTTTTTTCTAATAGCTCATCCAGTAAGCCATTTATTGTATCCTTGCTCACTGAGTGAACAAACAGCTTCCTCTTCTCTTTCAGAACCTTGTCTGTTGGAAACAAAAGAATGCCTGAAGTCATAAAAACAACCTCACTTTCCTTTCATCTCAGCAACTCAGAATAGCCTCTTTCAGATTTAATCAATAAAATGTGCCTTCCCACACAGTGTGGTAATCCTGAGGACACTCACACCTCATTCTTCCCTCAGTATCATCCATGTGCTGACAGAGTGGCCCAAAGACGGAGATTTACTACCCCCAAGATAGTACCTGAAAACCCTATGTTAACATGCTTCATGTTGATTCAACTGTGTATAAGAAAATAATGAAACAGTGATTTTCCATTTCCTTTGGGGAGAGCTGTTGGAATCCATTCTGTGCCAATTCTACACTCTCTGTCAGAATTCAGTGAAGATTGCAAAATGACAGCCAGAGAGCAGCCAGTGAAGTTTGGTTCCTTTCTTCCCCTTGCTGTTCCGCACCCCTTTCCTTCTCTTTGTCCCTACCCGTCCCTCTCTTTGCACAAACACTCCCTCTTTGCACATTCACAGAACTTAATTATGGCTTCTGTAAAAGCCAGCCCCTTCCAAAATTATTCTTTCAAGAAACTGTTTTCAGTAAAAAACAAAAAACAAAAAACTCACCGGCCATGGCTTCCCCTTCTTAGCCTTGGTGTGTGTTATGAAACTGAAAGCTTGTTCCACCTTCCTTTTCAACAGGGTGTGTACATATTGTGAAATACCCATGGTGCATGTATATATATGCATTTATTTTTATTCTAAAGAGATTATCAGATAACTCCAATTTAGAGCACGTCAGGGATTGAATCCCTGGGAAATTTCCTTCACCACAATTTGAATTAGGTCAGGGTAGGTGGGACACGACTGAGCGACTTCACTTTCACTTTTCACTTTCATGCATTGGAGAAGAAAACGGCAACCCACTCCAGTGTTCTTNAGGATGAGATGGCTGGATGGCATCACGGACTCGATGGACTTGAGTCTGAGTGAACTCCGGGAGATGGTGATAGACAGGGAGGCCTGGCGTGCTGTGATTCATGGGGTCACAAAGAGTCGGACACGACTGAGCGACTGAACTGAACTGAACCTCCTTATCACGGAAGTCTCTGCCTAAGCTAGCTCTCTCCAGACTTCTGCCCTTTGTGTCCCACCTTTAGTTTTCTTTTCATAGTGTTTTCCTTTTGTTCACTTACCTTTTTAAAGTTGGCCTTATCCTGTGTAATTACATCCTGAAATCGTGACTTTGACAAGCTACTCGGCATTAAATAGGCAACTCTAAAAATGTCTTTGTTTGCTCATGAGCCCACCTGATCCCAGGTTTGCTCATGATCCCAGATGGCACATTTCAGCCACTTGGACGTAAGCAGTCTGAATAGGCTCAGAACATAGACCCTGCGTCAGAAGATTTGGGTTCAAGTACTAGCTCCTCCCCTCCCCAGCCATGTCCCCAGGCAAGTGACAGAACCTCCAAGGGGATAGTGCCTCCACGGACATGGAAGACTTCAGAACAGGTAGAGACCCCAGAGTGCCATGAAGAGCTAAGCAGCTCTGCAGGACCCATGGGAGGAATTGGGCTTTACACCTGTGGGGAAAGCAGAGAAGGGAAGGAGGGAGTCGGGGAGGAGGAGCCAGCCAGGTCACAGAGATTGAGACCAGGAGAACTGAAGGACAGGCAGAGATGTCCTCTGTTCACCTGAAACTTGAATACACTGATGCAGGATAAACCCTGGGTTGGTTCCCTTCATGTGTCAATTTTGGCCAGGTCATGGTACCCAGATATTTGTTGTTGTTTAGTCACTAAGTTGTGTCAACTCTTTTGCAACCCCATGAACTGTAGCCCACTAAGCTCCTCTGTTCAGGTGATTCTGCAAGCAAGAATACTGGAGTGGGCTGTCATGCCCTCTTCCAGGGGATCTTCCCGACCCAGGGATCAAACCTGCATCTCCTGCACCAGCTGAGCCACCAGGAAAGCCCACACAGATATTTAGCCAAACATTAATCTAGATGTTTCTGTGAAAGTATTTTTTTAGATGAAATTAACATTTAAGTCCATCTTTGAGAAGAATAGATTACTCTCTATAATGTGGGTGGGGCTCATCTGACCAGTTGCATAGAGGAAAGACTGGCCTCCCCTGAAGATGGGATGCTGCCAGCAGAGGACCTCTATACTTGAACTGCATCTGTCTCCTGCTAGTCTGTCCTGCAGATTTTGAAAGGTTCGATGCTGTAAAGAGCAAAATTGCATAGGAACCTGGAATTTTAGGTCCGTGAATCAAGGCAAATTGGAAGTGGTCAAACAGGAGATGACAAGAGGGAACATCGACATTCTAGGAATCAGCAAACTAAGATGGACTGGAATGGTGAAGCAGAGACATTACTTTCCAACAAAGGTCCATCTAGTCAAGGCTATGGTGTTTCCAGTAGTCTGTATGAATGTGAGAGTTGGACTATAAAGAAAGCTGAGCGCCGAAAAATTGATACAACAGAAAAGACTCTTGAGAGTCCCTTGGACTGCAAGGAGATCCGATCAGTCCTGGGTGTTCATTGGTAGGACTGATGTTGAAGCTGAAACTCCAATACTTTGGCCATCTGATGTGAGGAGCTAACTCATTTGAAAAGACCCTGATGCTGAGAAAGATTGAGCTCAGGAGGCGAACGAGACAACACAGGATCAGATGGTTGGATAGCATCACCGACACGATGGACATGGGTTTGGGTGGACTCCAGGAGTTGGTGATGGACAGGGAGGCCTGGCGTGCTGCGGTTCATGGGGTCGCAAAGAGTCAGACACGACTGAGCGACTGAACTGATACTGAAGCCTCCACAATGGCACAAGCAATCCCTTAAATTTCTCTATAGACAGATAGGTACGTAAATACATACATGCCTACATACGTCAGCAACATCTTTTGCATTCATGAGTTGGGGATAGAAGAAAAGAATGTCATATATGCCTTGGCCAGCCCCTTCAAACCTCTGTTTTCACAGTTCTGCTCCTTTTGACCTGGATAGTTTTTCAAAAGCCCTCTTTCAGCAAACTGGAATTTTCTTCAGTTTGGGTACTATAGTTAGCTATATCAACTTTAAAATTGTGGGTTGCCAAAGTTACGCCTTCTGTGAGGTATTTTTGAGTTCCTCTTGTGGCCTGTGGTTACAAAATGGCAGGGGAGAGGTAGCCAGGGTTTTGGGGAAGGATGGCTCAGCAACTTAGGAGAATGATAGAACTTTCCATGCCAAATCTGGAAAGGGCTATTCACTGGAGAGTGGGCTTCAGGACAGTTTGCTGGCTGGGGGAAAAAAGAATGGTTTCTGCATGTATGTGATTTAAAAAGCTATTTTGGGGGGATGCTTGAAGTTTTCAAGCAATAACTTGGAGATTGATATTCCCAGTTGGTAACGTTTGTTTGAGGGCTGGCTGCTGTGCAGAGTGGGACGTGGAGCACGTGAAGTGCCTTCTCCCATTTCCTCCTCACATAACCCTGAGGGTCGGTGCCTTAGTAATCCTTTCCCCTATTCAGCAGGAAGGGAACTCGGCACAGGGAGGTTACGGAATTCACTCAGGTCACACAGTCAGCGAGTGCTCCCGTCAGGACTTGAACTGGGGTTTGTCTGTGTCCAGATCCACTCGCCTAACTTTCCCACCTCATTGCTTCCCCTTAGAATTGACAGGGACCCGGCAGGTTTCCTTTACAGTGGAAGTGTGTGGGCCCAGAATCCGTGCAGTTTGAGTTTGTTCATACTTCTCCTTTCTGCATTTCTGCACCTGCCCACCCCCAACCTCTAGCATATTGGCGTCCTCCTCCTGCTGGACTGCATGTGACAGAGCACAGTTAGCCCCTGCCAGCGCTGCCTCTGTTACCAGGGGAGGAAAGCCTTCCCAGGGAGCCACCAGAAAGTTCCAGTAAGGCCAGAGCCAGCACTGGGTCACAGGGCCTCTTCTGACTGCAAGGGAGATTGAAACACCTAAATAGAGGACACCAGTGGAGAGTGTCTTTCACAGCAACAGACTCTGTAGGGGTCAGGTCCATACAGCGGAGTGATTAAACATCTCATGTAGTCCCAGGGTGAGTTAACATGGATACCGCCTCCCACGTGGACAGGTGCGTGTGTTCCCACACTGCGTTTCCAGGAGGACAGCACAGCTGGCCAGTGTCCCAGGGGGATGATGGCAACGGTGCAGGCTCTGGAGGTCACGTCCAGAGTGTGGTGGTCACAGGAACTGAGGATGTAGTGCGGAGGTCAGATTAAAGAGGGACGTGGTACTTTTTAGGGCTTCCCTCCTAACTTTCCCACCTCATTGCTTCCCCTTAGAATTGACAGGGACCCGGCAGGTTTCCTTTACAGTGGAAGTGTGTGGGCCCAGAATCCGTGCAGTTTGAGTTTGTTCATACTTCTCCTTTCTGCATTTCTGCACCTGCCCACCCCCAACCTCTAGCATATTGGCGTCCTCCTCCTGCTGGACTGCATGTGACAGAGCACAGTTAGCCCCTGCCAGCGCTGCCTCTGTTACCAGGGGAGGAAAGCCTTCCCAGGGAGCCACCAGAAAGTTCCAGTAAGGCCAGAGCCAGCACTGGGTCACAGGGCCTCTTCTGACTGCAAGGGAGATTGAAACACCTAAATAGAGGACACCAGTGGAGAGTGTCTTTCACAGCAACAGACTCTGTAAGGGTCAGGTCCATACAGCGGAGTGATTAAACATCTCATGTAGTCCCAGGGTGAGTTAACATGGATACCGCCTCCCACGTGGACAGGTGCGTGTGTTCCCACACTGTGTTTCCAGGAGGACAGCACAGCTGGCCAGTGTCCCAGGGGGATGATGGCAACGGTGCAGGCTCTGGAGGTCACGTCCAGAGTGTGGTGGTCACAGGAACTGAGGATGTAGTGCGGAGGTCAGATTAAAGAGGGACGTGGTACTTTTTAGGGCTTCCCGGGTGGCACTAAAGAACCTGCCTGTCAAGGCAGGAGACATAAGAGACACAGGTTCGATCCCTGGGTCAGGAAGATCCCCTGGAAGAGGGCATGGCAACCTTTCCTGGAGAATCCCATGGACAGAGGAATCTGGCAGGCTACAGTCCACGGGGTCACAAAGAGTCTGACACGACTGAGGTGACTGAGCACGCACGCAAGGTAGTGTTTAAAAATATTCGTAGGACTGGGACTTCCTGGCAGTCCAGTGGTTAGGACTCCACACTTCCAATGCAGGGGGCAGAGAGAACTAAGATCCTACATGCCACGTGGCATGGGCAAAAAAGTTAAAAAAAAAAAAAAGTTCATAGGACTGCCAAGTAGAAGGAAGATGAGGATTCATACACAGCTGCTACTAAAGTGTCTATGAGGGCCAAGGGTGGGAGTAGTTCATTTAAATTAAAGTGCTCTAAGGGCTTATTGTCCTGGTAAATATGGCCTCATTCTTCATTCAGTCATTCATCAAACACGTCCTGCAGGTTTTTGTCAGTCCTGGTCATCTGGTCTGGTGTAGAGAATTCCATGACTCACAATCTCCAGCCTGGAGCTCACAGCCTAATGGAAGAGATGGAGAAACAAAGCAGTAAATAATGCAAAGTTACCGTAACACTAAACCGAGCTTGTAGTTTTGTCTGCGCAGAGTCCCGTTGGCCCAGCATGGAGGGCAAGGCCCTCTGGGGGTCCAGACAGGCCCCATAGGAAGCAAGGCCCAGGCAGAAGCCCCAGGCAGTGGGAGGAGGAAGTGGGGAGAAGACCAGTCTCCACACCACATCCCGCCACCAAGCTTTGTCTGCAAGTGACAGATAGATACCCAGCCAACACAGTCAAGCCGGCCCCACATGCTGGGCTTATCTGGCAAGAAGTCGGAAGGTGGGAGGTTTCAGGGTTGGTCTGACAGCTCAGAGATGTCTTTCAACACCCAAACTCTTGGTCCTGGACGTGTCGGCTTTGTCTCCTGAGTGTGTCCCCCTCTCAGCCTGAGCTCCAGGCGCCGTGCTCCCTTGCTGGCTCCCAGAAGTGCAGGAAGGAATGAGCGAGACAAAACTCTCCCCTCCCCAGTGCAGCCCCGCAGACACCCCATGCTCCCCAGGGATCAGGACTGGGTGGCTTGCCCACTCCTGGACTGGGCACTACCAATGGGTAGCAGTGTTGTTGTTTTGGGTAGGGACAAGGGAGGAGTTGCTAGGGGGCAGGCTAGGGGTGTCCATGCCTGATTCCTTCTGTCCTGCTCCGAGGACTGGTCTTCAGGGCTGTTGGCGTCACTGCCCTTCTCTGGCTGCCTTGCTCCCTCCAGGACCCTCAGCCCACCTCCAGCTCCTGGATCTTTCCTGGTCTCAGAACAGCCTTGTCTCCCTCCTTTGGGCCCTTCAGCCTGACCCTCAAGCCCCTTGTCGCTCCTCTTCTCCTCTTCACCCCTGAGGTTTCATCTTGGAGTCTTTCATTCAGCTCATGCTCTTCCTCTCCCAGGAATGTCCCTCCTCATCTCCTCCAGCCCAGCTCCTCATGCCCTGTGCTCTGCCCAGAAGGTACCTTGTGGCCTGTGGTTACAAACTGGCAAGGGAGAGGTAGCCAGGGTTTTGGGGAAGGATGGCTCAGCAACTTAGGAGGACTGGAACCTTCCTGGTTCTTCCTGCAGGTGCTGACCCCTCCCTGCAGCTCCGCAGTGCCCTGGACTGACCTCAGTCACATCACTTGCCCTTTTCCTCTAAACACATCTCTCCAGCTGTTTTCACTGACTGCTGTTGGGCCTCCCCAAGGGCAGGGATTCTGTTCATCTTTGCCCCTCTGGCACCTGGTGCAGGGCTGGACAAACAGAAGCCACTCAGAGTGTGTCATGGGAGGGAGAAGAGAAGGGCAGGAAGAGGGCACCTGGGAGGCAGTGGAGAGGTGGGCAGAGGGGGCAAAGGGGCGCTGGGCCAGCGATAGAGGCAGACGTGGGTGGGGAGAGGGGCAGGGAACAGAGGCAGGGGTGGGTGCTACTTACAGTGAATTCCAAACAGCATATCATTTCACTCATAAATATTTCTGTGTCTTTTAAGGATATGGAAGAGAAATTGTAGTTAGAAACAAATGAGCCATAGTCACAGTACCATTCAGTTCAGTTCAGTCGCTCAGTCGTGTCTGACTCTTTGTNTTTTAGTTCCTCTTCACTTTCTGCTATAAAGGTGTTGTCATCTGCATATATGAGGTTATTGATATTTCTCCTGGCAATCTTGATTCCAGCTTGTGTTTCTTCCATTCCAGCGTTTCTCACTATGTACTCTGCGTATAAGTTAAATAAGCAGGGTGACAATATACAGCCTTGATGTACTCCTTTTCCTATTTGGAACCAGTCTTTTGTTCCATGTCCAGTTCTAACTGTTGCTTCCTGACCTGCATACAGATTTCTCAAGAGGCAGGTCAGGTGGTCTGGTATTCCCATCTCTCTCAGAATTTTCCACCGTTTATTGTGATCCACACAGTCAAAGGCTTTGGCATAGCCAGTAAAGCAGAAATAGATGTTTTTCTGGAACTCTCTTGCTTTTTCCATGATCCAGCGGATGTTGGCAATTTGATCTCTGGTTCCTCTGCCTTTTCTAAATTACACATCTTTAAAAAAATTATGCTGATATGTTTTTTAAACCCTGAAAAAAGTGAAGACTAGAAGGGAAATCTCAAGGGTTCACCATGGCTCCTTTGAGATATGAATAGGTGGCCATGAACACTGGAAAGATGACAGTTCCTGAAGATCAGGTGGCCTGTGGGCACCCTCACAGGGGAGCTGGTCACAGGAGGAGGATCTGGAAAGAGAGCCAGTGGGAGCTCTGGGTCGAGCCGATGCCTCATGTCACTGCTTGCTTGATCATGGTGAGCTACCTCACCTTCTCTCCCAGGTCTGTAAGCCCTGCCCCAGGCCTGGTCACGGTCAAGGTGGGACTTGAGCTGTCGGCCTCGCCCTTTAAGACACTTCATTACTGTTTGCAAACCATATTTCATTGAATCTAGAAAGAAAAATCTACCAGCTGAGTTCTGACAGGTCATTATTTGTAAGCCACATCCCAGCAGAGGGGCTCAAGAGTGGACAAAGGAGCTTAGGTCAGTGAAGCACGAGGAATCTTCCTCGGGACAGAGTAGACGGGTGCTCAGCAGTGAGGTGGCCTGGAGCCTTGGCTGGTCCTTCCACAAACATTGGCTGAACCGCTACTCTCCGTCCCACCAGAGGATGGGCCTGGAGAGACAGAGATGTCTCCAGAGCTCGGCATCCAGCCAAGGCAGGCGGGAGCAGAGCAGAGGGGGAGCACACAGGTCCAGACCCCCCTAGACCGGCTCTGCATCCCCGCCCTCCACTTCCGAGTGTGGGTGTGAGCTGTCCCTGCACGTGGTGTGGGCTGTAGGGTGGTGACAGGAGAGGAGGGTCGCAGGCTGACAGGCAGGGAAGGCCGGTCATCTGGTTGCTGTTGTCCACAGTGCCAGTGCCGAAGGGCAGGATGAGCCTGGCGCGGTTCACCTGGCTGGAGGCACACTGCGGGGCTAACACTGGGGAAGGGCCTTACAGGTCTTCCCATTGGCACATCTGAGTCGCACACTCCTGTGCTTGTCTCAGCACCTGCTCTTTTCTACCCAGGCGTTTTCCCCTTCTGTGATGCCACTGTGGCTGCCCACCAGGCTGCAGACTTCTTGAAGGCAGGACCTGGCCAGCTCTGCTCACCAGTGTCTCCCGGGGCCCGGATGACACGTGTTCAGTATGTTTGAGAGGCACACAACCTAGTAGCTAAGAAACTCTTGGGGTTCAAACCTCTGCTCTGCAACACGCACGCTGCATGACCACGGGCAAGCCACTGGCTTCTCTGCTCCTCAGTGTCCCCACCCTCTGCCTTAGGGGCTGTGGTGAGCGCAGTGGGGCTGACAAGTGCAGGGCCCGGGGCTTTGTTGTCCTGAGAAGCCGACAAGTTTTGGTGGTGAGGGGTGAGTTCTCACCATCTCCTGTGACCTGGTGCCTGCGTGGAAGGGAGCCAGGTGCCCCAAGCAGAAGCCCTGATGCATGAAAGAAGGGCAGCTGAGGGAGGGAGGAAGACCACAGTGGACCGTGGCCAAGCTTGGCCTCGGATGTCCCTCTCAGCCCCTGAAGAGATCTGGTTTTCAACCCTCAGGCAGCGGGTTATCATGTGAAATATTCAGAGAAGAGCATTGGTTGGATTTATGTTGGGAGAGGAGAGCATGAAGGTGACGTTCCAGGGCTGGGTGGGAGACAGACCCGGAACCAGAGCTGTGCCCGTGATGGCGTGGGTGGGCACCTCTGAGACACTTTGAGCAGCCGGGCCCCCGGGGACCACGTGACAGAACGTGCAGGGTGGTGGGGAGGCGGCTCTAGGCTGCTGCCCTCGTGCTGACCTGGCAGGAGGCGGTCAGGGGGACGGGCACCCACAATGTTACCCACAGGTCCCCTGAGCCCCACAGAAATGGCCCCCTACGAAGCAGGGCTTCCCCCATGGCGGAGAGGGTGGCTCTCCAGAAACTCAGGGTGCCCCTGGGCCGAGCAGGCTGGCTCCAGGGGCCTGCAGCTGGAGACCGCAGTGGCCGCCATCTGCTGCTCCCATCCCAGGCCATGGTCATGGGGCTCAGCAGTGACCTGCTGCTGCTCTTCAGCTGACGCACTGCACATTGTCAGGCCGAAAAGTCCCATCGCCTGTAGGGGTGGCCGTCTTCTCCCAGCTTCACAGATGAGGAAACCAAGACTCTGAAGCTCAGACCCTTGCCCAGCGTCTCTGAGTTCAGAGGTGAGGCCAGGCTTGTCCCACTCCGAAGCCGTGCCACCACTGGCTCTACCGGCAACAGCCCCACACGGAGAGGACAGACTGCTGAGCAGACAGACAGACGCCCCAAGATCCCAACCTCCACCTGCCCGCCCGGATAGCAGCAGGTGATTCACAGGCCCGACTTCCTTGGGAGCTGGGGGACAAAGGTAGGATCGCCCCAGGGCCTCCAGAGGTCACAGACAACAGCAGAGAGCTCGAGAAGTCAGCTGTCATTCTTTTGGAACTAGTCACCATTGTCAGTGTTTGTATTCCGCCTTCTTAAAATAGCCAGCTGAGTTACTTCTGTGGTTAAAACCAAAAACAAAGCACACATCCCTAGATTCCTGTGGGCTTAAATTTCTGCCCTTGATAGAGCATACCCCTTGGACCTTTTTGCCCCATTTTTTCTTTTCTTTTTTTTTTCTTCTATCTTTTTCTTTTTTTTAAATCTTCTGGTCAAGCTGCTCAGCTTATGAGATCTTAGCTCCCTAACCAAGAATAGAACCCACGACCCTTGCATTGGCAGCACAGAGTCTTAACCACAGGACCACCCCACCAGGGAAGTCTCTGGACATCTTTATTGAGGAAGTCCTAGAACTGTCCCAGCCCTGAAGGGAGGGGTCTGGGCACACCTCCCTTCTGCTGGAATTGCTCAGATGTCTCTTGTCTCCCTCTGCCTCTTCCTCACCTCTTACCTGCTCAGACTGACTGCAGCGCCCCCTTTACCCCAAACCCCCTACAAAAAGCTCCATCCTCCGAGTGGCTCTGCCCACGGCTGGCACTCAGGACTAAAGAGCTTGGCCCTGTGCTCAGGTTGGCGTCAGACTCACGCTCCAGGGGTCCCACTGCACCCACCCTAGTTCCTCAGGATGGCTTTCTTTCTCTCATAAATGTCTCATCTGCCCCATCAACAGCCGCTTGTCTTTCCAAAAGGATCATAATTCCTTCTGAGACCTGGCCGCTCTCTCCCCCAGGAGGAGGGAGGTGCCGTGGTTTTCAGCAGTCCCTGGGGGAGGTCATAGGGAGGAGCCACCGAGGGCTGCTGGTGGAGCCAGGGTGCGGAAGGAGGGGGCAGATGGCCTGAGTGCTCTGGGCGCATCCTTCTGGAAAAGCAGAGTGCCGGGCGCCCAGGGAGAGAGAAGGGCAGAGGCAGCCGTGACCACCCTCCCTCACCACCGTGTGACCTCTCCATGCCTCAGCTTCCCCATCAGTTAGACAAGGGCCAGTCACCTTTATGTAAACAGCTGGGTGTTGCCTAGCAGTATAACTTGGGAAGTGAAAACGTCACCATTGTAGAAGAGCCTTGTAGGTCCAGCGGGGGGCTAAGGGACCTTTGAAGGATCTGGGAATGGATGGACACAATCACTTTCAAGTTCCAGAAGGTTCACTCTGGGTTAGCATGGAGGATGGGTGAGGGGGAGCAAGGTGGGGAGGTGGCCTGGCTGGCAGAGAGCAGGGCGGGGAAGGGAGGGGCTGGGATGGAGAGAGTGTTCAGGGCTGGAACTGGCAGAACTCAGTGGATCATTAGAGGCAGTCAGGACTTGGGTTGATGAGTCCTTCCTGCCGTGGGACTGGGGGTCACTGAGATGTGGCTTCTGAAGGAGGTGCTATTCTGCATGATTGATCAGCCACTGTCCCCCAGACCCTCAAAAGTAAGACCCGGCCCTCCCCTGCCTGGGGGTCACTTGTCAGCTCTTTCGGTTCTTCATATGTAGTTCAGTAGGCGTGTAAGTCTCAGGGGTAGGGAGTATGGCCCAGAGAAGCCACACCCAGGACATACTTGTGGAATGAGTAAGTCCCTCTTCCACCCTTTTAAAGGGAGCCCTTTGTCATCCCCTCCCGCAGCCCTAACCCAGGAGCCAAGCAGCCTGCCTGCCGCCAGGTCCATACCTGGATGCCCGGCTGCCTGGCCCATGTCCTGAGCTACCCAGGCCTCCATCTAGCCTGCAGGACCCAAGGGGGCCCCACGGTGGAGCTGAAGTCAGGCTAGTTTCCAAACGAAGAGCATGGAAGCCACTGTCCTAGGGATCTGACTATGCCAGCCCAGCCCAGGCTCTGCCCCACAGGATAGGACTGCCTGCCAGCTGGAGGAGAACCCTGACCAGTCTCATAGAGCCTACTCATCTGTCCTGAGAACTCGGCCCCTTTGAGCGCCACAAGGCAGGGACCATGTCCATCTGTCCACATTGCACCCTCGATATCTAGAGCAGGCCTGGCATGTCACCCCATGAGCAGGGTGGTGCGGGAACCTCCCCTGCGCCATCGTGTGTAATAAGCTCTGGGTGCCTGGTCCACTGGGGCTCCTGGGACATATCCCACTGTGCAGTGCCTGGGGGTGTACCAAGGCTACAGGCAGGAGCGTTCCTAGCCTGGAGCCGAGCTCTCAAGCTTGAGAACTCAGCCATAACGGGGGATCTTGACTAGTGTCCTAACCACTGATCCAACCAGTGGTAAACACTCATGTGCGTGCTTGACAGACGCACAGGGGTAACGCGCAAGGCAGACTCTTGCCTGAGACGAGCAAGGTATATGCGCTGTGCTGGAGCTTCTTTTAAAGCTAGGTCTGTGTGGATGGAACCTAGAAGGTGCAGAGGTCAGAGAAAACAGGCAGTGTGAACGCAGGTTGGCGCTTTTCTCTTAAAGAATGTTTTTGAATGTCCTAGAATTTTCTCTTCTTGTTCATTGTCCACCCACCACCTCTCACACTAGAGCACATTGAGCAGATCTTACAGCAAAAGACCTCTAAACACGGCCTCTCCAGGCCTGGAGAATCTCGTAGCTGGCTCCCTGGAGACCTCACCCTAAGATCCAGACAGACAGAGTGGTTGCACACCTTTGTGAATATGCTAAATGCCACTGAAATGGTGAATTTTACTTTGTGCGACTTTTGCCTCAATTTTAATAAGAAAAAGACCCATCACCACTTACAAGCACCCGTTTGGCACCAAGTATCTTGTCGATGCTGGTTTGCATTACCAGATTCCCCTGGGCGGTTCTGCAGGGCGGCTCGGGGTCCACCTCTCTGTGGATGAGCTGACTCAAAGGGGAAGGCCGTGGCTAGGCCTTGTGGTAACAGAGTCGGGATTTAAAACCCCGTGTCCTTGGCTCTGGAGGCAAAGAACGTCACTGGGAGATTTGAGAAGAAACTGAGGAAAAAGAAGCTGGGGGCAGGGGAGGCAGGTTGATTGACTCTCCATTCGATGCCTTTTTGGAACTTTTTACACTTTGAACCTCAGAAAGGCTTCCAAGTCCAAAGATAATTAAAAAGTCAAGAAAGAATACTTATTTGCAGTATAAAACCAAACCCCGTCTCAATATTGTCATGTCAGAAACAAGCACACTAAGGCCAGGCCTCTGAATCCATCCGCTGCCCACGTGGTAGACTCAGCCGGGGCTTCCCTCCTGGGCTCATGTGGCTACTATAGGAATTAAGAGACGAAATGGGACGATGAAGGTGACACCGTATACATGGTGCTGGGACGATGAAGGTGACACCGTATACATGGTGCTGGCCCACCTCGGTGCCCAGAGAGCAGGCGCTGTCCTCCCCACTCCTGCTCTCTGAGTTTGTCCATATGGGATCCCTGCACACCTCTGTGACCTGTGATTTCTTGTCCTCAGAGAAAGCCACGGATGGCTCCCTGCAGAGTGAGGACTGGGCACTCAACATGGAGATCTGTGACATCATCAACGAGACCGAGGAAGGGTGAGGACGGCGCGGGGAGAGGGAGGCAGGCTCATCTTAAACATTTCAGAGCCGTGATCTATTCTGACCATCTCATCAGGTGGGTGAGAGGCCCAGAGATGCCGGGTATGCAGCCGACCAGCTGGCCCCTGGATGCTTCCCACCCAGCAGCCACAGCACAGCCTACTGGCTCTTCCAGGGACATTACCTATGTGGCATCTTCACAGGACAAAGCCAGCCGGAGGCTCCTAGAATCCGGAGGTGGCCCCAAGCCCCCTCTGCATGCCGTGGGAGGGACTGTGCATCAGGGATGCCTAGCTTCCCCCGTGAGCAGGGACAGACTTTCATTTCCTTAAGATCTAAAAGCAGCACGGAAGGTCGGGATCACAGGGAGGCCAGTGAACATGCAGCGGAACCGAGAGAGGCTGGACAGAGTTAGTGTTTGTGGAGCACAGGGCACGGCCTCCTGCTCGGGGTCAGGGCGTCCCACTGAAACACGTGGTGTGGCGGAGGCGCAGTGGTCCCAGCTCCTGGGCTCTGACTAGCATTGCTCACCGGCGTGTGACCTTGGGCAAGTCACTGTAACTCCCCAGGTCTTTGTCCTCAGAGACAAAGCTCTTTTCTGTCCAAGGCCCTGAGGGGAGCAGAGAAGGGTACAGGGTCACTGTCCTTCTCATGAAAAATCAGGGATAAGGTGGGACCACCAGCCGGAGGAGCTAGCAGAGGAGGCCTCTGTCTGGAAAATGAGGCTCAGCAGTTGGACCAGGCTCTCAGCGCTGCCCCCGTTTCTCCTTGCGGTGGTCCAGTTGCCCTGCAAGGGCTCCCTCACCATGTGGAGGGAGCAGACAGGCAGCACCAACCTCAGAGCCAAGGAGGCTGTGGGCATCTGTGGCACACGGTCAGGGCCAGTCAGGAGCGCTCAGTGGCTGCCAGAGCTTCCAGTTCCCCGGCCGTGTGCCCTGGGCTTGCCAAGCTGCTGGGTGGGGACACGACCTCCTGCGTCTGGACTCCTGAGTGTGGTGGAGTGGTTGGGCAGGTGGTGGGGCCACCGAGAGGACTGAGGCAGAAAACCTCACAGAGCCTGGTCGTGAATGTCGAGGCTGGAGGTCACTGCGTGTCCTTAGAGAAGCAAGTCCCCATCTCGCTGTAGACATCGGCAGAACTGGGGTCATACTTGTGCAGGTGCTGTCGATATGAGTACCTCCTGAGTTCCAGGCTCTGCGCAAGGCCCAGGGCATCCAGCAGTGAACGGGGCAGACATGACCCTTGACCTCACTGAACTTGTCATCTAAGCCTTTGTCTCTGGCCTGCTGCCACCTTGGGTGCGGCCTTCCTGTCGTCCACTTTGTGCCCTGGCAGAGAACTAGACCCGCAGGCCTGTAGACTAGAACTAGACCCGCAGGCCCGTAGCCACCAGACACGGGCCAGAAATGCTGGTTCCCAGGTCTGCGCCCCTTCTCTGGTCACTCGGCAAGAAGTCCTTTCAGAGCATGGACGCGGCCCCAGGTGAGCAGCCAGGCCAGGAACAGAAACCAGCTTCCCCCAGGTTGGAGTCCCGAGGACTGCTGAGGAGCTGCCCCAGGGCCTTGGGTTGGAAACTGCCCTCACACCCCAGGGGCAGGGTCCCTCCCCGGCCAGGGCCCCGTGGTCCTTCACCCCTCGTGTCACCTATGTCCCCACCGCCCTCCACGCAGGTCTGTTCCCAGGAAGCTTTGGCTGCCTCCTCACTCCTGTCAGGGAGCCCCCGTCAGGTTTCCCGACTCTCCTACATTGCCTTTGATGGATTTGGCACTGACAGCCCAACACGTCCAGCCGACAGCAGGACAGCCCCCTCCCCGCTCTCCCCAGCCTAGAAGTATTGCTTGAGCTCCTGCAGTGCACCGGGCTCTGGGAAGGCAAAGTGTCAGAGGAGAATGCCGCCCCCCGGCCTCTAGGGGGTGTCCTCTAGCCGGGCAGCCCCCAGGGGTGAATGCAGCCAGGAGATGAGGACTGGGAAAGGGTCATGAATCAGCAGGGTTTCAGCTGGGCTTTTACTCGGTAGGTGTGCAAGTTGTGGGCCACAGAGCTTTTAGGCCAGAGCAGTCCAAGCAGTGTGGATATCCCCGGCACAGGGCTGAGGGACAAGGACATGGGGTGAGGCGTGCGGACGGCCCTGGGGTTACAGGTGGAGCGGGGAGAGCAGCTGCCGCGCTCCCCTCCCCATTGTGACCACAGGCCTCACCAGCCCCTCCCTCACCTGCCACCACACGTGTGGCCTCCTTTCATTTCCTCCCCACCTGGGCCTGGTCCAAACTCCTGCCTCTACTACCTGAACCACTTTCCCCGCTCCTTCCAGCTAAAACCATCTCAGGACCTTCACACTCAGCCGCGGGCCTTGAAGAAGGAGGAGGCTTCCCTGGCTCCCACACCCACCCACCCCCCTCCCCCGGGTGGATGAGAGCCATTCCCGTCTCCCAGCACCTCCTGATCTCAGGCACACAGCCTCCCTGTTGGATAAGGAGGTTCTGATCCTCTGCCCATCCTTCCTTTTGTCCTTCTGCCCAGTCCCAAAGATGCCTTCCGAGCCGTGAAGAAGAGAATCGTGGGGAACAAGAACTTCCACGAGGTGATGTTAGCTCTCACGGTGAGTGCCTCGTCCCTCCATCCATGGGGGACCACAGTCCACCAGGGGCCTGGTGGGACTCCCAGCCACCCTGGGGCCCCTCTTCCAGGTGGTAGCAGTTCAGTCACTAAGTCGTGCCCAACTCTTGTGACCCCGTGCACTGTAGCCTGCCAGGCTTCTCTGTCCGTGGGATTCTCCAGGCAAGAATACTGGAGTGGGTTGCCATTTCCTTCTCCAGGGGATCTTCCCGACCCAGGAATTGAACCCAAGTTTCCTGCACTGCAGGCAGATTCTTTACCGGCCAAGCTACGGGGCTGTGAGCAAAGCACTGGCCTGTCTATACAGCTGGCCAACATGAAGTGACAAGAGATGCTATTTGGAAAAGTTCTTTCCAGCCTGCTGGTGTGGGGAACAGATACTTGGAGGCCCACAGCCCTTCAGGGCCCATCATCGGACACCTGGGCTGAGGACCTGCCCGGTGACACAGAAGCTCATTGCACACAGGCCTCTGGGGGGCAGTAACCAAGTTGAGTTCCAACTGACATTTGGACTGATTGGCCCTGAGAAATGAACATAATGCAAATCTCGGAGGCCAAGGCCAGTCCTTGCCCTCAGAAGGGCAGGACAGACATGAGCTGGCAGCCTGGCAGTCAGGATGGGTTTGGCTGGGGAGTGGGGTTGGAAGGACTCTGTCTCTGCCTCCCCCAGGCAGTACTTATATTTGGATTAGTCCACTAAACTGAAAGTCAAAGGCAGCTCCTGCCAGGAAGTGGGGCAGGAGTAGGGAAGGAAGTTGAACACCTTTTTCCCAGGCCACAGGGTCACCATTTCAGTGAAAGTTCTCTGCTTTCTACCTGAAGAGCCACCTCCCTCTAAATTGTGCTCAGCTCAGAGGCAGCCTCAGGACAGGATTCTGTCCACCAAGGCCACTCAACCAGGGACCTCCAGCCAGTACTCAGCCCTCTGCCCACCCCCGGCTCACCCCAAGCCACCCAGCCCCTGAATCCAGCCTCGAACCTGCTCCTCCATGTCTGGGTCTCACTTGAGAAAGCCGCACCCTCTTTGGAGTCTCTATGCTGGGACGTGGGTGGGGGGTAAGGGTGGGGTCCTGGGTGCCCCCCCCTCCTCTGCCAGGTGCTCACGGGCACCACACGGCACCCAGGTCTTGGAAACCTGCGTCAAGAACTGTGGGCACCGCTTCCACGTGCTGGTGGCCAGCCAGGACTTTGTGGAGGGTGTGCTAGTGAGGACCATCCTGCCCAAAAACAACCCGCCCACCATCGTGCACGACAAGGTGCTCACCCTCATCCAGGTGAGTGCGGGCAGCCCGGGGCGGGTGGGGAAGAGGGCGCCCCCGTCAGTGCTGCCTTTTGTCTGTCCACTTCGGTTTCTCTCATTGGGACCATTTTGCTCATCTGTGGATGGGACCTCTGAATGAGGGAGCCTAGTTGGCAGAGGCCTGGCTGTCCGGGTGATGCTGCCAAAGGACCAGCGAGTCCAGGAGGGAGTTTCTGCTCCCTGGGGGTGGCAGGCAGGCTTGCAGAGGAGCCACTGAGGAGAGGTTATCAGCCCTGTCCCTTTGTCCCCTCTCAGTCCTGGGCTGACGCGTTCCGCAGCTCGCCCGACTTGACAGGTGTGGTGGCCGTCTACGAGGACCTGCGGAGGAAGGGCCTGGAGTTCCCCATGACTGACCTGGACATGCTGTCGCCCATCCACACGCCCCAGAGGGTGAGAGCCAGTTGCAGGGGTGGCAGGGGTCACTCCAGAGGGGGCTGTTTCCTGGGGGGTCCTGACCTTCCAGCCTTGCTGATTCAGCCTGTTGCCTTTTAGACCGTGTTCAACTCAGAGACACAGTCAGGACAGAATTCCGTGGGCACTGATACCAGCCACCGAGGGGACTCCAACCAACACACCACACCCCTGCCCATCTCGGCCCTACTCCCCAGCGACACACCCATAACGCCGACCCCTGAGCAGGTAATCAAACCTGGGTCACAGCCATGCAGGTCAGGCCATAGGCCCGGCACCTCCCTGCACATTAGGGAGGGGGCCCTGTCAGGGTGGAGGTACTCCAGCCAGTCCTCAGGCAGCCCCACAGGGGCTCACTATTTGGGAGATGAGGCTCAGAAAAGTCAGTTAACTTGCCCAGAGCCACCCAGCCCAATGAAGACAGGGCCAGGATTCAAGCTCAAGTTTGTGACTACGGGCAGGCTCTGTCCTGCACCTGGGCCCTTCTCCAGACTGTCTCCTCTGTGGAGCCTTCTGGGCAACGCCAGGAAGAGGAACCACTCAGCAGACGGCCCCTCATCCACAGCAGCTCCACTCCCTGCAAGGGTTTGCTCAGGCGCTCACATAAGATTTCATTTGAAGAGAGGTTCTTGCTAAAATAATCGTTCTCAAACATCTGCACAGAAAAAATGTTAAACCCTTGTCTCACACCATGATACTTCCCATCAAGCCCTAAGAAGAGGATTGGGGTTGTATGTAGTGTAAGATCCTGGAGGCCAGTCCTGGGCAGGGTTTTCTGGTGCCCCGTGAGTAACTTTACAGGACTTCCTTCTTCAGACCATGCCACTTGTCCCCCCTGCCCTGAGGCCAGCACCATTGCTTCTGTCCTACGGGGGACATCCACAGCCATGCCCAGCATCTTAGGGTGTTCGGTCAGTTTACTTGTGGGTGGGAGTCGTTCATGGCCTGTGCACCGTGGGCATCACTTCTGAGGTGTTTTACAATGTCTATGTATTGTTTAGCTTCAGAAACAAATAAGCTTACCAACAGCCTTCACACTCAACCCTATTTAATTCTGTACTTCTAGCAGGTTATGCAGTCAGTCCCCAGAGTTACAAATACTACTAGAAAAGTTTTCCTAATAAATATTAGGCCCAATAATAAAAGGTGCATAAATGTTGTAAAATCGCCCTGTGATCCAAAACTGATCTCAGTTCAGTTCAGTCTCTCAGTCGTGTGCAACTCTGCACCCCCACGGACTGCAGCATGCCAGGCCTCCCTATCCATCACCAACTCCTGGAGCTTACTCAGACTCATGTCCATTGAGTCAGTGATGTCATCCAACCATCTCATCTTGTCATCCCCTTCTCCTCCCGCTTTCAATCTTTCCCAGCATCAGGGTCTTTTCAGATGAGTCAGTTCTTTGAATCAGGTGGCCAAAGTATTGGAGTTTCAGCTTCAGCACCAGTCCTTCCAGTGAATATTCAGGACTGATTTNCCATTGAGTCAGTGATGTCATCCAACCATCTCATCTTGTCATCCCCTTCTCCTCCCGCTTTCAATCTTTCCCAGCATCAGGGTCTTTTCAGATGAGTCAGTTCTTTGAATCAGGTGGCCAAAGTATTGGAGTTTCAGCTTCAGCACCAGTCCTTCCAGTGAATATTCAGGACTGATTTCCTTTAGGATGAACTGATTGGATCTCCTTGCTGTCCAAGGGACTCTCAGGAGTCTTCTCCAACACCACAGTTCAAAAGTGTTAATTCTTTGGTGCTGAGCTTTATTTATAGTCCAACTCTCACATCCATATATGACTTCTGGAAACACCATAGCCTTGACTAGATGGACCTTTGTTGACAAAGTAATGTCTCTGCTTTTGATTATGCTGTCTAGGTTGGTCATAACTTTCCTTCCAAGGAGTAAGCATCTTTTCATTTCATGGCTGCAGTCACCATCTGCAGTGATTTTGGAGCCCCCCAAAATAAAGTCAGCCACTGTTTCCCCATCTATTTGCCATGAAGTGATAGGACCGGATGCCATGATCTTAGTTTTCTGAATGTTGAGATTTAAGCCAACTTTTTCACTCTCCTCTTTCACTTTCCTCAAGAGTCTCTTTAGTTCTTCTTTGCTTTTGGCCATAGGGTGGTGTCATTTGCATATCAGAGGTTAATGATATTTCTCCTGGCAATTTTGATTCCAGCTTGTGCTTCCTCCAGCCCAGCGTTTCTCATGATGTACTCTGCATATAAGTTAAATAAGCAGGGAGACAAACTGATCTAACCTGGTTATAATTTTAACCCGTTTGCCTGAAGTCTGGCCTCTGTGTAGATTAAGACTGATTATGTCCAGTGGAAGACGGTTCTTGCTAAACAAGACTGACTCGTCTGAGTAGTTTAATTTTAGAGGGTCCTTCTGTCTTTTGGGACATGTTGATGTAACTCCCAGACTCCTTGTAATTAGGTCCCATCTGACCCAGACACGCGGGGTTTGTGATCAGTCGTTTTTCCACTCGCTTCTACCAAGAGCCTTCATTAAACAGGCCAAATGTACCAAACATTTCACAGGTCTGGAAGGCGCTGACAGACTGCAGTAGACTGTCTGCAGGCCCACTTCTTCATCTATAAGGGGTGGGGGTAGTGATATCTGTCTCATGAGACTGTGGTCAGGGTTACCTAGCAACATACGATAAGTGCTTGTCACTTAGAGGTGATCGGAATGGCAACTGCCTTCACAGGCACTGTGAATTTATATGATAACACTTGTACTCTGAAATCAACTGGGTCACCCAATTTAGAATACATCCAGCATTTCCCAAAATGTAGGCCACTAAATCTTAGACTCATGAAACAGCCCGTGATCAAAGGGTTCATCAACCAGGTCATGTTTGGCAACGTCCACAAGGGTCCCTTCCTGGACCTTCACGGTGTCCACATTGTCCATGAGGACACAAGACACCCCACAGAGCCCACGGTGTGAGATGCTACACCAGGGCACTTCCATCACCTCACCTGGGTGCTAAGACTCTGCGACTTGATGCGCAGCTATTTCCCAAGCCAGGACTGGGACCCTGGTCGTTGAGAATCTGCTCACACACATACTCAGGTTGAGGGGTGGCACTGGGACTTACCCTCGGTAGAATCTGGGACACCAGAGCAGGCCGTAGCAAGACAGAATCCCATCCTCCCAGGAGGATGGCCTCCCTCCTCTCCCCTCAGGGGAACTGCCTTTCAGGGCCTCGTTAGGCGCCAGCATCCATGAGATGCTGGAGTGCTCAGCTTCTTTCCTCCTGGCCTCTCCCTGCTCCGGGCACCCTGGCGTGGAGATGGTAACGGTTGGTAGCACCTGTGTAAGTGGGTCGGTGGGGATGGGAATAAGCCCCCCACAGGCCTCCTGGCACGAAGCTGTGGTCCAGGAGCCTGGAGAGAGTGCTAGCAGGTTGGGCTAGTGGTGCCAGGCTCTGGAAGGGGCAGTGGCTCTGGACCCTGGCCTCACTCAGCAAGACCGACCGTGTGTTCCAGATCGGGAAGCTGCGTAGCGAGCTGGAAATGGTGAGCGGGAACGTGAGGGTGATGTCAGAGATGCTGACAGAGCTGGTGCCCACCCAGACGGAGCCAGCGGACCTGGAGCTGCTACAGGTGAGTGGCCACTGCCCCTGGCTCAGCCTCCCCGCTCCCCATCACCAGGGCAGTTTCCATGGCGACTCTGGGCTCCTAGGTCACAGTGGGAGAGGTTAAAACCAGGGACTTTGGGCTCCATCAGATTGGAACTCAGCTTCTACCACATGACGGTGTAAACAGTAAAGACCCTCTTATCTCAGTTTCCTCATATATAAGATTGCTTTTATGGTTCACATTTGACATGAGAATTAAATAAGGCTTTGCATGTAAACACCCCTTCCTGTGCCTGGTTCCACATAGCTCCCAATCAGTGTCTTGAGGAAGGCTGGAAGATGAGGTTTCCAGCCATCAGAAGAGGGAGCCTAGCAGGCAGGCATGAGCTGGGATCTACGGGCCAGGGCTCCCATATGTCAGGTGATATCCCCAGCGTCCCACCCCCAGCTAGGCATGAAGGGGCTGTACGTGGGGAAAGGCACCCTCCCAATGGAGGTCATCCCTGGGGACCCCCGAGGCCCAGGAGCCACCTGAACCTGTGAGGGGACAGAGGGCTTGATGTGATCAACTCATTTGGTGACTTTCCTGCTAGACCCTCGCATTTCTAGTGGGCGGAGCTGGGTCATTCTCATCTCTCTGTCCCTAGGCCCAGCTGAGCTATGTGGCCCTTACCTTACGGCAGGAGCCAGGGGGAGGAGTGAAGTCAGAGTCTCAGAGTTGAGTGAACCCACAAACATGAAGAGTAAATGACAGAAGCCTGAGTGAGTTGGGAAGCAACAGGATTACTGTAGTGCAGTTAATTTCAGGTGTCTCGTGCCAGGGCCATGCGGGCGTGAGTGATTCTGTGACCTCAGGAGGCTGGCTGGCAGACAGGGGTGACCCTGGGACAACTAACAGGCGCTGAGCATGTCCCATGTGCCAGGTTCTGATGTGGGCACGTGATACAGGGTTACTCGCTCAATCCTCCCCTTTCCCCCCATAAGGTGGATACTCTTACTGTCTCCATGTCCCAGGCCAGCAAACTGCTGAAGCAAAGGGATGTCATGGGACATGCCCAGGGTCACAGGGCTGGCCATCAGCAGAGCTGGGGTATGAACCCAGGGCCCTGGCTCCAGTTGCTGCTTTTCCTCTCTTGAGAGGGGTAGGTGAGGAAGTGGGATCAAAGCCACAGTGTGCTTAGTCATGGCGGGAGGAGAAGGGAGGCCCAAGGGAGGAGAAGGAGTCTGGGCTGCCCTGCCCCATGCTCAGGGGCCAGAAGAAATCCCAGGAGAGGGTCTAAGTGGGGGAGGAGCAACAGAGTCTGCAAGGAACCAAAGTCAGTGGTCTTCATGATGCCAGGAGAAAAGTCTGGCTTGTGGCTGAGTCCACAGTGCCCAACAGCTGTCTTTTGGGACCTCAAGACTCTAACCAGGACCCCTATCCACCTGGTGGCAGGCCCCTGAGGAAGGAAGCGCTCAGTCCTACAAATGAAAAGCCTGTGATGCTACAGCTTTTTTTTTTTCTTTTTCCCAAACAAGCTTAAATACATAACACTAACTGATTAAAAGTCAGTCAGTCAGTGACCTGGTGACCAAATGCAGTGTGGGACTCTGGAACAGAGGGGAAAAGGACATTAGTGGAAAAGCTAGTGAAACCTGTGTGAAGCTTGTAGTTAATAGCAGTGTACCCATGTTAAGGTCTTAGTTTTGACAATGCCAAACTAAGGTAAGGAGAGGCTGGGTGGAAGGGTTCACAGGAACCCCTGTGCTCTCTTACCTTGGGAACTTTTCTGTATGTTTAAAATTATGGCAAAATAAAAGGCATTAAAAAAAGAAATTAGACTAATGAGGCAGAAATTTGGAGTCGGGTTTGTGGATAATAGCTGGCTCATCCAATTCATTTTTATGCTTTGGTCACAAAAAACCTGACTGGCCCCTGATAAGCGGCAGGTGTTTCACCAGCCACCTTGCCGGCTCAGCCTTTCCCCAAATCGGAGATGGTGGCAGTAGCTCCGTGCAGAGGTCCGCACAGAGCCAGGTAAACCCACAGCGCAGTTCCCATTTGGTTGTGCCCAGTGTGCGCCACACTTAGAAATGAGATGCCGGTGCTCGTCCTTAGAACCCCAAAAGCCGTTCCCTGCAACCTCAAGTCCAGTGTGGAGACCGCTGCTTCTCCATGGTGCGCCAAGGGCCGAGCATCCGGAAGGGCCGGCCTCGCTCCCAGTCCAGTGACCATAGTTGAATCCCTTCCTTCCCTGGCAGGAGCTCAACCGGACGTGCCGCGCCATGCAGCAGCGGGTCCTGGAGCTCATCCCCCGCATCGCCAACGAGCAGCTTACCGAGGAGCTGCTCATCGTCAATGACAATCTCAACAACGTCTTCCTGCGCCACGAACGGTAGCCCCGCCCCTGGGCCCGCCCCACCGCCTGCCCGGCTCGGGTGGAAGGAAGTTGAACACCTTTTTCCCAGGCCACAGGGTCACCATTTCAGTGAAAGTTCTCTGCTTTCTACCTGAAGAGCCACCTCCCTCTAAATTGTGCTCAGCTCAGAGGCAGCCTCAGGACAGGATTCTGTCCACCAAGGCCACTCAACCAGGGACCTCCAGCCAGTACTCAGCCCTCTGCCCACCCCCGGCTCACCCCAAGCCACCCAGCCCCTGAATCCAGCCTCGAACCTGCTCCTCCATGTCTGGGTCTCACTTGAGAAAGCCGCACCCTCTTTGGAGTCTCTATGCTGGGACGTGGGTGGGGGGTAAGGGTGGGGTCCTGGGTGCCCCCCCCTCCTCTGCCAGGTGCTCACGGGCACCACACGGCACCCAGGTCTTGGAAACCTGCGTCAAGAACTGTGGGCACCGCTTCCACGTGCTGGTGGCCAGCCAGGACTTTGTGGAGGGTGTGCTAGTGAGGACCATCCTGCCCAAAAACAACCCGCCCACCATCGTGCACGACAAGGTGCTCACCCTCATCCAGGTGAGTGCGGGCAGCCCGGGGCGGGTGGGGAAGAGGGCGCCCCCGTCAGTGCTGCCTTTTGTCTGTCCACTTCGGTTTCTCTCATTGGGACCATTTTGCTCATCTGTGGATGGGACCTCTGAATGAGGGAGCCTAGTTGGCAGAGGCCTGGCTGTCCGGGTGATGCTGCCAAAGGACCAGCGAGTCCAGGAGGGAGTTTCTGCTCCCTGGGGGTGGCAGGCAGGCTTGCAGAGGAGCCACTGAGGAGAGGTTATCAGCCCTGTCCCTTTGTCCCCTCTCAGTCCTGGGCTGACGCGTTCCGCAGCTCGCCCGACTTGACAGGTGTGGTGGCCGTCTACGAGGACCTGCGGAGGAAGGGCCTGGAGTTCCCCATGACTGACCTGGACATGCTGTCGCCCATCCACACGCCCCAGAGGGTGAGAGCCAGTTGCAGGGGTGGCAGGGGTCACTCCAGAGGGGGCTGTTTCCTGGGGGGTCCTGACCTTCCAGCCTTGCTGATTCAGCCTGTTGCCTTTTAGACCGTGTTCAACTCAGAGACACAGTCAGGACAGAATTCCGTGGGCACTGATACCAGCCACCGAGGGGACTCCAACCAACACACCACACCCCTGCCCATCTCGGCCCTACTCCCCAGCGACACACCCATAACGCCGACCCCTGAGCAGGTAATCAAACCTGGGTCACAGCCATGCAGGTCAGGCCATAGGCCCGGCACCTCCCTGCACATTAGGGAGGGGGCCCTGTCAGGGTGGAGGTACTCCAGCCAGTCCTCAGGCAGCCCCACAGGGGCTCACTATTTGGGAGATGAGGCTCAGAAAAGTCAGTTAACTTGCCCAGAGCCACCCAGCCCAATGAAGACAGGGCCAGGATTCAAGCTCAAGTTTGTGACTACGGGCAGGCTCTGTCCTGCACCTGGGCCCTTCTCCAGACTGTCTCCTCTGTGGAGCCTTCTGGGCAACGCCAGGAAGAGGAACCACTCAGCAGACGGCCCCTCATCCACAGCAGCTCCACTCCCTGCAAGGGTTTGCTCAGGCGCTCACATAAGATTTCATTTGAAGAGAGGTTCTTGCTAAAATAATCGTTCTCAAACATCTGCACAGAAAAAATGTTAAACCCTTGTCTCACACCATGATACTTCCCATCAAGCCCTAAGAAGAGGATTGGGGTTGTATGTAGTGTAAGATCCTGGAGGCCAGTCCTGGGCAGGGTTTTCTGGTGCCCCGTGAGTAACTTTACAGGACTTCCTTCTTCAGACCATGCCACTTGTCCCCCCTGCCCTGAGGCCAGCACCATTGCTTCTGTCCTACGGGGGACATCCACAGCCATGCCCAGCATCTTAGGGTGTTCGGTCAGTTTACTTGTGGGTGGGAGTCGTTCATGGCCTGTGCACCGTGGGCATCACTTCTGAGGTGTTTTACAATGTCTATGTATTGTTTAGCTTCAGAAACAAATAAGCTTACCAACAGCCTTCACACTCAACCCTATTTAATTCTGTACTTCTAGCAGGTTATGCAGTCAGTCCCCAGAGTTACAAATACTACTAGAAAAGTTTTCCTAATAAATATTAGGCCCAATAATAAAAGGTGCATAAATGTTGTAAAATCGCCCTGTGATCCAAAACTGATCTCAGTTCAGTTCAGTCTCTCAGTCGTGTGCAACTCTGCACCCCCACGGACTGCAGCATGCCAGGCCTCCCTATCCATCACCAACTCCTGGAGCTTACTCAGACTCATGTCCATTGAGTCAGTGATGTCATCCAACCATCTCATCTTGTCATCCCCTTCTCCTCCCGCTTTCAATCTTTCCCAGCATCAGGGTCTTTTCAGATGAGTCAGTTCTTTGAATCAGGTGGCCAAAGTATTGGAGTTTCAGCTTCAGCACCAGTCCTTCCAGTGAATATTCAGGACTGATTTCCTTTAGGATGAACTGATTGGATCTCCTTGCTGTCCAAGGGACTCTCAGGAGTCTTCTCCAACACCACAGTTCAAAAGTGTTAATTCTTTGGTGCTGAGCTTTATTTATAGTCCAACTCTCACATCCATATATGACTTCTGGAAACACCATAGCCTTGACTAGATGGACCTTTGTTGACAAAGTAATGTCTCTGCTTTTGATTATGCTGTCTAGGTTGGTCATAACTTTCCTTCCAAGGAGTAAGCATCTTTTCATTTCATGGCTGCAGTCACCATCTGCAGTGATTTTGGAGCCCCCCAAAATAAAGTCAGCCACTGTTTCCCCATCTATTTGCCATGAAGTGATAGGACCGGATGCCATGATCTTAGTTTTCTGAATGTTGAGATTTAAGCCAACTTTTTCACTCTCCTCTTTCACTTTCCTCAAGAGTCTCTTTAGTTCTTCTTTGCTTTTGGCCATAGGGTGGTGTCATTTGCATATCAGAGGTTAATGATATTTCTCCTGGCAATTTTGATTCCAGCTTGTGCTTCCTCCAGCCCAGCGTTTCTCATGATGTACTCTGCATATAAGTTAAATAAGCAGGGAGACAAACTGATCTAACCTGGTTATAATTTTAACCCGTTTGCCTGAAGTCTGGCCTCTGTGTAGATTAAGACTGATTATGTCCAGTGGAAGACGGTTCTTGCTAAACAAGACTGACTCGTCTGAGTAGTTTAATTTTAGAGGGTCCTTCTGTCTTTTGGGACATGTTGATGTAACTCCCAGACTCCTTGTAATTAGGTCCCATCTGACCCAGACACGCGGGGTTTGTGATCAGTCGTTTTTCCACTCGCTTCTACCAAGAGCCTTCATTAAACAGGCCAAATGTACCAAACATTTCACAGGTCTGGAAGGCGCTGACAGACTGCAGTAGACTGTCTGCAGGCCCACTTCTTCATCTATAAGGGGTGGGGGTAGTGATATCTGTCTCATGAGACTGTGGTCAGGGTTACCTAGCAACATACGATAAGTGCTTGTCACTTAGAGGTGATCGGAATGGCAACTGCCTTCACAGGCACTGTGAATTTATATGATAACACTTGTACTCTGAAATCAACTGGGTCACCCAATTTAGAATACATCCAGCATTTCCCAAAATGTAGGCCACTAAATCTTAGACTCATGAAACAGCCCGTGATCAAAGGGTTCATCAACCAGGTCATGTTTGGCAACGTCCACAAGGGTCCCTTCCTGGACCTTCACGGTGTCCACATTGTCCATGAGGACACAAGACACCCCACAGAGCCCACGGTGTGAGATGCTACACCAGGGCACTTCCATCACCTCACCTGGGTGCTAAGACTCTGCGACTTGATGCGCAGCTATTTCCCAAGCCAGGACTGGGACCCTGGTCGTTGAGAATCTGCTCACACACATACTCAGGTTGAGGGGTGGCACTGGGACTTACCCTCGGTAGAATCTGGGACACCAGAGCAGGCCGTAGCAAGACAGAATCCCATCCTCCCAGGAGGATGGCCTCCCTCCTCTCCCCTCAGGGGAACTGCCTTTCAGGGCCTCGTTAGGCGCCAGCATCCATGAGATGCTGGAGTGCTCAGCTTCTTTCCTCCTGGCCTCTCCCTGCTCCGGGCACCCTGGCTTGGAGATGGTAACGGTTGGTAGCACCTGTGTAAGTGGGTCGGTGGAGATGGGAATAAGCCCCCCACAGGCCTCCTGGCACGAAGCTGTGGTCCAGGAGCCTGGAGAGAGTGCTAGCAGGTTGGGCTAGTGGTGCCAGGCTCTGGAAGGGGCAGTGGCTCTGGACCCTGGCCTCACTCAGCAAGACCGACCGTGTGTTCCAGATCGGGAAGCTGCGTAGCGAGCTGGAAATGGTGAGCGGGAACGTGAGGGTGATGTCAGAGATGCTGACAGAGCTGGTGCCCACCCAGACGGAGCCAGCGGACCTGGAGCTGCTACAGGTGAGTGGCCACTGCCCCTGGCTCAGCCTCCCCGCTCCCCATCACCAGGGCAGTTTCCATGGCGACTCTGGGCTCCTAGGTCACAGTGGGAGAGGTTAAAACCAGGGACTTTGGGCTCCATCAGATTGGAACTCAGCTTCTACCACATGACGGTGTAAACAGTAAAGACCCTCTTATCTCAGTTTCCTCATATATAAGATTGCTTTTATGGTTCACATTTGACATGAGAATTAAATAAAGCTTTGCATGTAAACACCCCTTCCTGTGCCTGGTTCCACATAGCTCCCAATCAGTGTCTTGAGGAAGGCTGGAAGATGAGGTTTCCAGCCATCAGAAGAGGGAGCCTAGCAGGCAGGCATGAGCTGGGATCTACGGGCCAGGGCTCCCATATGTCAGGTGATATCCCCAGCGTCCCACCCCCAGCTAGGCATGAAGGGGCTGTACGTGGGGAAAGGCACCCTCCCAATGGAGGTCATCCCTGGGGACCCCCGAGGCCCAGGAGCCACCTGAACCTGTGAGGGGACAGAGGGCTTGATGTGATCAACTCATTTGGTGACTTTCCTGCTAGACCCTCGCATTTCTAGTGGGCGGAGCTGGGTCATTCTCATCTCTCTGTCCCTAGGCCCAGCTGAGCTATGTGGCCCTTACCTTACGGCAGGAGCCAGGGGGAGGAGTGAAGTCAGAGTCTCAGAGTTGAGTGAACCCACAAACATGAAGAGTAAATGACAGAAGCCTGAGTGAGTTGGGAAGCAACAGGATTACTGTAGTGCAGTTAATTTCAGGTGTCTCGTGCCAGGGCCATGCGGGCGTGAGTGATTCTGTGACCTCAGGAGGCTGGCTGGCAGACAGGGGTGACCCTGGGACAACTAACAGGCGCTGAGCATGTCCCATGTGCCAGGTTCTGATGTGGGCACGTGATACAGGGTTACTCGCTCAATCCTCCCCTTTCCCCCCATAAGGTGGATACTCTTACTGTCTCCATGTCCCAGGCCAGCAAACTGCTGAAGCAAAGGGATGTCATGGGACATGCCCAGGGTCACAGGGCTGGCCATCAGCAGAGCTGGGGTATGAACCCAGGGCCCTGGCTCCAGTTGCTGCTTTTCCTCTCTTGAGAGGGGTAGGTGAGGAAGTGGGATCAAAGCCACAGTGTGCTTAGTCATGGCGGGAGGAGAAGGGAGGCCCAAGGGAGGAGAAGGAGTCTGGGCTGCCCTGCCCCATGCTCAGGGGCCAGAAGAAATCCCAGGAGAGGGTCTAAGTGGGGGAGGAGCAACAGAGTCTGCAAGGAACCAAAGTCAGTGGTCTTCATGATGCCAGGAGAAAAGTCTGGCTTGTGGCTGAGTCCACAGTGCCCAACAGCTGTCTTTTGGGACCTCAAGACTCTAACCAGGACCCCTATCCACCTGGTGGCAGGCCCCTGAGGAAGGAAGCGCTCAGTCCTACAAATGAAAAGCCTGTGATGCTACAGCTTTTTTTTTTTCTTTTTCCCAAACAAGCTTAAATACATAACACTAACTGATTAAAAGTCAGTCAGTCAGTGACCTGGTGACCAAATGCAGTGTGGGACTCTGGAACAGAGGGGAAAAGGACATTAGTGGAAAAGCTAGTGAAACCTGTGTGAAGCTTGTAGTTAATAGCAGTGTACCCATGTTAAGGTCTTAGTTTTGACAATGCCAAACTAAGGTAAGGAGAGGCTGGGTGGAAGGGTTCACAGGAACCCCTGTGCTCTCTTACCTTGGGAACTTTTCTGTATGTTTAAAATTATGGCAAAATAAAAGGCATTAAAAAAAGAAATTAGACTAATGAGGCAGAAATTTGGAGTCGGGTTTGTGGATAATAGCTGGCTCATCCAATTCATTTTTATGCTTTGGTCACAAAAAACCTGACTGGCCCCTGATAAGCGGCAGGTGTTTCACCAGCCACCTTGCCGGCTCAGCCTTTCCCCAAATCGGAGATGGTGGCAGTAGCTCCGTGCAGAGGTCCGCACAGAGCCAGGTAAACCCACAGCGCAGTTCCCATTTGGTTGTGCCCAGTGTGCGCCACACTTAGAAATGAGATGCCGGTGCTCGTCCTTAGAACCCCAAAAGCCGTTCCCTGCAACCTCAAGTCCAGTGTGGAGACCGCTGCTTCTCCATGGTGCGCCAAGGGCCGAGCATCCGGAAGGGCCGGCCTCGCTCCCAGTCCAGTGACCATAGTTGAATCCCTTCCTTCCCTGGCAGGAGCTCAACCGGACGTGCCGCGCCATGCAGCAGCGGGTCCTGGAGCTCATCCCCCGCATCGCCAACGAGCAGCTTACCGAGGAGCTGCTCATCGTCAATGACAATCTCAACAACGTCTTCCTGCGCCACGAACGGTAGCCCCGCCCCTGGGCCCGCCCCACCGCCTGCCCGGCTCGGGGCCCCCCCGGCTCCTCTGTTCACACCCGCTGACCTGTCATCTCCCTCCCAACACCAGGCCAGCCGCCCAGTGCTCGCTCTCAACTGTCTTCATCCAGCGCAGGCCGCAGTGCCCGCCCTCCCTCCACCCCTCCTCTCCTGCCACCCATGTGTCTGCATCCCGGCTCCAGGCTAGCACGGTGAAGCGCATGGCTGAGCGCACCGCCCACAGCCAAACAGGCCCGTTCTGTCCCTGCTCCCACCACCCCGCCCCCAACTGCCTGGCTCCGGGGCCCTGGACAAGTGACTTAACTTAATTAGGGCTCCTTGAGTGCAGACTCGGTAAGCACGTCTGGCTAACTTAAGCAGAAAAAGAAGTCATTAGGAGAACAGCTTTTATTGAATGCGTAGCTTTCAGAGCCCAGAGAAGAATAAAACAGCCCTCCCAGGGAGGCAGAACAGCAGATGCCAGGATGGCTCGGGGGTCTCGGGACAATGCCTGGACCGTGATCCCAGGGTGTCACCCTGAATACATGGGCTCCAAACACCCCCTGGGGGGGTATCATTCTGTCCAGGAGTCAGCACCCCAGGAGACACTCAGATTGGCTCAGCTTCCTTGTGCCCACAGGAGTAGGAGGGAGAGGTCCCCTTGATCCTGGCAGTCCCACCAGGGTCACAGGAAATGGGAAGCAGTTCCCCAGAGGAGCATGTAGGTGCTGGGCCTGCAGAGACAGCACATCCCCACTCTTTCTTCTGTGTGTACAATGAAGCTGTGATCCCTTGTAGATAACCAACAGCCTGTGCAGTTATTCCTGTAAGGGCCTTGTCAGTCAGGCTGTCTGTACAGGGTGCTAATTATGCCTGCTGCCTCCAGCTCCCAGTTCATTTCATATGTTTATCCATCAGCATACGCTTGCTCAGTGATTCTGAATCAGGTGATGGGGATGGGGCTGCAGCAGATAACATCTGCCCAGCCTTTCCTGCTCACTGGACCAGTGGCGTTAAGAGCCCCTGCCACTAGGAGTGTGGGCTGGGGGGTGGCCCACAGGCACAATCTCGAGGTGACCAGGACCCCTCTGACACCCGCTCATCGGAGCTCGTGTTTGTCTGATTGTTTCTGGTTTATAATCACTCCTCAATGTGTTTGCTTGATCCTCACACCTGGGAGGCAGGTTGCACTGTCACCCCCTTGTTAATTGTTCAGAGGTGATGTAATTCACCTGGGGTCACACACGGAGGGACAGGACCAGGACAAGAGCAGATCCCAGACCGAGGTCTTCAGCCCACCCAGCAGCAACTTGGCCCATCTAGGGAGGTTTAAGTGTCTCCATGAAGTAGTGTAAGAGATATGTGTCCTCCTTACACCACTTTAGACACTCACGACATGCACAAATGTTTGTTACCAAACAAGGTCCAAAAAAAAATCCACACCTTTACTATGTGCGTGCACCCCGTTTTCCTTTTCCTCTCTAGTCTATGCCTGTTGTTTGTTTAATGCTAGTTGTAACTAGATAATTGGTCATCTAATTGGGACACTTGCTAGTGAAAGAGGCACCCTGCTAATAGTCCCAGGGGGTATACACTGGATTGTCAGGGGCAAACCTGGCCAGTCACCACCCTGTTTGTGACTGATTCCGTGGGTTTCGAGACCTGCAGTGGGCAAAGCTCTGGCCTGGTCTATCTCCTTGACTCAGGTCTTTTCTGTCCCGTAGGTTTGAACGCCTCCGAACAGGCCAGATCACCAAGGTAAGAGACAGCTTCCCCATATTAATGACAGGAAGGGCTGTGCCCACCTCCCTCCGCGGGTATCCTGGCCAGAATGTCTTCTTAGCCAAGCTCTTAGAAAAGGCTTCTTCTGAGTTTTTTTTGTCATTGTCCCTTTAGGGTAAACAAGGTTCTGCCACCAGCTGATGCCCCAGGGTCTTGTGAGCCTCCCAGCAGGTCCAGCTGAGCTAGAGGCCAAGGGGAGGAAGAAAGACTCCCTGACTCCCAGACATAGCTGCTGGGGGTGAGGAGGGGAGGAGGGAGCCTAATGACACACCCTCAGGCAAAGAATGCAGGCGCCAGTGCTTCAGGGCAGAAGGGAATGAGGCTGCACCTCCGGTCAGAGGGTGATGGTGCCCTCTCCCCTCCCCACAGGCCCCAAGTGAGGCCGAGGCAGCCCCTGACCTGATCGACATGGGCCCTGACCCTGTAGCCACCGGCAGCCTCTCATCCCAGCTGGCAGAAATGAGTAAGTGCAGCACTGGGGGCTCTGGCCAGGGTACGTTACCCACCATGGGTACCCCTGCAGCTCTTGGGGTGCCCTCTCATTACACAGTTGGGGCTGGAGTGCCAACAAAAGAATGTCGGCCCAGCCCCCACCTCCCTGGGGTCCCCTGCTGAATCTTACTGTGGGGCTCACATCTTCCTGCACAGCTGGGATAAAACACGGGAGACTCTCCCTCCCAGCCCCATAGCTCCTGAGCCCGCTTAGATCTCAGAAACCCCGCTGTTGTGTGATTGCCCCTGGATCGTCTGGTGAATTTGGACACATCATGTGGAAACCCTGGGCCCCTTTTCTCCTGAATAAGCTTATGCACAGAGCGGCCTTAGACCAGGCCAGGCCCAGAATGGGCTCCTGGTGCACGTCAGCCATCAACACCATCGTCACTTGATCTGTTAAGTGTTATTGGCTACCTGCTCAGAAGTAACTGAGAGAGAGGAGGGGAGGTACCTGGTGTCCCTCAGCCAGCAGGTGGCCTGTCCCACCCGTATGCCCCACCCTGCCCCACTCCCAAGTTGCCCTGCTTCTCCAGAACCAACCTGGGCCTGGCAGGAAGCAGCCCAGCCACGACTCAGTGTCCAAGGACAGCCAGGCAGACCCTTCATGTGGTCTTTTTGTCCCCACAGACCTGGGCTCCAGCAGCGTGAGGGCTGGCCTGCAGTCTCTGGAGGCCTCTGGCCGACTGGAAGATGAGTTTGACATGTTTGCACTGACGCGGGGCAGCTCACTGGCTGACCAACGCAAAGAGTGAGTGCTGAAACCCACCTTGGGCTCCTGCGGTTTGGGTCAACCGCTGTCAGGGGAGGGCCTCTCTCCAGGTCCCTAAGCTCGGTGTATGGGTGGGCACACCAGCCCCTACCTGCACCCCCTTAGGATGGCAGAGTTTTTCCTCCTGAGTCAGTCCTACATGGCCTGGGATGGATGAGGGAGGGACACCCATTGGGTGATGACCAGCTTGGTTCCAGAATCTTACACAAGCTGAGCAGATGAGGAAACAGAGACTCCGAGAGACTGGTCATTTGCCCCAGCTCAGGCAGCTAATGTTTGACAGAGTCGGGAACCTCAGACTGTCTGGTTCTAAAACGCAGTGTCTCCAACCCAGCCCAGCATCCCACTGCACTGTATACCATGTACCAAGGCCTCAGGGACTGGTCCAGTGATTTCTGCTATTCTGCAACCAGCCTTAATTTCCACGGAAGTCACATCCCACTCGAGTCTGCCTGCCCTCCTCTCAAGCTGGGGCTCTATGCTTCCCAGGACTGTCCATTTTCAGGGAGATACTTTTAGCAGTGGAGGCCACATGGCCAAGTGTCCACCAGGCCGGCTTCCCAGGACCGGCTCCATACAGGCTGGTCAGGGGACAGGGTTTGCTTAGGGCTGTTATCAGCCTTTTGCTTGTAACCCCGAGGCAACCAGGATGTACACTGGACTAAGGGAACTCTGCAGACTCCATTCTGGTCTCCTTGGGAGCTGTTGATGGGCCCCCAGAGGGCCCAGGGGTCATCTATCCACTCTGGCCAGCCCCAGTGAAACCTGACAGGCTGTAGCCAGCCTGGCTTATAGGGCTGCTCACAGCCCCACCCACTGGCCAACCACCCCTGTGCTGTGAGCCGAACCGTGAATCTGGGGCGGAGTCTGTGCTCCCAAGCCCAGAGCCGCTGGGACCAGCGGCTCACGGTCACCTTGGAGGCAGGGGCGCAGTGAGGCTGCTGTGTGACTGGAGGCTAATGAGTCTGGTGGGACTTGCCACCAGAAGGGTGGCCCGGCTGAGGTTTGCAGCCGTGCCGTCCCTACTCTGGGGAGCCCTGAAGGCCAAAGAAAAGCACACCCTGAGCTTGCCTCCAGAGCCTGCAGTCTCTTGGGGGTGGGAGACCGCCTGCCTGTGGACTGCTGCTGTGCAGTGCTGGGCTGTGGATCAGCTCGTGCAAAGGGCCAGAGGCAGGGGTAGCGTGAGACACCCAGTTTTCTGGTTGGCTGCAGCCCCCTTGCTTGGTGAGCCATGTGACAGGGTTAACTCGCCAATTCCCGTGCCTTCCTGGCTACCTCTGTTCTTCAGAAAGGCTGCCTGAGAATTTGGAGGTTTATTCTAGAGGCCCCTTTAAGTGCCAGCCTACCCAGTCCCAGGGGAGGCAGGTTGGCGCTATCAGAGCTACATGTGCTATGCTTGCGCTGGTCCAGCCCAGCTCCAGCAGTGTGTGAGGTGCTCCCCACCCATCCCACCTGGAAAAAGACCCCTTCTCCCTAATGGTGCAGGGCCTTCTTCTGAGGCTAGAATCCCAAGATTCTCATCTTCGCCTCAACAGCTGACCCAGGGACTTCCTGATGGTCCAGTGATTGACTCCATGCTTCCAATGCAGGGGCACAGGTTCGATCCCTTGTCAAGGAGCTAAATCCCACATATCACACATGACCACCAGAAGGAAAAAGACTGACCCAGTCTCACCTCCCCTCTGCCGGCAGTTCAGGGCAAGAACGATAGCTCTTCCCAAGCTGCTGGACCACGTCCCCAAGGCCTCCCTGGATGTCCCTCTCTGTAGCCCCCCTGTTAGCACGGGCTTTCCTCCCGCTCCCCCTGAGCCTTCACTGGAGACACCGCAGATCCCTCCCTCCCCATCCTCCTCTGCCCGGAGGGTACAGTGTCCCCTGCGTTTCCTCCCAGTTGCCAGGGCTGGCACCTCCGAGCATGTGCAGAATCTTCACCCGCTGTCTGCAGGTTTGTTTTGAGCTGCAGAGTGGGGTTCCCCCTTTCACACAGCCTTCACAGAACCACAGATTCTGAAGTTACACTGTGGGAGCTGCTCTGGAGAGGGTCTAGATACGAGCTCTCCCTGACCACGGGGTCTGGGACGCTGTGCGCATCCCTGTAGTGTGGCCAAATCTGGGAATAGGAGGTCGGTTGTCTTGGTCTCTGGCCCCCAACACCTTGCTTCTCCAGCCTTGCTCTGCCTGTCATGCAGGTCACATGTCTGACCCAGGTTCCCAAAGGCAGGAAAGGAGACCTTTTGCTCCATTTCCAGGCAGGCCTGCAGAATGGTGCCCCTCCTGGGACTCCTGCCCAGGCATATTCTGAGTCAACACAGAATGTGGGTCTAGCCCTTGCCCACCCAACCCCTTCCCTCCTCACGTCGGCTGGCATGTCTGGTACAGTGAGGGTGGCAGGTAATGGCCACAGTGGCCTCTGTATTTCAGGGTAAAATACGAAGCCCCTCAAGCAACAGATGGCCTGGCTGGAGCCCTGGATGCCCGGCAGCAGAGCACTGGAGCGGTAAGCAGAGGGGCCTGTCCAGAGGAAGGCTGGGCAGTGTTTGCCTGGCAGTGCCCTTGGTTTATGACAGGAAGTGTGAGAGTGTGGATGGGAGGGGCTCAGCACTGACTTGGAGCTGAGCTAGTATTCAGCCTCACTGCCCCTCCAGAGCCCTGTTAACTGCAGGAATGTGGACAGAGAAGGGCTGGAGGACAGACCCTAAAACCACAGGGAGGCACCCAAAGGTGCCACTTGTATTCCGTTTAACTGCTGGCATATGTGGAATGAAAGCTTTACCAGCCACTTGCCCCCTCGGCAGGAGCTCCAAGGACAGTTCCCTTGCCTTTAAATTTGTTTCTGGGTGCCTTTTGGGCAGAGAGCGGTAGTTAGAACGTGCAGGACCCAGGTGCTGGAGAGGCAGGGGCAGTGAACAGCAGGGCCAAGGAGGGGGTTGGTCACAGCCCAGGGCTTCAGAGGTGCAGGTGGGGCTGGGCGCTGGGAGGTGAAGCCTGAGGGGCAGCTGGGAGGACTGGCTTCTCCTGCCTAAGGTGGGAGCCCTGGGCAGTCTGGAACAGGGGTTGGCAGGGGGACGTTTATCTAACTTCGTTTTAGGAGGACTCAGCCTGGAAGCTGGGAGAGCAGTCAAGAGGCTGTGGAAGCTGCCCTGTCCTCTGGAGTGGGGAGGGGGGCGTAGGAGATGTGGGAGGGATTCCCAGCTGCATCCCCAGCGTCCCAGGAGTCATTCCCAAGTCAGAACAGGGCAGGACCAGCAAAGGGCTCAGATGCCTCTTTCGGTGTGTTATAGATCTGCCACCGCGCGGAGTGCGTTTACACCCTGAGTCTCAGAGCCTCCCACTTGGACCCTGTGTCCCCTGCTGAGTGAGCATTCTGTGTCCCCCACTTACTAAGTCATCACACAAACCCTGAAGGGGTCCCCTTTGCAGATGAGAAAGACAGGTCCCAGAGCGGGTGAGTGAAGCCACAGACCTCACGTCCTTCGCACAGTGCCTGGCATGTAGTGAAACATTTTACCTTCATAACACTGCAATGTGGTCGCCTCACTTACAGAGGAGACACCAGGGCTTAGAATTGAGGTCATTTGCCCACGATCTCACAGCCATTGGTATGTCCAGCGCGGAAACCAGTGCTGGTAACAAGAGCCCCAGATGACCTGCAGGGCTCCAGGGAGCAGAGTTGCTCCCGTGCTCAACCTTCCTTTTCCATGGGCCGTCAGTCTGGCTGCAAGAATCCAGATGAGTCCGGACAGGAGGGAGCGCGCCCCTCCGTGGGCAGAGACTGGCCTCTCAGCCCTGTGCCTTCCTGTTAGAAAATTGGGGTGGTGGGGGGCAGATGTCACCTGCTAGGGGCGCAGAGCAGCTCAGGGACCTGACCAGCACTGGGACAAGGCCTCCTGGCCGCTGCCCCACCTGCCATCAGCCTTGGGGCGGAAACACACACACCTCTGCCTGCAGAAAAGCAAGTTCTGCCTGTTCATCTTTGGTGACTTGAGAGATTTAAGTGAGTTCTACCAATCCGGGTACAACTTCCTCCAAAGGAAGTCATAAAGTAGGTCATAAACATCTGCTCACGAGATGCTCAGATCTGGCTGAGAGCGAAGGCTTTCTCCCTCTCAGCTGTCAAAACATGATTCCAGGCAGCAAAGTGGCCGGCCGGTGTTTGCCCCCGGGGGTTGATGAGTCCTGGGAGGTGAGGATGCTGGATGGCCTGTGCCAGGCCCCAGGCTGGGTCTGTCTGGCCGGGGGAGACGATCACGGGCTGATGGGCCAGGAGCCAGGACCCTAGGCTTCCTCCACCATCCGTCTGCTCTGGGGCCCTGGGCATCTCCTGTTTGCCCATCGACAAACATGACAGGAAACAGGTACAGCAGTGCTCCTCACACTGGGTGCCCATCAGGACCCCCTGAGAGCCAGTGGAGGGCTGCCTACTCCATTAGGACTGCTCAGCACACCCACCGGGATCTGTGGGGTGAAAGTAGAGGGGAGGATTTGTCCCACACATCCCATCCAGGACTCTGGGGTCCCCACAGGGAGACACCTTTCCTGTTCCCCGGCCACCACACCTACACAAACATGGGCATGCACACACACACGCTCTTGAGGCAGTAGCAGGCCTGTGCTGGAGGAGGCTCCCAGTACACCAGGGACCTGGCCTCCCCACCACACACACACACACACACNTGACTCCCCTTGTTCTGGGTGATCCCCTCCCAGGACCCACCCCCAGAGGGGCTGTCTTCAGAGCCCACACTGCCAGTCGAAGCCTGACCAGAGGCTGGAGACAGCAGAAGTCTCTGTCGCAGCCTCAGGCCCATTCCCCAGTGCCTGCCATGGAGCCCGAAGTGTTGGCCAGCTGTTGAGGGCAGGGCCTGTGGCTCTCTACTGAGAGCTCCCTGTCCAGATAAGCTGCATGTGATGGGGGGACACCTCGCCAGCCCGAGGCCCCCAGGAGGCTTCCAGCGATGCCTGTGGCTCCTGGGCCCCCCCGTGGCCTCCACTGCCTTGCCCTCCTTCCTCTGTTCCGCCCTCGCAGGGCTCCACCGGGCACTGGGCCCCCAACCTGTCAGTTGATCCTCTTGACTGGGAGAGGTGCCTTTCATATCCCCAATAAAGGTAGAAGAGCACCCTAAAAATTGTCAGTCTTCAGGAGGAAGCTACTTGGCCTAAAGCTGGAAGTGGGGTAGGTGCAGCGGCAGGACCGGGCACCCAGCCACACCATACCGGCACAGGCTCCACCAGCAGTTGCCTGCCAGGTGGCCCCGTTGCTCTCTGTGGGTGACCTGTCCGCATCCTTAGGCCCCTGCCCAGCAGCAGGAGCACAGAGATGGAGCAGGTGTGGGTGTGGCAGGCCACTGAGCCTGCAGAGAGAATGCAGCCATCCTGTCCAAGGCCCAGGTGCTAGGCTCTCCGTGAGCTTATGGCATCAAATCCACAACCCTGGGTGGAGCAAAGTTGCATCTTGTTTTCCAGAGACTGAGTCTCTGACTCAGTGGGTCGTGTGAGCCGCCCCAAATGCACTTGTTTATCAGGTGCTGGGCATTTCCTCGTGTCAGTACATCATCCCCATTTTTCAGATGGCAGCGCTGAGGCTCAGTGTGGAGGCCTTGGCACACGGCTCAGGAGCTGGGCCACAGGTCAGGTGCTGGTGTCCGTTCTCATCTCCGTGGCAGCTCAGGTGCCCTGGTCTCAGAGCACAGCCTTTTCCAGGCTGGAATCTTCACACCAGGCTCCCCGAGAGTCACTGCTTGAGGCACGTGGGAGCCCCCAACCCAGCAACCCCTCGGTGGTGGAAGGGAAAGGGGCTGGTGTGGGGCTGGAACAAATGACCTGCCTGAAAGGTCAGCCTGTGGAGGAGAGCAGAAGTCGGAATACCTGGGCCTGGGAGCTGAGTGACCGGAGTGGATCAAGGGGCTTCAGCAGCCCCCTTCTGTGAGCAACAGGTGGGCTGTGTGTTCTGAGGCATGGCCTGGAGCTGGGCGCACAGGAGACCAGGCCCAGCCAGCCCTCCGTGAGGAGCTGGGGCAAGGGGAATAGTTGCAAAGCAGGTACATGGGACCAAAGGCTTGTCCATCCTCCAGGCAGGGGGGAGGGGGCTTGTTGTCCAGGCCACAGCTCAGAGCGTGAAGAGAAGCCAGCCTGGAGAAAGACGGCTGAATGTGACCTCTGACCTGTCTCCCCAGCCTGAACCACCTTTCTCTCCCCACCACCCCCTGGGGAGCAGCTGTGTCCCTGTCCCTGGGCAACCAGTGTCAGCCTGGCCTGACAACTTTTTAGGAGATGGAGGCGCCCACCCTTCAGTCACACCAAGCTCAACTGGTCTAAAGGTTACCTCCTGCATCGTGCATAAATTAGCTGTGTCTGCCCAGGTAGTGGGAAGGCTCTGGTTCTCACAAGATTAATATTACACGTTTCCCGGATGCAGTCCAGCCTTGCCTGGCTACTTGGCAGTGACCGCCGTACCAGCCCTGCCCGAGGATGCTCAGACTCAGAATGGGGGAAAAGCCAGAGCTGGTGTGCCACGCTGGCACACCGTCCCCAGCACCTCTCCACCTTCTCCTGCCTCAGGTCACGCAGAGGTGGCTGGGTGCAGGGGACCGCAGCCCAACTCACCAGGCTGCTACCCCCCAACAGCACTCAGGACAGCAGATGGCTTCTAGAGGCTCCTTCCTGGGCTGTTCTGGCCAGTGGTCAGCAGAAGCGCCAGACCACCAGCCTCGGGTGGTAGCTGAGTTCTGTGTGGGAGGAAGGCCCCAAAGCACCTGCGTTTTGTGACCATCTTTTTCATAACACCCACCTGTATCATGAGGTTGGGAGCCTCTGGTGGTCAGATAAGAAGACTGTGGTGATAACAGGCGGGTTACCCCCCACCCCTTGGCCTGAGGGGACTGCTGCCGGGCATGCTCACACACACGGTGGGGTGGGGGAGTGGGCGAGCTATGCTGCTGAGCTCCAGCAGGTGTGCCACCTGCTCACTGAGCCTCCAGGCCTCTGACCTGGGTCCCCGGGAGGCTGGGGCCCTTCCCCTGCAGCCCCCCAGCTCTCACCACCCCACATTCCTGCTGTGGGCCCTCCCCTGGCCTGGGCCTTACCACACCTCACAACGGTCCTGTGGAGTCAGTGGTTTTGACCGCTGCTCTCGAGTGGGAAACGGGCTGGGGCGGGGGGCAGGAGCGCAGGGTGGGACCCTGTGCTCTGGGCACTGCTGCCCCCACTCCTGTCTGCCCCCACTGCTCCAGGTGAGTGATGGCGAGCCAGGAAACCCTCGGTGGGAGCTCCAGGGGCTCGTGGTCTGTGCATGGCTAAAGTCGCCTGTTCTTCCCTGCGTGTGGGTACCCCAGTGGCACACCAGATGTGGCTCTGTGTACTGAGAACTCAAGAGGTGAATGTGCCAGGCCCAGTGGGCCCCATGGGAGGGCAGGGGGTAGTAGACACAGGTGTAAGTTCCACACGAACCACTACTCTGACGTGAAGAAAGCGGAGGCTGATGCCAAGGAACAGAGCCTGGAGGTCAGACGGGGCCCAAGGCCAGTGAGGTGGGGCCTGCCCCAGAGGGCCTGGCCTCGAAGGTGTCCAGGCTTCCCCTGGAGGGGGCAGCACAGGGCAGCCCCGCCTTAAGGGCCCCTCCAGAGAGAGGGCCTCTGGGGCTGCGGTGGGTGAGGGAACCCTGGCAGAAGCCACCAGCACTGGCCAGGCTGGGTCTCCTGGCACCAGGCGGCATTTGAGGCCACAGGCCCCAGGTCAATCGCAGCATCAGGAAGCCATGGGGCCCCACCCAAAGGAGGACCAACTGCAGGGGGAGCCTTGGCCTGCAGGTGGGGGCAGGGTTATTCAGGCGCCAGCAGCTCCTGGTTGGCCCAGCTGCCTCAGAAACGGTATCTAGCCAGGGGTCTAGGGAGGTTGAGTGGAGCCAGTTAGGTGGGTAGGGAGAGGGGAAGTACCTACCAGAGCTGCCTTCAAAGCCCCGTGGCAGAGCCTCCACCCACTTTGCTCCCTCCAGGCTTCCCTGACCCACCAGACCCAACCCTGAGCTTGGACGGTGACCCCACTTCCCCGCTCCCAGTGTCAAGATCTAACCTTTCCAATTGTCATACAATAGCCAGTCGGCACAGCCGTTCTGAGCTGTGTGGCTTTAGGCAAATTCTTAACGTCCCTGTGCCTCCTGTTCTCTCACTTGTATATGAGCTAATGGCATTCTCCCTCATAGGGCTGTTGAAGTGAAGTGAAGTCGCTCAGTCGTGTCCGACTCTGCAACCCCGTGGGCTGTAGACTACCAGGCTCCTCTGTCCATGGGGTTTTTCAGGCAATAATCCTGGAATGGGGTGCCATTTCCTTTTCCAGGGGATTTTCCCAACCCAGGAATCGAACCCGAGTCTCCTGCATTGTAGACAGACACTTTACCCTCTGAGCCACCAGGGAAGTCCTGATGGACTGTCAGGAGGTTAATCAAGAGGCATAACACCTGTCAAGGAAATGTTCCAACATGTCGTTATGGATGGTACCACCTCCATCCAGAATGGCCTCTGCATCAGACACTCAGCCAGGCGCACTGCCCTGTAATTTCAGAGACCCCAGTTCAGCCTCCAGTATTGCTTTTCCAGCTCTCAAAGGTGCTGGCTGCCTCCCAGACAACCTGGGTTCCACAGCAGGGCCCTCGGGCCCCTCTCTTGGGTCTGAGCTGCTGCCCCTGAGTGGGGCTATGGTACCTTGATCCAAGCAGTGGGAGAGAAGTAGGATCTGCCCACTGGTCTTGGGTGGTCCTGCTTCCCCCCATCCCATCCCCGCCCTCTCCAGGGGTGACTCTGGCTCAGGGCAGTGTCCCACAGTGACCACAAGGTGGCGGCAGTACTCCATGTCCCAGGGCCAGTGGGGCCAGCGCCTCTCAGTTGACGAGAGGAGGGACCCACAAGAGAGCCCTGGGTGGGCAACATGGGGCCCTCTGAACTCCCCAAAGCTGCGAGTACCTCCTACGAGGTTACAGGGTGCACTCGTTCCTGTGGTGACGTTCAGTGGACGCAGCATGCGGATCCACGTGTATTTCTAGTTCTACCTATATTTGCATGATAGCACAAGTTTATACAGTTACAACGCAACACCACAGATCTCCAGTTTTCTGTTCCCTGTGCCCCCCTTTAACTGCAGAGCCTGGTTCCTGCTGCCCTTCAACTACAGACCTATTTGCTCAGGCCCATCGATAGCCAATCACCCTCTGCCCGCACCAGCCCAGCCCTGAAGATGTCCTCACCTTCCTTGGGTCCCGACATCCCTGGATGGACCACCAGAACCCCTGCTCAGACCCCACCCTACCTGGGGCCACTGCAGCACAGCCCCACCCAAGGCTGCTTCCTGCCTTGCCTGGTACTGTCTAATGACTTTGGACCGATTACTCAGGATGGAAGAAGAAGGGGGGATTTCACTTTAAGAAGCATGGTCAGGGACTTCGCTGGCAGTCCAGTGGTTAAGACTCCCTCCTTCAACTGCAAGGGGCTCGGGTTTGATCCTGGGTTGGGAGCTAAGATCCTGCATGCCACGTAGAACAGACGAAAAGTTTTTTGTTTTTTTTTTAAAGGATGGTCGGAGAAAGCCTCTCCAAGGTGATGTGTGAGTCCCATTGTCCCCACAAACCATCCAAAGGTTTGCACAAATCTAGAATTTACACCTCCAAACTACCATTGCCTGCCCCTTAGGTCACAAAACACAAAAATCCTTAGTGGGCTCGTGTGCTAGGACTGCCATAACGAAGTTCCACAGAATGGGGGCTTAAACAGGAGAAGCGTCTTATCTCATAGCTCCAGGCCGTGGGGGTTACGGTCCCAACAGGCTGTTTGTCTGGAGGCCTGTCTCCTTGATTTGCAGACAGCCATCCTTCCTCTGTGTGTATCTGTGACCTCATCTCCTCTTAGCACCAGTCATACTGGGTTAGGGCCATGAGGGCTACAGTCCGTGAGGTCGCAAAAAGTCAGGCACGAATCTGTCTCACACTTCACTAGTGACCTCACTTTGTTTTAATTACCTCTTTGAAGACCCTGTCTGCAAATACAGTCACATTTTGAAGTCTTAGGGCCTAGGACTTCAACAGATGAATTTGAGGGAGACACAATTCAGTCCACGTGCTCAGATATACAGAGTCCCTCTGGCCATCTTCCTAGGACATGCCTGCTCTGCTTTGGCCCCTGTCCCAGAACAGGATCACCATGACCCACACCAGCTCTGCAGAGGGGTGACCATGTGTCACACCCACCTCCACCCTCTCCATGTCCCCTCCCCTGGTAGGGGTTTGAGGGCAGTTTAATCCATCCTNGCTCTGCTTTGGCCCCTGTCCCAGAACAGGATCACCATGACCCACACCAGCTCTGCAGAGGGGTGACCATGTGTCACACCCACCTCCACCCTCTCCATGTCCCCTCCCCTGGTAGGGGTTTGAGGGCAGTTTAATCCATCCTTGGGCCAGTCTGGCCTTGGGGGTCGAAGAAAGCAGCCATGGGGGCCAGGGGCAGAGCAGAGTGGGAAGGGGGTGAAAGCAAGGAGGCCACAGACACCCAGAGCCTAGGCCAGGGGCTGTCCTGGACCCCGTTGACACCTGCTGTGTTTTAGAGCAGATCCAAGGGAGTGACCTGGTGGGGTTCCCTTCCACCCACCCTGGGGCACCAGGACCAGGCCCCTTCGTCTCCCTTTGCCTCTGACTCAGGACTGTGGCCTCTCCCAGCCCCTGCCTGAGGCCAGCCTGCACCTCTTTCCCCTGTAGTCCAGCTGGCTTCATGCTGAGTTACAGCTGGCTGGGCCACTGTGTTATCACAGACGGGGAAGCAGCAGCCTAGAGAGGGAAGGGGGCCTGTCTGGGCAAGTGTACTGCCTCCCTGCCCCAGCCCACCCCAGGAGCTCAGGAAGGCCAGGGCGGGGGGCCTTATGTGTCAGGCTAGAGGCTGTGCAGGGCCTAGCACTGGCAGGGGGTCAGCAGACACAGTAGGTGGTTCACACGGCCACTGGTTTATGGTGTGGTTTGAGGCAAGCCCTTCCCTCTCGGGGCCTCAGTATCCCCAGCTGTCAACCCAAGAGACTGACTAAGTGATCCTGGGACTCCCTCCCACTCTGCTCTTCTGCTCCCTCAACTCCCAAACTCCATAATCCTCTCTCTGAAAGAAAAAAATACATGAGGCTGCTGCTGTTGCTGCTAAGTTGCTCCAGTCGTGTTCGACTCTGTGTGACCCCATAGACGGCAGCCCACCAGGCTCCCCCGTCCCTGGGATTCTCCAGGCAAAAACACTGGAGTGGGTTGCCATTTCCTTCTCCAATGCATGAAAGTGAAAAGTGAAAGTCGCTTAGTCGTGTCCGACTCTTAGCGACCCCATGGACTGCAGCCCACCAGGCTCCTCCGTCCCTGCGATTTTCCAGGCAAGAGTACTGGAGTGGGGTGCCATTGCCTTCTTCGACATATATGAGGCTAGAAATCCTAATAAGAGGGGTAGCAACCTGGGGTCTCAGGGTTCTCCTGCTCCAGGACACACACGAGTGGGAAAATGCCTGCCGACCAGGAGAGCAGAGCAGGTAGGGGAGGCCCTGGGCCACATTAGCTGCCCCTCCGGTGAGCTGGCAGCCCCAGGGACAGAAAGGAAGTGAACCCAAGCTGCGAACCTCTTTGCACTCACCACCCCCGCCCCAGCCCTGGGATAGCCCCTGAAAAGAGGAAGCTAGTGGTGCAGCAGGAGAGCAGCCTGCCCTTGGGCTGCACAAGGTAGGGGTGGGAGCAGCCCGGTCCTGGGGCTCCTGAGATGGAAAGAAAAGGAATCACGGCTTCCCTGGCAAGCCAGTGGTAAAGAATCCACCTGCTGATGCAGGAGACACGGGTTCGACCCCTGATCCAGGCAACTTGAGCCCGGGCACCACGGCTGTTGAGCCTGTGCCCTGAAGCCCGCTGAGCCCACACGCGGCAAGTACTGGAGCCCTCGCACCCGAGAGCCCGTGCCCTGCGACAAGAGGAGCTACCTCAACGAGCAGCCCGCACACCGTGGTGAGGACCCGCTCAGGCAAAAATAAATATTAAAGAAAGTGTCCATCTCGCGGAGGCGAGAAGTGGGCTCAGAAAGGTCAACTGCTCAGTCCAGGGTTAGACCGCTGGGAGGTGGACCAGCCCCACTGAGTCCTCTTCCTAGAGGAGAAAGTCCTGCTGGGGGGTCAGATGAGGTGCATTTTATTCTGATACTGGGGCAATGCCTAGGGCTGCTTTGGGGCTAGAAGAGTCATCATGTGTGCAAGCCTGTGTGCACACGTGTGTGCATCATATGTGCATGCTTGCACAAATAAATGTGTGTGTGCCCCTGAAGTGGGCTGGATGCACCGTTTAGTCTCCGGGAGTGTCCTGGTCACCTGCGGGAAGGGGGCTGCCAGGGTGAGGCAGAGTCTCTTGGGCCCAGAGTGATGCAGAAACTTAGCCAAAGTCACAAAGCAAATCTGTGCTACAACCAGGATTAGAAATCAGGTTGCCACAGATCCAGTCCAGCAGGAAGTGGGGACAGGGCAGCAGCTGGGAGTCCCTCCGTGGAAACACCTCCTGGCCCCTCCCTGCACCCTAGCTCCCACAGAATGTTAAACCTCAGACACTATGTTAAACCTCTCACCAAGGACTTCATTCATCAAGGCTTCTCCAGGACCTAACTTGCAAGTTTTTTCGGTCTCGGTTTTTTGCCTGCAAAACACTTTGCAATGCATTGAGGAGTAAATGCTTTACCATTTGTGTGCCATGATCAGACTGCATCACATAGTGAGGCAATTTCTCATTCCAGTCAGAAATAGCCCCACTGGGCCCATCCACTGTTTGGGGCAGCCCCACCACCCGAAGGGCAGGCGCCGAAGGCTGCTGCACCGTGCCGGGCACCCACAGGTCTTGGCCTTCACCTTTGCCACCGACGACCATTCTTGACCCCTGGCTCCTGCACCGGCCCCTCCCTCGGGGACACAGTCTGCTCCCCACCTCCCTCCTCGACTCTGTTGCTGAGTCCAAGCTCATACTGCTCACCACGCAACAGGCTGATGAATGGAGAGAGGAGCTGTCGGACAGAGAAGAGTGACTGTAAAACCAGCAGACCAAGAAAGTGGTGACTGGCGTCCCAAAGAGCCACCTTTCCTGAGCTAGAACTCAGGCTTCTTTTTTAGTGAGAGGGAAGGGGGTATGGTTGAGTGTTACAAACTTGGTACCGGAATCCTTTGTCCTAGCTTGTGCATCTGGTCACGATGCTCCTATAAACCTCCAACAGGACAGATGTGCTTTTTCGTTGGTTTTGTCTGTGTTTTGTATTTTGGGGGGAATACTCCTTCACCTGCCTCCAGACCCAGCCATCAGACACTATGTTCCTGACCTTTCTTTCTAGGCCTGTCTCTTACTAATAATTTTTTTTTTTTTTTAATATCTAGTATCTGTTTGGTGTTGCTGGTCTTTGCTGCAGCATGCAGACTCTTAGTTGTGGCATATGGGATCTAGCTCCCTGACTGTGTATCAAACCCAGGCCACCTACCTACACTGGGGTTGAGGAGTGTTAGCCACTGGATCACCAGGGAAGTCCCAAGACAAATGTATTCTCTGTTCTGCAGCTTTTTATCTCTATCTGAGTGGAAACGTGTCACACCTTTAAAAGGTCAGAGTCTTGAGAATGGATTATCCCATATTTCAGACTCCAGGCAGCATTCTTTTAGTGACTTAACTTGTAGCAAAAGCGATGGAATACACAGGTTAAATTGAAGAAACAGATCCAACATGGAGTCAGATTTGTTCTCTGTGACGCCTGCAGGGGCTTCCTGGGTGGCGCTAGTGGTAAAGAACCCTCCTGCCAGTGCAGGAGACATAAGGGACTTTGATTCAATCCCTGGGTCAGGAAGATGCCCCGGAGGAGGGCATGGCAGCTCACTCCAGTGTTTTTGTGGGGAGAATCCCATAAACGCGAGCCTGGCAGGCTACAGTCCATGGACTCGCAAAGTCGGACAAGCAGCTTAACTCCCGTGCCCACATGACACCTGCAACCCAGGCGATCAGACGGTTAGAGTCTCATCTGTCCCCCTGTGACACTTGGGAACCTCGGCTTTTAGACCTGGACTTGTGGTGAGAAGCCCCACCCCTCCTGCTCCCCACCCTCCCCAGTTACTCTCCCACCAAGAGCTCCGCCCATTGCCCACCCACTGAGGATCAAGATCGACACTGCTGAGCCTTCTCAGATGCTGCCAAGGTGCGTGAGGACCAGGCAGGGTGGCCAGAGGCCTCCAGGTGAGAGCACCCAGTGCCGTCCAGCCTCGCCTCCATCTCTCTAGCCATGCACCACCGGTCCGTCCACCATCCCTCCGTTTGTTCATCCAACACAAATGCCAGTATAGGCTCCTTCCTTCCATCACCATCACCCGTCTATCCAGACTGCGCAGATGCCTGCCACACAGGGGACATCGAGGGCCCCCAGTGAGGGCTGCAGACACAGGGACGTCACACAGTAAGGACCATGGCAGCAGCCACTGACAAGAGATGAGGACCTTTCTGTCTTTCTCATCTCCACCATAGGCCACCAGAGAAGAAAGTGATCCAAGAACAGAGGAAAGGGGGGGGTAAAGGAGCAGGCCACCTCACCCCTTCCAAATCTCTGCAGCAAGGACCTCGGAGCTGAGGGATGAGCAGGAGTGGAGTGGGAATCAGAAGAGAAATTTAACTTTGAACCTTTTCATGCTTGAAAGTAACAAGAGGAACTTCTCTGGGGGTCCAGTAGTTAAGACTCCGAGCTCCCGCTGCAAGCGGGGCAGGTTCCATCCCTGGTTGAGGAACTAAGCTCCCACATGCTACAGAGGCTTGGCCAAAAAATAAACAATAAAAAGAAAGTTAACAAAACTGCTGAAAGTGTCGAAAAGGCTGCAAATGGGAGGCTGGGCACCGTCAAAGGCAGGGGTTGGAGAAAATGAGCAAAAGTCACAGTCAGGTTAGTGAACTGTGACGGGATCTGCAAGCTTGCAGGGCGGCCTGGGAAGAGCAGAACTGCTCTGTGTATCAGAGGAAGATGAATCCCGCATTCCAGTGCCCACAGCCTGCTCCTGGTCCTGGAGAAAGGAGAGCTCAGAGTGAGGGGGGAGAGTCCAGAGTGAGGGGAGGGAGCCCAGAGTGAGGGGAGGGAGCCCAGAGTGAGGGGAGGGGAGCCCAGAGTGAGGGGAGGGAGCCCAGAGTGAGGGGAGGGGAGCCCAGAGTGAGGGGAGAGGGAGCCCAGAGTGAGGAGCTGTCTCTTATACACATCTAGATGTGTATAAGAGACAGGTGTTCGACTCTGTGTGACCCCATAGACGGCAGCCCACCAGGCTCCCCCATCCCTGGGATTCTCCATAGGGGAGGGGAGGGGAGGAGAGAGGAGCCAGGGTGAGCGGACCAAGGGTTGAGGAAGGTCTGGAGAGTAACTACTGGGCTGGGGGAGGGGAGGGGGCAGAGTACCCCCTGAAAGTTCCAGGAGAACAGACCTACCTAAGGTGCCCTGTGCAGTGCCTTCTGTGTGGCACTTCACCCCTTTCTGTGACACCAAGATCTTTATGTTCTGCTCACAAGTGTTTGTCAAGAAGGGAGTTTTATGGAAATGGAGAAGGGACCAAGTTTCATGTCTGAGTCAGCACTGTACCGAGGAGAAAGCGGTCAGGGAGAAGCGAGAGCCACAGGGGAAGTGGTGAAAACATAAGCGTCCAAGAATCTCTGAAACTTCGGAGGATTTTGAACTTTTACTGGACATAAAGTTAGAGGTTTAAACACAGCAGCTCTGCCTTCTGCCCAGTGAATTCCTCATATGCAGCTAGAATAAATTGTAAAAGGCAAATCTGTCCATGTTTTATAACACCTGCACGCCCAAACCCCAAAACACAGACACAAACCCCTCCACTTGCTCCCAGGCTAGGGCCCACTTCCTGGCCTGACCTGCAAGGCCCCTGGGGTCTGGGCCCTGCCACACTCTCCAGATCCTCTGCACTCTTGACACCCAGGCTGGTTTTCTCATCTCAACAGTTTCACACCCTACTGACCACAGGGCCTTTGTACGTGCTGTCCTCTCTAGCACTGCCCCACTCCACCCCAACCGCCAGTTAACTCACTCACCCTCCAGCATTCAACTCAGACAAGCCACTCCTGACCAAGTCATCCATTCATTGTGGAATTTACCACACCGATACACTGGCAAAGAGGAATGGAATAATCACAAGATGGCTTGGAATCCATACCTTAGAATAATCATGATTCATGTCCTGGTGCTAGGCACACCTTCCCTGAGTATGTTTTCATTTGAATCCCAAAGTGGAAGTCTGTAATTGAGGTGATGGCAGGGGATGGCTGTTGAATAGACAGTCAACAGTGTCTGCCCTATTACCATACATTGCACCCTCTTGCAGGGTGGAGGGGACTAGCATCTATTTCTGGAAGGGGAGGGAATGGGCAGGCGTCCCAGGTGGCACAATGACAAACAATCTGCCTGCCAATGCAGGAGACACAAGGGACTCAGGTTCGATCCCTGGGTCGGGAATGTCCCTTGGCTTAGGAAATGGCCCACTCCAATACAAGAGCATGAATGAACTCACCATGTCTGAGGGCTGGACTCAGACTGGCCTGAGGAGATTGTGGGCTGTGTGAGGTATAACGGAGCCTTACTGGACAGCTTTTTTTTCATATGGGTACACTGCAGGTCTTCTTGGGCTCTAAAATCACTGCGAGGGTGACTGCAACCATGGAATTAAAAAACACTTCTAGGAAGGAAAGCTATGACAAACCTAGACAGTATATTAAAAAGCAGAGACATCACTTTGCCAAAAAAGGTCTGTATAGTCAAGCTATGGTTCTTCCAGTTCAGTTCAGTCTCTCAGTCGTGTCCGACTCGTTGCGACCCCATTAATTGCAGTACACCAGGCCTCCCTGTCCATCACCAACTCCCAGAGTTCACTCAGACTCAAGTCCATCGAGTCCGTGATGCCATCCAGCCATCTCATCCTCAGTCGTCCCCTTCTCCTCCTGCCCCCAATCCCTCCCAGCATCAGAGTCTTTTCCAGTGAGTCAACTCTTCGCATGAGATGGCCAGAGTACTGGAGTTTCAGCTTCAGCATCATTCCTTCCAAAGAAATCCCAGGGTTGATCTCCTTCAGATTGGACTGGTTGGATCTCCTTGCAGTCCAAGGGACTCTCAAGAGTCTTCTCCAACACCACAGTTCAAAAGCATCAATTCTTCGGCGCTCAGCCTTCTTCACAGTCCAACTCTCACATCCATACATGACCACAGGAAAAACCATAGCCTTGACTAGGCGGACCTTAGTTGGAAAAGTAGTGTCTCTGCTTTTGAATATACTATCTAGGTTGGTCATAACTTGTCTTCCAAGGAGTAAGCGTCTTTTAATTTCATGGTTGCAGTCACCATCTGCAGTGATTTTGGAGCCCAAAAAATAAAGTCTGACACTGTTTCCACTGTTTCCCCATCTATTTCCCATGAAGTGATGGGACTGGATGCCATGATCTTCGTTTTCTGAATGTTGAGCTTACAAATGTGAGAGTTGAACTATAAAGAAGGCTGAGTACCAGAGAACTGATGCTTTTGAACTGCGGTGTTGGAGAAGACTCTTGAGAGTTACTTGGACAGCAAGGAGATCAAACCAATCCTAAAGGAAATCAGTCCTGAATATTCATTGCAAATATTGATGCTGAAGCTCAAGCTCCAATACTTTGGCTATCTGATGCAAAGATCTGGCTCATTGGAAAAGATCCTGATGCTGGAAAATACTGAAGACAGGAGGAGAAGGGGGCAGCAGAGGATGAGATGGTTAAATAACATCACCAACTCAGTGGACATGAAATCGAGCAAACTCCAGGAGAGAGTGAAGGACAGGGGAGCCTGGCATGCTGCAGTCCATGGGGTCTTGAAGAGTCGGACACAACTTAGCTACTGAACACTAACAAAACTGCAGGTGAGATCACATGCCCTATGGCACACAAAACCCCCCCACAGGAAAACCTCCCAACTCAGTTAGCAACAAGGAAGGTTTCTCGTCTCATCCTCCGACAGAATCTGGTAAAGACCAGTATGGAGTCATAGACCACTGCCATCAACTAAGCCCTAACCTGACACCCAGTCTTTGCTTGGTCACCCTAGTAACGGGACACTTGCCACTTCCCATAGAAGCCCATGTCACCTGGCCACACCTCCAACACTGACCCACCATTAAGCCATAAAGTCTGATTGGCTTACTGTTTAATGGGAACAAAGTTTCAGTTTAGGATGATGAAAATGTTCCAGAGATGGATGGTAGTGATGGTTGCTCTAGAATGTGAATGTACTTAATGCCACTAAAAGCTACACTTAAAACTGGTTGAAAGGGACTTCCCTGGTGGTCCAGTGGCTAAGGCTCCTCGTTCCCAATGCAGGAGGCCTGGGTTCAGTCCCTGGCCAGGGAGCTAGATCCCACATGCCACTACGAAGATCAAAGATCCACCCATGCTGCAACTAAGACCCAAAACAGACAAATAAGTAAATATATTTTTAAATGGTTAAAATGGTAAATTTTACGTTATGTATTTTTATCAGAATTTTTAAAAGTGCATTGCCTCTGGGCTTCACAATTTATAAGCTTGTGTGACTTTGAGTACTTTTAAAGTAATCATTTAAAGGTTACTCTAAAAAGTCTAATTAACAGTTAAGGCAAACTCTTAGGTGCACCTCACCCTCTTTGATCCTGATTTGTTTTCGTTCAGTCTTGTCCCCCCAGCTAAGAAATCTGGGCTTAATAATTCCAGTTTCAAGTCCTGCCTCTGCCCTGAAGGGACTACAGTCACTGTGACCCTCCCCTGCACGGAGCTTACAACGAGCTAGGCTCTGAGGCTCTGAAGATGCCTCAAGGAATAAGTCAGAGCCCTGTCATCCCAGACACACAGAGAACAACTTGTTTTTCTTTTTTTCGGTACAAAGCTGCAGGCCTCCAGTCTACGTGAAACCTGGCCCAGCCCTAAAGGTCTGCAGGGCGGGCCCACGATGATTCGTCCCTGAAGACGTCACCTAGCTGAAATGATGACAGCGGCACCGGACGATTCTGGTTCCTGAAAACTCCGCACCTGGAATGTTTGTGGGGTGCAGCCTGCGGCCTCTTGGAAACGTTCGCTGACACAGGAAAACCTGGGGATGTGCCGAAGGACAGGAGGCAGGAATTGCCATCTCTGAAATCTTATCTAAGTTCAACCCCACCTGACCCCCCCAGGAATCACAGACCCACCAAGCAATCAAAAAACCGGATAGAGACCAGAAGGAAATGAAACACCCAGCTAACCCGGGGGGTGCACAATGGCAGTCTGTGGGCCTTGTCAACTCGTACAGGGGGATTTTTCTTCAACTTGGTTTTTTGTCAGTGTTCCCCCCAACACACACGTGAAAATTCTCATTCGCCTTTGAAAAATTTAATACATGAATGAGGATGTCTCTCATGATGAGCTGAATCACTTTGATATGTAGCAGAAATTAACACAAACCTGTAAGTCAACTATATTGCAATTAAAAATATTACAACTAAAAAAGATAGCTTAAAGGAATGGGGTGATTTTTTAATTTGTCTTAGCCAGGTCTTAGTTGCAGCACATGGGATCTAATTCCCTGATGAAGGGTCAAACTTGGGTCTTCTGCATTGGAAGCGCAGAGTCTTAGCCACTGGACCACGAGAGAAGTCCTAGAATGAGGTGGTTGAAGGAAAAAATAATTGACCCGTCATGTGGAAAAGCTTATTTTAAAAACTTTTTTTAATGTCATTTTTTTATTAAAAAGAAAATAGTTAAAAATTAAAAAAAAAAAACACATCCAGAGAAATAATTACTTTTTACTGAGCAATTGCAACAAGTCAGCCACAATGCTGAATATCTGACATGGATAACTTCATTTCACACAAGCTAGGAGTTAGACGCTATTAGTATCCTCATTTTACGGATTAAAAAACCCCCAGGCCCAAAGACATAAAAGACTTGCCTAGATCACGCAGCTTATTACTAATGAAATTCATAATTGATAATATGGTCTAGATATGTTTAACCACCAGGTTTTATAAGGAAGCAATAGCATCGTTTATAGTAATAAATCCTATTTTCCTTTGCTTAATGAGCATCTCCCACTTGACACAAAGGCACTTTTCCTGAAAGTGATACGTAATCAATCATAAACCTAATAAAGGCAAATTAAGAATCTGATAATAAAATGCATCTAAACTCTGCCACCAACTAGCCAGGTCTCAGTTTCCTTATTTTACCTTATGGGTTTAACAAGACCACATGGTATTTTTGCCAATGCCCAAAATTCTTCAGTTCAGCTCAGTTCACTCAATCAGTCGTGTCCGACCCTTTGCGACCCCATGAATCACAGCACGCCAGGCTTCCTTGTCCATCACCAGCTCCCAGAGTTCACTCAGACTCACATCCATCAAGTCAGTGATGCCATCCAGCCATCTCATCGCTCTGTCGTCCCCTTCTCCTGCCCCCAATCCCTCCCAGCATCAGAGTCTTTTCCAATGAGTCAACTCTTCACGTGAGGTGGCCAAAGTACTGGAGTTTCAGCTTTAGCATCATTCCTTCCAAAGAACACCAGGACTGATCTCCTTTAGGATGGACTGGTTGGATCTCCTTGCAGTCCAAGGGACTCTCAAGAGTCTTCTCCAACACCACAGTTCAAAAGCATCAATTCTTCGGCACTCAGCTTTCTTCACAGTCCAACTCTCACATCCATACATGACCACTGGAAAAACCATAGCCTTGACTAGACGGACCTTAGTTGGAAAAGTAGTGTCTCTGCTTTTGAATATGCTATCTAGGTTGGTCATAACTTTCCTTCCAAGGAGTAAGCGTCTTCTAATTTCATGGCTGCAGTCACCATCTGCAGTGATTTTGGAGCCCAAAAACATAAAGACTGACACTGTTTCCACTGTTTCCCCATCTATTTCCCATGAAATGATGGAACCAGATGACATGNTCTGCTTCTGTTAGGTCCAGACCATTTCTGTCCTTTATCGAGCCCATCTTTGCATGAAATGTTCCCTTGTATCTCCAATTCTCTTGCCAGAGTCTAATCAGGAGAAGAAACGACAAATCTGAAACGTGGGACATACATTTTCAAGGCAGCTGTCCTGACTCTTCAAAACCATTCTTCGTGAGTCAATGTCACAGAAGACACTAAAAAGACAACCAAGAGGAAGACGTGGGCCTTGGCTGGATTAGAAGGGAGGAAGCTGTCATTCAAAGAACTGTTTGGGGGGCTTCCTGGGGAAATGGAATGTGGACAAAGGACGTCATGGAGTCAGTGGTCACTTTATTATGATAGTGATACTGTGAGCCCTTGCTCTCACAGATAAAGGGTCATGAGATCTTCAGTTTACTTATAAACAGTGCTGGAAAAAAGTACAGGCATACCTCTTTTCGTTGGGATTGCAGATACTGCATTTTTTTTTGTTTTCAAATTGAAGATTTGTGTCAACCCTGTATTGTCAAGTGATGGTTAGCATTTTTTAGAAAGAATTTTTTTCATTGAAGTACAGTTGATTTACAATATTGTGTTAATTTCTTAGTTGTACAGCAGAGTGAATATATATATATTTTTTATATATTATATATAATTTTTGNTTTTTTTTTTTTTTCAAATTGAAGATTTGTGTCAACCCTGTATTGTCAAGTGATGGTTAGCATTTTTTAGAAAGAATTTTTTTCATTGAAGTACAGTTGATTTACAATATTGTGTTAATTTCTTAGTTGTACAGCAGAGTGAATATATATATATTTTTTATATATTATATATAATTTTTGTAAAGCTAAGAAATTAGCATTATAAATATATATACATCCCTTTTTTAATATTCTTTTCCATTATGGTTTATCACAGGATTTTTTAAATTTTTTTTATTGTAGTAAAAGTCACATAATATAAAACAAACTGTTTAACCATATTTAACTGAACAGTTCAGTGGCACTAAGTACATTCACACCGTTGTGAAACTGTAGCCATCATCCATCTCCTTCCTAAACTGAAACTCTGTCCCCATTAAAAACTAACTTCCTATTCCTCCCTTGACTCAGGCCCTGGTAAGCTCTGCCTCATGGAATTGTTAAGTGGTTTACTTTGTTGTTGTTGTTGTTGTTGATTTTAATTTTATTATAGCAAAAGTTTACAAATCTGAGCAAGCCAAAGGGAGAGACACACAGGTGAGGTCTGGGAGGGTTCCAGAGGCAAAACTGCTGTGCTCCTCAGGGAAGTGTTACCCTGTGCATGGAAGGGCCACAAACTCAGAGTGTACTGCCAGCCCAGGCAGTTTACTGAGCTTGGTGTCCAGAGTTTTTAATCAAGGCTTCACTACTCAGGCGTGATTGGTCAGACCACTGGCTACATGATTGAACTCCATCTTCATGCCCCCCCACCCCACCAGATCAGGCTGACATCACAGACTCAAAGCCTCAACCCTCCAGTCACAGGCTTGGTTGTTCTGATCTAGTCAGCCCCAACCCTNTCCAATGAACACCCAGGAATGATCTCCTTTAGGATGGACTGGTTGGATCTCCTTGCAGTCCAAGGGACTCTCAAGAGTCGTCTCCAACACCACAGTTCAAAAGCATCAATTCTTCGGCACTCAGCTTTCTTCACAGTCCAACTCTCACATCCATACATGACCACTGGAAAAACCATAGCCATGACTAGACGGACCTTAGTTGGCAAAGTAGTGTCTCTGCTTTTGAATATGCTGCCTAAGTTCTATTAATGCTCTTAATTCATGTATCCAGTCAACAAATACTGAATTTCTACCATATGAAGTTCAAGATAAGACCTTTTCACCAGGAGACAAAGGGGGAGGGGTTACAAATGCCATTAAAAGAAATATAAGTAAACTAATGAAATTTCAGAGAGTAGATAGAAACAGAGAATAATTTATGAAAGGCATTATTTTTTTAATTGATCCCTGGAGAAGAACGGATAGGCTCTAAGACATGAAGAGTGGGTGGAGACAAAGTGAGGTAGGAGGAAGGGGCTGTGATTCTACACCACATAAGAGATATATTGCTATTGTGCTGCCACTATTAATAATACTTTTATTATTTAAAGTGGTGACTAATATAATTGATATATTTTATAAAATACAGTTGATAACTTTACTATGTTTATATGTTTATTATTAGGTATTAATATTTTAACATATTTAATATTTAAATATTATATTTAAGAATTTAATATACTATTTACTAATAACTACTGACATAATTAAATGATAATAATTCATATATTTAGTGATAATACCTATTAAAATAACTCCCATTTACAAAGCATTTTTCTTTATGCCATGCACTACTCTAAGCTGTACGGTTATTCTGTCAACTCTCACCACCCTCATGTGAAGTAAGTACGATTAGTATTCTCATTTCACAAATAGAAAGGTAAGAAAGATTAACTAAATTGCCCAGAATCACTACAAGAAAGTGGAAGAGCTAGATTTTAACAATGCAGTCTGACTCCAGAGTCCATGCTTAATTAATGACTGTGCTCTGCTGCTGCTGCTGCTGCTAAGTCACTTTAGTCGTGTCCGACTCTGCAACCCCATAAACGGCAGCCCACCAGGCTCCCCCGTCCCTGGGATTCTCCAGGCAAAAACACTGGAGTGACTTGCCATTTCCTTCTCCAATGCATGAAAGTGAAAAGTGAAAGTGAAGTCGCTCAGTCATAGCCGACTCTGAGCAACCCCATGGACTGCAGCCCACCAGGCTCCTCCGTCCATGGGATTTTCCAGGCAAGAGGACTGGAGTGGGGTGCCATTGTCTGCTCTGCTACTGCAAGATTAAAGACCACAGGATCAAGTGATAATAATATATTACAGGTGCAGAATATAATGCTATTACATTATCTTTTCAGACATATCATAATGAAAATGCTGACCACCAGAGATAAACTTTTTAAATCAACAGATATCACCACTGAAATGACTCCCAATTGAATTATCAAGCAAAGAAGAAAAAAAAAAATGATGGTAGCTACCATAACCCTGCCACATGAAGTAAGGACAAACAATCTGGAAACAAATGGAATGACAGACATTCTCATGAAAGAAACAAAAGCTACACAATAAGAAAATTCTATAGCTGAAAAATACAGGAACAGAAATTTTCAAATTCATCAGAAAGATTCAGAAGTAGAATGGAGATGAAAGAAGACAGTGGCAGTGAACTTGAAAACAGATCAGTAAAAATTATCCAGTCTGAACAACAGGGGAAAAGTATAAAAATAAACAAAACTTCAGAGACCATTGAAACAATATCAAAAGGTCTTATCGCACTGGAATCCCAGAAGGAAAGGAAAAATAGAATGCTATAAAAAATATTTAAATAAGGACTAAAAAAAGCCCCAAATTTGATGAAAGCCTTAAATTTACAGATCCAAGAACCTCAGTAAACCAAAAAGGATAAACTTAAAGAAAACCACACTCAGACATATCATAATGAAAATGCTGAACACCTGAGATAAAGCTTTTTAAATCTTAAAAGTAGCCAGGGGAAATCACATTACACAGTGGAGGCTGGAGAAAAGTGAAGTGGAATATTCATTATTGCAGAAACTATAGAGTCCATACTTATATAACTGAATCATTTTGTTGTATATTTGAAACTAACTTCAATTTTAAAAATAGGGGGACAAAAACAAAATACAGAGTCCAGAAAACAGTGGAATTATATTTTTTGAAATACATATTATTTTATTTCAAATTATTTTCAATCTCCTTTTATTCAAACTAGAGTGCTTTTATTTATGTTTTCTGTAAATTGCATTCTAGGATATTAAAGAGCTTTACAGAATCCTTATGATAAGGCTGAAAATCACAAGTTTAGAAGGAAGTGGATGTGTGTGGATTGGCCCCTTCTGGGCCCTCTTTTCAGCTAAGGGGATACTTCAAGGTCCGTTTTCTATTAGCTCTGTCTGTGTTTGGTAGATATATTTAATTCTGGAGCAAAGTCTTTGAAAGCTCACTAAGGTCATACACAAAAGCCATGACTCCAATCCATCTCTATCTCTCAGGCTCCTGTATACACCTTTCAACTACTTTGGTACCTGCCTGCTGAAGTCTAGGCCATTTCAATCATTTCCTGTCTTCCCCTAGTTGAGAGCAGTGAAAGCATCTATGGAATCTGCTCCATCACCACTCATCATAGAACCTATGCTCCAGATTCACCATCCTGCCCCAGCTGAAGACAACGTCAGCAACCTTCCCCCAAGCCCCTTCTGGGTACCTCAGCCAAGGCCCCCTGCAAAGCCAGCATCTCCCTCCTAATCCCAGCTGCCCACTACCATAGCCATTGAGCTCTCCACTGCCCTCACCTGGGCAGCACTTGGCCTGGCTAGGACTGGTCCATTCCTTCATAAGCACAAACAGTGCGGGCCTCTAGCCACATTTCCTGCACCTGAGTGACATTTTTTTAAGTGTCGAAAGAAAAGAACTGTCAACTTAATTCTCTATCAAAAATATCCATCAGCCAGGCTGGCATTTACGACAAACCTATAGCCGACATAATACCATTGAAAAGCTGCTAACATTCCCACTAAATTCTAGAACAATACAAGGATTCCCACTCTCACCACTTCTATTCAACATAGTAGTGGAAGTCCGAGCCACAGCAACCAGACAGGAAAATCAAGCAAAAACTTAAAAAAAATAGACTTTAAAAAAATTTTTTTAAGGGAGAAAGAGGGATTTTCCTGGTCCAGTGGTTAAGAATCCGCCTTCCAATGCTGGGAACACAAGTTCGATAACGGACCAGGAAGCCGAGATCTCACATGCCACAGCGCAACTAAGCCTGCACGCCACAGCTAGAGAGAAGCCTTCTTGCCACAACTAAAGAAGCCTGAGCACAGCAGCAAAGATTTGGCTGCAACTAAGAGCAAAGCCAAACACATTTTTAAAAATTTTAAGGGGGAGCATGGGGAGAGAAGAGGTACAGGAAGGTGGAACTGGACAAGCCTGATCTCTCAGGGTCCCTTGGGTTTTAGAGTCTGGGACCCTGTGTTCATTTGCCAAGGATCCCAGGACCGTGGTGCAGAGACTGGCTAGCAACACACATTCATTCTCCCAGTTCAGAAGGCTGGAAGGGCGTGTCGGCAGGGCTGGCTTCCTCTGAGGCTTCTCCCTTGGCTTGCACGTGACCTTCCTCTTGCGGGCCCCCAGGGCTCTGTGTAGCTCTCCTTTCCCTAGGAGGACGCCAGTCACAGTGATTATGGCTACCCTACAGGCGTCGTGTTAACTTCATCTCCAAACACAGTCATCTGAGTACTGGGGGTTACGGCTTCAGCATATGAATTCTGGAGGGACACAACATTCCCTAAGTGCTATCAAGTCCAAGTTCATATTGCTCACTGCACAACAGGCCAGTACATCAAGAAGCAAGTTGTTGGGGCAAGGAATAGTGACTTTACTTGAAAATCCAGCCGATGAGAAGATGGTGTCCCAAAGAACCTTCTTAGCCTAGTTATAATTCAGGTGTCTTTCTTTCCTTTATTTATTCTGACTGTGCTGGGTCTTGCAGCAGCTCAGACTTTTCTCCTGATGTGGAAAGTGGGGGCTACTCTAGCTGCAGTGTGGACTTGTCCCTGTGCCTCATGGTAGGGCCTTGTCGTTTACTTGTTTTATATAAGGAAACACTTTGCCTGAAGATGTTCCTTTTGTTGATATTCACAATGCTAGGTAACCCAGCCTGTACCTCCCTCACACCCCAACTTCTTGGATTATGTGGAAGCACCCTGTTTTCTAATTTTCAAATCAAAGCTCCCAGCACCCCCCCTCCCCCAAGGCACTGCTTGTTGGGGGAACTCACAGTCCCCCCAGCCACCCTCCTTTCCTGCTTCTGAAACTGCCATCTCTTTTCTTCTCCTTCCTTCCTACCAAGACCTGTGCCTGAACCTGTGCTTGAGGATCTGGGGTGGTGGTAGAGAATTACAGGGCACACGGCACAGGCAGAGCCTTAAAGTTGCATATTTGCTGCCTCTGCCCACAAGCCCAGTGACCACTCACCACTTTCTCACCCTAAACCTCAGTGTGGCAGCAGGACTGTTTTCTGACTTTCATGGGCTGACTTTCCCGCTGAGGCCGAAGGACCTTCTCAGAAGCCCCTCCCTCTTCACTCTTTCTCCTTCTGTTTCATCTTTTCCTTTCAGACCCTGTGGGATGGGTGTGGGGCAGGCAAAGTGTGCTCAAAAATAAAAAAGACAAATCTCTGATATGAATTATGCCCCTCCTCTAGGATGTGAAATCCACTAAGGTTATTTTTGTTTGTTTTAAATACTCATCTTTCCCTTCTGACGAAAGGGAGGGAGGGAGGGAGGGATGGAGGCAGGGAGGAAGGAAGAGAGAAGAAACAGAAAGCAACCCAAAGCTTCATCGTAGTGCTGGCTATTTAGACTAACTACATTTTGAAGGAATGAATATGCCCACTCAGTGGATTTTTGTGTAGCCTTTGCAATGAGGCTTACAAGCGGGGTTGTGATAATTTGAGAAAGCAGTTAATTAAAGGGGGGAGGCACAAAATAGACACAATCACAACATAAAGAATTTGCATAGAAAAAGGCTGTAAAGAAAGACACCTGCTTCTTAAGCTGTGGTCACTGTTTTCACCTTGCATCATATTGTGTATTTACTCCTTTCTGAGTATGCTACACTTTGCCTAGCATATTAACTCTAGTTTTCTGCAAGTGTGAGATTACAAACTTCAGTGAGCCAAGTGGCCATGCAGTACTTCCAGGTGTTGCTGTAGTTGTGTCCGACTCTTTTGTGACTCAGTGGACGGTAGCTCCCCCAGCTGCCTCTGTCCATGGGATTTCCCAGCAAGAATGCTGGAGACAGTTGCCGTTTCCTTCTCTAGGAGATCTTCCCCACCCAGGGATCGAACCTGCATCTCCTGCAATGGCAGGTGGCTTTTGCAGGCACTGAGCCACAGGGAAGCCCAGTACTTTCATAACAGATAGGTAAAAACAGATTCTTTTAAAAACGTATTTATTTAAAATTCAAAGATGGTAACAGATTCATGAAATGGTATTAAGTGAAGGGACTTTATCTTTGTTCCTCAGTTTTAAGATGGAGGAACAGAAGACCCACACAGACAACCAAGTGCTTACTGAACTGGGCAGAAGGAAATCGCTGATCACTCATCTGGGCCAACCCCACCTTCCCAGGGCTCCAGCAGTTCCCACGCTGCTGGAGGCAGTGAATGGCCAAGTGGCTGGCTCCAGGTCATTTGTTAAGGTACCCTGTGAACGCCTGCCATTCTGAGCTCATTTAAGCCTCCCAGTAGCCAGCCCTGTACGGTTGGCGCTGGTGTTAGCTGAGCTTAGGAAGGTGAGGCGGTAAGGAGGGGTCAGGGGGTCAAGGCCAGAACGCTGTCCCCGTCCTGCGGACGGCCTGGGCGCCAGCGCACGTGACCGGGCTCCGCCTGCCCTGCTGAGCAATCCTTTCCCAGCACGTCTTGCTGAGTCACGGTCCCCAGCAGCTTTTCGCTGAGTCACAATCCCGAGATCTGTTTTCGCTGAGTCACAGTTTCCAGCTGCTCCCGCCTTAATCCCTGCGGGCAAAGTCCCAGTTACCAGGCTGGCGGCGGCGGCGACTCCCTGGATCACGCTGGTCTTGGCTGACGGCTGAGTCGCCCCTAGCGAGCCCTCTTCCCCTTCCGCCTCCCGCGGCTCCCCAGGTCGCCTCCCTCCACCCCTGTTTTAGGAGACTTAACACTTCCCTGCGGCCAGGAGCAGCGCTGGGGGCTTCACACCTTAGATTGCAAAGCCCAGTGGGGTGGGCGGAATGATCCTCTCTGTAAGAGATGGGGATCTAGTCAAAAGCAGGATCGTCTGCGAAACTGCAGGTCCGGATCATGGCCAGACAAGGTCATAGAACGCAAGAAGGCAGAGGGCAAAGAAACAGGACGACTAAACGCAAGGGTTAGAACCTGGACTGAGGGAAAGGGCAGTTAAAGACCTTTGAGGGCAACTGTTGAAATTTGAACATACACTTTAATATAAAGAGTGTGTGTGAAACTCAAATTTTCTGATGTTTATAATTGGATTGCAGCTTACCAGAGACAGTCTTCTGGATATACTACATGCTAAATGAGCCAGGGAAAAAAAAATTCATAGATGTATGTCAAAAAGAGGGAGAATGAATGGTTAAACAAAAGGGACCAAATTCTAACCTAACAACTAGTGAATCTAGGTGAAAACATACAGGAATTCTCTGTAATATTTCTGCAACTTCTGTATATTTGGAATTACTTCAAAGATGATTTTTTGAGGAAAAAGTTAAGATGAGAAATCTGATGTTCAAAACTCCCAACTGAGAGCAAAGTTTGTCAGGTATTAGTGAGCCTGACCCTATTCAGAACCATCCAGAAACTTCTAGATAGGAAAAAGGCTCTTGGGGGCCCTGAAAGGGGAACTAGATTGCCACTCTCAGACCAAACAACAGCTAACACTCACTACAGGCTTCCTGTGCCAGGCCCAGCCTTGAGCTTCTTACCGATCTTGAGCTGATTTAATTCTCACCACATCCCCTTAAGCTGAGGCTGTTATGACTCCTTGTTTTGCCAGACAAGGAAATAAAAGCTTAGTGTTAATAATATATACATGATAAGTCATGAATCCCAGATGTGACTGCAGTCCTTTGTGGAAGTGCTGTGATCAGATTGAACCAGGTCCAGCCAGGTCTTGGAGCCATAGTCAGGCTTCATATTGGCCAAGCTTTTTAGCAGTCTGATCTCCCTAACACTGGACTGCTGACTGGTCTGCCTGTGGTCGTCAGTCCCTGGACCTGTATTAATGGAGACTGGGCAATGTTAGAAAAAGATATTAGTCTTTCTTCATTCCTCACCACCTCAGGCCCAGGATTTCTAGACAGTTCATTGTTGTAGAACTTCAGTATGCTTTACAGCCAGACACACCTGGCCTCCTTCATGTCCCAGGTAAGCTATGTGACCACTGGCAGGAAATTTCACCCTGCTAAGCCTCCTTCATTTAATATGAAGAGATCATTTAATAAGAAGGGACTGGATATAAGGAGTGTCACGATCCTTGCTATCTTTAAGGATCTTAGAGTCAGGATGGAAGCTACTGGGGGACAGGGACCTCAGCCAGGGACCCATAAGGCAAGGGGAAGAACTTCAGGAAAAGTCTGAGCTGAGTTGGTTTGTTTTACAGCTTTATTGAGATGTAGCTGACATACAATAACCTCTATATATTTAAAGGACGCAAACTGATGAATTTTGACATGAGTATACTGGGAAGCTATCTCCACAATCAATGTAATGAACTTATTCATCACTCTCAAAAGTTTCCTCATGGTTCTTTGTAATCCTCCCCTCCATCAAGAGAACTGCTGATTATATTAGTTTACCCTTCCTGGAATTTTATGTATTTCTATATATATTTCATATATAATTTATATATAAGTGTTAGTCACTCATTCATGTCAACTTTGCAACCCTATGGACATAGCCTGCCAGGTTCCTCTGTCCATGGGATTCTCCAGGCAAGAATACTGGAGTGGGCTGCCATTTTTCTTCTCCAGAGAATCTTCCCGACCCAAGGGTTGAACCCAGGTCTCCTGCATTGCAGGCAGATTCTTTGCCATCTGAGCCACCAGGAATGCCCTATTTATATATAATTTTATATAAGTGAAATTATACAGTAAGTACTTTTTTAGGGAAGGGTCTGACTTCTTTTCCTCAGCAGAATCCTTTTGAGATTTATTCATGTTGTATGGATCAGTGGTTCATTCTGTTTCATTGTTGATTATTCAGTGTATGTTCATACCACAGTTTGTTTACCCATTTACCTGCAGATGGGTAGTTTTCATTTTGGGATTTTGCAGATAAAGCTACTGTGATTATTCATGTACAGGTATGGACATATGCATTCATTTCTTGCAAATAAATACTTAGGAGTGGAATGGCTGGGTTGAATGGCAGGTGTATGTTTAGGCTCTTAAGAAATTGCCAGACCGTTTTTCCAAGTGGTTGTACTGTAAAGGAGGAAGAAAATCTTTTCCTCTACCCTCCTAGGTTCTCCACCTGGGGCCCTGGAAATTAAACTGAGGGAAGATAAATTGACAAAAGAAGCAGAGTGTGTTAAAACGCAGAGGGTTCATTCATGTGGGAGAAACACTGTGCTGAATTAGTCAAAAGATTCTTAGAACTGAGGCTTATGTAGCATCTTAACAGAATAAGGGCATAGAGAGGTGACAAGATAAAGAAGAAAGAGTTTAGGCCTTTGGGGGCAGCAAGCAGCAGGAGGGTAAGCATACTGGGGAAACTCATGGAAGATAAGGGTTAATTTGGAAAGGTTTGTTATGCCAGTTCTTTTGGGTGCCATTCCTAGGCTGAGTCTAGAGTTGTCTAAGCCTGCTTTCAGACAAATCAGGGAGAAGGCAGAGAAGTGGTTTTCTGACATTTGTTGTTTCTCAGTTGTCTTCAGCTCAAAATAACCCTTATACCAAAGTAGCATAACCTTTATACCAGAGTATGGTGGGGCATACTCTGGCTTTTGGCCTCTGGCAAGTACCATTTCATGTTCCCACCAGCAGTAAACATTCTCCTTTGTCTGCATTTTCAATAGCAGGAAGAGTCAGCCCTTAATTTTAGCTATTTGAATAGGTATCTAGTGGTATGTCATACCGGTTTTAACTTGCGTTTCTCTAATTACCTGAGATACTGGAGAAGACTCCTGAGACTCCCTAGGACTGCAAGGTGATCAAACTAGTCAATCCTGAAGGAAATCAACCCTAAATATTCATTGGAAGGACTGATGCTGAAGCTGAAGCTCCAATACTTTGGCCACTNTTAACTTGCGTTTCTCTAATTACCTGAGATACTGGAGAAGACTCCTGAGACTCCCTAGGACTGCAAGGTGATCAAACTAGTCAATCCTGAAGGAAATCAACCCTAAATATTCATTGGAAGGACTGATGCTGAAGCTGAAGCTCCAATACTTTGGCCACTTGATGTGAAGAGCCGACTTATTGGAAAAGATTGAGGGCAGGAGGAGAAGAGGGCGACAGAGGATGAGCTAGTTGGTTGGCATCATCAATTCAATGCACATGAACTTGGGCAAACTCCGGGAAGTGGTGAGGGACAGGGAATTCTGTTGTGCTGCTCCCTGGGGGGCTGAGAAGAGTTGGACATGACTTGGCAACTGAACAACAAAATAACCTATGAACTTCAATATTTTTCCATGTGCTTAGTTAGCATCCATCTATTTTCTCTGGTGAATCATTTGCTGAAACTTTCTACCCATTTAAAAGAGTCACTTATTTGCCTTATTATTGAATCATATTGATTATTTACGTATTCTATAGGTAAGTCCTTTGTTGAATGTATTTTTGCAAATATTTTCTTCTATTTTATTAAATAGAATAAGTGTCTATTAAAAGACGCCTCTTTTTTTGCATCACAGTATCTTTTTCTTGTTTTTAGTATTTATTTATTTATTTGGCTGTGCTGGATCTTAGTTGTGGCATGCAGGGTCTAGTTCCTCACCAGGGATGGAACCCCAGCCCCCTACACCGGGTATGAACACAGAGTTTTAGCCACTCAAACACCAGGCAAGTCCTGGTCACAGTGTCTTTTAAAAAGCAAAAGTTTTAAATTTTAATGAAGTCCTATTGGTTTTTTTTTTCCCTGCTTTTTTCTTTTGGTTGTATTTGAGAAATCTTTGCCAAATCTAAGGTCAGTAAGTTTTTCCTTTATGGTTTATTCTGTATGTTTTATAGGGTTACCTCTTTCATGGAGGTCTATTTCTGGGCTGAGTCTTAAAAGGGGAGTAGCCAAGCAAAAGCACAGGAGAGAATATTTTAATGAAGTCCTATTGGTTTTTTTTTTCCCTGCTTTTTTCTTTTGGTTGTATTTGAGAAATCTTTGCCAAATCTAAGGTCAGTAAGTTTTTCCTTTATGGTTTATTCTGTATGTTTTATAGGGTTACCTCTTTCATGGAGGTCTATTTCTGGGCTGAGTCTTAAAAGGGGAGTAGCCAAGCAAAAGCACAGGAGAGAACATTCTAGGCAAGAGGGACCACTTGAGCAAAGGCCCAGGGGAATGGGAGCTTCTATAGTTCAGGAGTAGTCAGGTATTCCTGAAACTAGCACACAGGGCGTAAAGGAACGAGATGGGTGAGATACCTCCTACTGGAGACGTGGCCTGGGCTGAGGGCAGAGGGCTAGACTGAAAAGCTTGCACTTTATCCCAAGGGTGACGTGGAGTGTTAACTAGAAAAGTGCTGCCGGCACCTCAGATGCCTTATCAGCCAAATCAGGAGCAGCAGGAGGAGAAGAGATAAGGAATAAACAAGTGTTTCACCTAGGGCCCAGGCAGGCCCTTCTGCTCTTTCACTGGGGTCCCCAGTTCTCCCAGAAGAGAAATGATAATCAACTCCTATTAAATGCTAACATTTCCTGGTGACTGTCTTACTGCTTCTGGGAGCTCTCCCTGCCCCTTCCTTTTCCACTCTGTTTTTATTGGTATTAAGGTACAGCTAACTTACAATGTTGTGTTAGTTTCAAGTGGACAGCAAAGTGATTCGGTTATACATCTCTATAAGGAGCTCTTTTATTAGCCATGTTCAACTTTTGTCTGTTACAAGAGGTCCAAACGTTTTTCTCCTATTCTGTCGCTGGGGTGTCAATCTTGTTTATCAGGCCTCTTGCAACCTAGAAAGATTCAGTGTTTTGCAGTCCAGACTGAGGATGGTTTTCATGATTTGGGGCTCGTCTACCTGGTGGAGACCAAGGCTGGGCTCCATGTAGCCTGCACACCCCCATGGCGTCCCCCGTTCCACCCCCTCCCCTATTCTCCCTGGGTTAAGGACTTGCTTGTTCTCTTGGATCCGTGCGGGGCATGGATGCGGTCTGGCTACCCCCGCTTGAGGACACCCAGGCGGGGGTCCACTGAACTCGCCTGGAAAACCGGTCCAGCTGAAGCTAAAGACATCCCCAACCCTGTGTTCCCCCGGCCTCGGCGGAGGCCTCGCCTTGGTTTTTCACTTTAGTGCCTGAGGAGCCCTGGCCCCTCCATGCCGCCGATACCGCTTCCGTTTTCCAGGAGGGCGGAGGGGCAGCGCCTTCGGAAAGCTGAGTCTCTGTTTCCACGTTTCCCTCGTGCCGTTTCTGCTGTGTCATGGTTGGGAGGGGCGACGGACGGAGACAGGAAAAGCAGATTTTGCTGAGTCACCCCAGCTGCTTCCTCAGCCTCCAGCTGGGTGCTTAGGTAAGGGCAGTCTTCCCAGCTGGCAGGAGGAAGTGAAACTTCTAGAAAAGGGTAGACGCTTCCCATTTCACTCAAATTTTTGCACAGCGTTTGAAAAGCCCTGTCCCACACATCTCAAAAGGGATGTGTCCAAGGTTGAGCTGCTGAAGGTCTCCCATCACAGCCAACTAATCATTCCATCTTCCCAGCTGGTTGAACCCAAACTTTGGAGTTAATCCTTGACAGCTCCTCTTACTCACATCCCATTTCCTATTCTTCTCCTAACATGTAAAGCTCTGCCTTCACAATATGCATGCATGTCCTAGGCCACTTACCTCTCTGTTCTTTGCAAGCCAGCATCATCTCTCCTTGGATCTGTGTGGTCAGTTGCCTTCTGCCAGTGTCCTGTGTCACCCAGAGCAGCCAGTGATTGATCCCAGGAAAACNCATGTCCTAGGCCACTTACCTCTCTGTTCTTTGCAAGCCAGCATCATCTCTCCTTGGATCTGTGTGGTCAGTTGCCTTCTGCCAGTGTCCTGTGTCACCCAGAGCAGCCAGTGATTGATCCCAGGAAAACCCAGTGAGACCCCAGCACTCCTCCCCTCCCAGCCCTTGGGTCTCCCCTACTTACAAAGGTCCTAGCAATGGCTTGCAGGCCTCACAGGCTACATGTCTCTCCTGCTCCCATCTTCCACCTGGCCCCTGCCGCTCTCTGCTGCAGCCACGCTGACCTCCAGGCTGCTGCCTGTCCCTGCCAGGTCTGGGCCACCTGGGGTCTCAACTCTGACTTTTTCCTATGGCTCCAAACAATGATCCTCCCACACCTCCCAGCCTGTGGAGCCCATCTTGACCTGACTGACTTAGCATCACAATCATTGATTGCTTCCCGTACTTCACATCTCTCTGACATCTCCAGCCAGGGAAAGTTCTGTGCTTGCAAGGGTTTATGTGGCTAGACTGGGCCCATCTAGACTGGGCTCTTCCAGAGACTCTGCAGTGATTTCCTTACTTTGAGATCTGTGACCTCAATTACATGTGCAAAGGGTGATTGAGGAGGAGATAGGCTCCAGGTTAGACATTTACAACTGGCCTCCTGCAAAGGGTAATGACCCTATTCGATGACAACAGATCATATTCACAGGTTGTAAGGATTAGGCAAGGACATCCTTGTGGGGCCACGATTCTGCTTACCACAGATAAATGCTTACCTCCTGGGTGTGGGGAGGATGAAATGGGACCCTGCTTGAGAGAAGGCTTGGCTCAGAGCAAACTCCAGTGTTTCTTTCCCAATGTCATCTACATATGTCTTTGGTGCGCCCTACCCCCTTTCTGGATCATTTCCTTGGGCCCAGACTTCATGAGGACACTGAGCACCCGTGTTCTGTCAAAGTGGGGTTCTAGCCTCTTCAGCTTTGTACCTCCAGCTCCACACATAATAAAACTGGCCCATTTCAGCTGCTCAAGTATTTGACTCTGCAAAGGAATCCAGAGAGAGGGTGATGGGTTCTCTGATGGAATTAAGCTTTATTTGGGGGGCAGGGAACTCCTAAGCGGTTCAGTGGTAAAAAAAAATCTGCTTGCAGTGCAGGAGACGCAGATTCAATCCCTGGGTCAGGAAGATACCCGAGATGAGGAAATGGCAACGCACTTCAGTATTCTTGCCTGGGAAATCCCATGGACAGAAGAGCCTGGCGGGCTCCAGTCCATGGGGTCACAAAGAGTTGGACACAGCTTAGTGACTAAAGAACAAAAACCACACCACTTTAATGGTGGAATGCTAGGCATCACACAGGGAGATGGCAGGATGGATCTGTCTGTCCACCCTGTCTGCTTCCCGAAGCTGTCATGGCAAATATCACAAACACAGTGGTTTGAAACAACACAGATTTATTCTCTGGAGTTCCTGAGGTCAGAAGTCCTGAAATGGGTGGGCAGGGTTGCATCCCTTTTGGAGTTCTAGGGGAGAATCTACTTCCTCAACTTTTTAGCTTTTGGAGGGTACCAGCTTTCCTCAGCTCGTGGGCCCTAACTTCATCTTCAAAATTAGCGGCACAGCATCTTCCAATATCTCTGTCCTGCTTCCTTCATCACATCACTACATCTGTAACCTCCCAGCCTCCCTCTTATAAGGACTTTTCTGATCATATTAGGATAATCTTCCCATTTCTAGATGCTTAACTTAATCCCATCTGCAAAATCCTTTTTGCCATGTAAAATAAGTAACATATTTAGGTGTTCTGGGGATTAGGATGTAGACATGGTGGGGGGCATTACTTAGCCTACCACAGGAGAAGAAATATCATTTAAATCATTCCAGTTGTTTGAGAACAGAGAAGAGGAAGTCAGGAAGCTGAATCAGCATGGGGAAAGGCCACAGGCTCAACACTGGGACAGGAGATACCAGATCAGCCCTATCCAGCCCCCTCCGCCCTGGGGTTGTCTGTGTGTGTTTGTGTGTGTGTGTTGAGGGGCGAGGGGGTCTGTTCTGGCTAAGTCAGGGGCTCCCAGGGAAGAAGCCGTAGTGAGGAGTGAGCTTGGACTAGGAACCAGGACCCCAGGGCCACTGAAGGCTCTGTGTGGGGCACAGCCTGGCGAGGTCACTCTCCTCTTGGATCCTCTGCTCCCCCATGTTAAGTATGAGAATGGCAGATCACACGAGCTTTACCTTCTGGGCTTTCTGAATGGACAGGCTGATGGCAAGCATTCAGACTTTCCCACTTTTATCCTGTAAACTCTTGGAGGACAGCCTGGCCTCCCATAAAAGGGCATGTGATGTGGGCGTCAGAAATATGGATTCTGGTTTCCAAGCGCTGTGCTCTGAATCCTGGCTTGGCTATCACTAGCCATGTGACTTGGGAAAACAACTTTACCTCTTGGTACCTTAGTATTTACGTGGACAAAACAGAGATGAAAATGACAGGGCTTTTGCCAGGATTATATTCATTCTTGCACATAAGGGTTCTGTACACAGTAAGTGATCAGTAAAGTTGGACTAAGATCAAAACTTGTAGCTTGATTCCAACTCTTTCTGGCAACCTAGCTGTATGATCATGTTTACCAGAAAGAGATCCTGTGGCATATATTCATTCATTCAGTATTGATTGTCTGCTACTTACCAGGCACAGTTCCAGGCTCTGGAGATGCACAAAACAAAACCCCTGCCATCCTGGAGCTTACATTCTAATGGAGATATCTGTTTCTAGTAATCCTTCTTTCTAAAAAGTTCCTGGCAACTATTTTTTGAAATCTGCTAGCAGCTCCAGTTCTAGTCATTACCTCTGTGAATCTTGTGAACCAGTAAATGCCATCCTCTGTAGAATGAGCCTTTCAAGGACAACCATGGAGGTGACCTCTGGGCTCTAGCGGGAAAAACCATGGTTTGTTTTTTGGCTTGTCTTGCCTTCTACTGGATTCTGAGACATGACGCCCTACCTTGAACTTTTGAAATCTTTGTACTAGACTGCCTGGCTTCAAACCCTTATCGTCACCGCTCTGCCACAGTTTCCTCATTTGTAAGATGGGGACAATAACAGTAACAGCCTTATGGAGTTATTATGAGGATTTAATCTGTTAATACATGTGTTTAGTATAGTATCTGGCACACAGGAAGGGCTCAATGAATATTAGCTATTTGTATTGTTATCATTGTTCATCGGAGCAGAAGGTCGATATATAATTTATACCAAGAGCTAGATTCTTTGGCATTGCCCCCCTCTCTAGAAGACTGCTGCTGCTGCTGCTGCTAAGTCGCTTCAGTCGTGTCCGACTCTGTGCAACCCCATAGATGACAGCCCACCAGGCTCTGCCGTCCCTGGGATTCTCCAGGCAAGAACTGGAGTGGGTTGCCATTTCCTTCTCCAATGCATGAAAATGAAAAGTGAAAGTGAGGTCGCTGAGTCGTCTCCGACTCTTCGTGACCCCATGGACTGTAGCCTACCAGGCTTTTCCGTCCATGGGATTTTCCAGGCAAGAGTACTGGAGTGGGGTGCCATCGCCTTCTCCGTCTAGAAGACTGAGCAGCCCCCGTGTCTCTAGATGGATTCGGTGGCTGAAGTTCAGGTCAGTGATCCTGGAAGAGGATGGATATGGGCCAGACCTCTGACCTCGGATCGGATGGACACCCTGACCTCCAGTACCTGCTTGGTTCTTCCAAACTGTCTTCAAGCATCAGAGACTCCTACTTACCCCCAGGAAGGACTGCCTCAGCCGCTGTAGTCCCCCAATCCGAGAATCCATGCTTAATGGCTGGGCTGGCTGTCCTCAAGCTTGTATTCAACATTCCTTCAGAAGTGGAGCACTTGCTACTTCTTTTCCAAACAACATCCTTGTCCTGAATCAAAGTTAAACTTCTTTGTTTGTTTTGTTTTGTTTAATCTAGACTCCAGAATTGCAACTTTGGGAAGAGACTTTGGTATTGTCATTTGCATTATCATTTGGGCTCGCCCAGTGACCTGCTTCCCCCCATCCTAAGTGATCAGTCTCATGCAGTATCAACTCCATAGTTGCTCACAGGACCAGCTCTGTTCCAGGCCCGGGTGGGTACCGCATGTGTGCTTAGTCACTCAGTCATGTCCGATTCTTTGCAGCCCGGTGGACTGTAGGCCGCCAGGCTCCTCTGTCCGTGGGGATTCTCCAGTTAAGAATACTAGAGTGGGTTGCCATGGCGATCTTCCCAACCCAGGGACTGAACCCAGGTCTCCCACATTGCAGGCGGATTCTTTATCATTTGAGTCATAAGGATGAGATAACTCAGACTCAATGAGCTCCTACACAGGTGAGCAGGGAGGTGGTCTGGATAACCGTCATTGTCCAGCTGGGAACCAAGTGCTAAGAGGGCCTGAAGGAGACAGGCAGAGACCTGGAATTTGGGTCCTGTTTTCTTGCTTTAGGTGTGTCCTTGGTCATGTCACTTAATCCCTGCCCCCACCCACCCCCCAGCCTCCTTTTCTCTGTCTGTAAAATGGCAGAGATCTACCTCACAGGCTAACTGTAGGGATGAACCACGTAAACAGTACCGTCCTTAGCACTTAGTAGGTGCTCAAGAAAGACAAAATGGCCAAAGGGAACATGAAGAAGCAGGCTGCCAGCTGAAGGTCCCAGAAGGAGGTGACAATTAGGGAGCAGGCTGGTGCGGGGGACTGCAGACAGGGTCTGGGGACGGTGAGTCCTTGACATTGCCCTGCAGCCTCCTGCTCTGAGAAGCCCTGCCTCCCAGCTCTCTGGAACCACTCAGATTCCTGGGGTATTCAAGTACCATTTCTGGGCTGGAGGCTCTGAAAGGGGCAAAATCACACTGCTGCACAGATTTCCAGAAGGTTTTTTTTTTTTTTTTTTACGTCTTGTTTTAAATAGATTGTTTTCCAAGGGTCATATGACCGCTCCTCCTCCGCCCCCGCAGGCCAGGGGCGGGCGGGGCCCCGGCCCCCGTGGGTGTTGCAACTTCGGGCCTCAAAGTGGGGAAAGGCCGGCGGGCGGCGGCCACGTGACTCGCCCCGGGGATAAATAGACGGCGAAGCTAGGACTCGGCACAGTAGATCTCCCGCCTCCTCGATCTGCTTCTGGGCCGGCGGAGCTAGAGTTCTCGGAGCCAGCATCGACCCTACACCTACGCAGCCGCAGGATGGAGCGCCCGCAGCCCGACAGGCAAGTGCGGGGCGGGGGACCGGCCTCTCCCTGGCAAGGCAGCTCGGTCCTCCCGCAGAGCTCCCGAGACCGAGCCGGGAAGCAGGAAGCGACCTCGCTGAACGGGCGGGCGGTCACTTGGGGCTTTGGTGTTAGGAGGAGCCGGGTGCCATTCCCGCCCGGTGGGGCAGTTGGAGAGATGAAAGGAGATTGACATGCCTGGCTCCCTGTGGATGACCCGACGGGAGTGTTGTCGTGGGACCGACTTTGGTTTTGGTTTTGTACTCGTGCGAGTGCTTGGAGATAGCGATCTGCTTAATCCGGGATCGCCGCCACTGTTGGAGCCTGGGCGACAAAGCCTGGCTTTCTTACTGGGAACTCCTCTTGGCCGCATCCACCTCTGGCTAGCTGTCGAGTTAAGGAGCGCATCACCTCGGCTACTGAGCCCGCGCTTGCAGTATGAGGGTGACATAGTAGAGGAGGCACAGCAACCAAGCCAAGGTCTCCTGACTAGTTGGAATTTGGCCCTGGGTTTGTCCACCTCTGAGTCTGGCTCCTCCCATCTTCCAAGAATTTGACCAGCGTGTACAGAACAGGAGGTGATGTTTCTGAAAGAGTGCTGGCCAGAAAGGAGAAATGACACCCGTATGGGAGGTGGATGCAGACATAAGGCAGAAATGCTCCCCCAAAGGGACTGTTTCTTTGAGTAAAGCTGAGTTTTACTTGAGCTTCTTCAATACTTTTGTGCGAGCAGAATATTACAAGGGATCATGAGATCTGTATCTGAAACCTCAACAAAGTTAATGAGTTAAATCTTGGGTCTAAAAGCCAGTGGAAGCAATTGCAGGTGAATTGAGTGTTCACCCTGCCCACCGATGCTGCTCCCTTCTCTTCTCTATTGAGAATAATTGGCCAGACCTTTCCCGTTGGTTTGCGGGACGCGTATTACACAGTGTTTTAATAACTGAAAAGTGTGGCTGGGGTTGCATCTTAAAGGTAGTTGGGAAGGTGGCTGTGTGTTGGATGGGAACCTGGGTTTCTGCAGAGAAGCCTGATAAAAGTGGAAATCTCTTTTTTAAGTCCTGCACACAGGCAGGGGTACCCCTCAGAAGCTCAGCATCTGAAGGGACTGTGCCCAGAGCCCTGTCCTCAACTCCCTTCTCTGTACCTTCTCTCTGCAGCATGCCCCAGGATTTGTCAGAGGCCCTGAAGGAGGCCACCAAGGAGGTACACACCCAGGCGGAGAATGCCGAGTTCATGAAGAACTTTCAGAAGGGCGAGGTGACCCGAGAAGGTTTTAAGGTATGTGGACTGGAGGTACTAGCCTTGGCAGGGGTACATTGGGTGGGAGTGCACCCAAAGCGCAGAGCAGTGGTGTTAGTGGGGATGGCTACTAGGGATGCTGAGGGACCCGATGAGCATGTTCAAGGGAGTCATTTTACAGGTCATGACACTGAGGCGCAGAGAGTGGAAATGAGTTACTCAGGGTCACACAGCAGGTTTCACAGCCTGCAATGTATTGTGGAGGGGCTGGGGCAGTGGTACTCTTTTAAGTGACCACGTAGTGCCTGCTTGGCATTTTACTCACTTAATTTTAATTAGTGCTTCAGCTTTGATAAAGAAGATGAGGAAGGGAAGGCTCAGAGAGGTTAAGTAACTAACAGAAGGTCACACAGCCTGTAAGCAAATGGGAGAGGCCAAAATTGAGCCAAGGCTGGTTATCTTATCTGCCTCTGAAGGTAAGAGGGGAGTATGGGTTCGAGCTTGAGTACTTCATTCCCTAATAGTAAGAATACGGGCACCATCTAACCTGCCCAAGGCACCTTTTCCTCACCTGTGAGATGAGCCTTTTTAACAGTGGGGTTTTCCTTTTTTTGGGCCACACTGCACCGCATGTGGGCTCTTAGTTTTCCAACCAGGGATTGAGCCCGTGCTCCCAGCAGTGGAGGCACGGAGTCCTAACCACTGGACCAGGGGGAGTACCCAGCATGGTTTCCTTAAGTGCCCATCGTATTTGAGGCATGAGTTTTTGCTGTTACTCAGCACAGTTGTGAAATTCATGCAGGTAGAAGGAAAGCATGTGAGAAAAGAACCTGGCAGGTGCTGGGTGTGAGGAGAGGCTTGTTTGGGTTGAACAGTCGGGGTGGGGAGCTGTGGCTCACCACTCCTGACACCCTGCCTTTGGGTACTGGGAGACGCCCCCTACTTCCAACAGGAGAGGTGCTTCAGTGAAGGGCGATTTAACATGCAGCTCTAAGGGGCTCACAGCCCTGGGCTGTGTCCTGTGCATGTGAGTCTAGCCCTTATTCCTTCGTTCTGCCCTCCATCCCCCGAAAAAGCTGACGTACAGTTGCTGTAATGTGACTGGGACAGTGGGAGTGGGGAGGTGGCCGCTGGAGTACCCCATGCCCAGCCACTGTACGCTTTGGAGCTTCCTTCTTGGCCCCTGAGTTCAGAGTCAGCACAAAGATCCAGGAGAGGACCCAGTGCTAGCTCAGATTGTGCTGATGGAGGTAGCGTTTTTTATCATCACGGTCCAACTTCAGTGCTGACTACCAGGTCGCACCTAGTGCTTCACCTCTGCCATCCTCCCTGACCCGCACACCTGCCCCATCACTCTGTGGTCAGATTACCCTTCTACGCAAGGAAGGGAACCAAGGCTTGCCTTGTGCAGAGTCACTCAGGCCTCAGATTGCCTAGAGAGGGCGAGTGGTTTTATCCACCATCACCCAACCGTGGACTGGCTGAGCGGAGTTAGTTAGGACCAGGTCGGTCACAGTTGAAAGCCCAGGCTGCTCTGCACCAGGCTGTCTGGGTTTCTGCCCTGGTGAGAGACAGTCCTCCCATGAATGATTAAAGGCTCAGAAATCACCTGAAAACCTCAGCCGGAACATCTAAACTTTGTCCTCTTTCAAACTCAAAACTAGAAAATTAATGTGTAATGGGAGTTACCCAAGCCAAGGGGCACTGGGCTGTCCCTCAGCCCAGCTTTCAGAGGTGATGGGGTCCAGAGGGGTCTTCTGGGGAGAACTGTGCTCTGCAGGTGGATCCCCAGAGGTCAAAAGCCAGGGAGAGGTGCCTGGCATCTCCTGTAAGCACTTTCGTTCAGTTACTTTCTCCAGAAAGCCATGCCTGTGCTTGGCTCCATTTCTGTTTCTTACTAGCTTTGTGAATTCTATGTCTCATACCCTCTCTGAGCCTTAGTGTCTTTGCTGTAAAATGGGCATAGCCAATCCTCTGTAAGATTTTTCCAAGGATAAAATGAGGATTCGTATTTTTGCGCTATAATAAAAGGTTTTTAGGCTCAGACAGTGCACAATGAAAATTTTCTCCTGTGACGCTTTCTCTGGCTGCCACATGGGGAGGGTTGGAGGGGCTGGTGGGAGGTGGGAGCCCAGCCTGGAGAGGTGACAAGGATGACTCTGAAGGCGATAGTGCGAAGGGGCTGGATGCTCTGATAACCACCTACTTGCTCTGGTTTCAGCTGGTGATGGCATCTTTGTACCACATCTACGTGGCCCTGGAGGAGGAGATCGAACGCAACAAGGAGAACCCCGTCTACACTCCCCTTTACTTCCCAGAGGAGCTGCACCGCCGGGCCGCCCTGGAGCAGGACATGGCCTTCTGGTACGGGCCCCGCTGGCAGGAGGCCATCCCCTACACGCAGGCCACCAAGCGCTATGTTCAGCGACTTCAGGAAGTGGGGCGCGCCGAGCCCGAACTGCTGGTGGCCCATGCCTACACCCGCTACCTGGGCGACCTGTCTGGGGGCCAAGTTCTCAAGAAGATTGCTCAGAAGGCCCTGAACCTGCCCAGCTCTGGGGAGGGCCTGGCCTTCTTCACTTTCCCCAATATCGCCAGTGCCACCAAGTTCAAGCAGCTGTACCGCTCCCGCATGAACACGTTGGAGATGACCCCTGAGGTCCGGCAGAGGGTCCTGGATGAGGCCAAGACCGCCTTCCTGCTCAACATCCAGGTGAGGGTCTGGGCTGTGCTGCATGGCCACCCTGCCTCCAGCTGCTCTTCCAGGGACATTTCTCGCAGGGTGGGGGCGGGGGTCGTCTAGGGTCATGGTTAAGGGTATAGGGGCTTGGGGTCCAGGGATCCAGTTCTGTCACTTACCTGGTGGGGTGATCTTAGGCAAATCTCTTTAATTACTTTGTACTTCAGTTTCCCTATCTGTAAAATGGGTATATAATAGCACTTAGCTCACAGAGTTGTTGTGACTGCTTAAATCAATCAAGTCCCCAAAGCAGGGCATGTCACAGGGTCAGCCCTCGAACATTCTGTTCAGTTATAGTTGCTCAGTTGTGTCTGACTCTTTGCGACCCCGTGAATCACAGCACGCCAGGCCTCCCTGTCCATCACCAACTTCCGGAATTCATTCAGACTCAGGTCCATCGAGTCGATGATGCCATCCAGCCATCTCATCCTCTGTCGTCCCCTTCTCCTCCTGCCCCCAATCCCTCCCAGCATCAGGGTCTTTTCCAGTGAGTCAGCTCTTGGTATGAAGTATCCAAAGTATTGGAGTTTCAGCTTCAGCATCATTCCTTCCAATGAACACCCAGGACTGATCTCATTTAGGATGGACTGGTTGGATCTCCTTGCTGTCCGAGGGACTCTCAAGAGTCTTCTCCAACATCACAGTTCAAAAGCATTAATTCTTCAGCGCTTACCTTTCTTCACAGTCCAACTCCCACATCCATACATGACCACTGGAAAAACCATAGCCTTGACTAGACGGACCTTAGTTGGANTTAATTACTTTGTACTTCAGTTTCCCTATCTGTAAAATGGGTATATAATAGCACTTAGCTCACAGAGTTGTTGTGACTGCTTAAATCAATCAAGTCCCCAAAGCAGGGCATGTCACAGGGTCAGCCCTCGAACATTCTGTTCAGTTATAGTTGCTCAGTTGTGTCTGACTCTTTGCGACCCCGTGAATCACAGCACGCCAGGCCTCCCTGTCCATCACCAACTTCCGGAATTCATTCAGACTCAGGTCCATCGAGTCGATGATGCCATCCAGCCATCTCATCCTCTGTCGTCCCCTTCTCCTCCTGCCCCCAATCCGTCCCAGCATCAGGGTCTTTTCCAGTGAGTCAGCTCTTTGCATGAAGTATCCAAAGTATTGGAGTTTCAGCTTCAGCATCATTCCTTCCAATGAACACCCAGGACTGATCTCATTTAGGATGGACTGGTTGGATCTCCTTGCTGTCCGAGGGACTCTCAAGAGTCTTCTCCAACATCACAGTTCAAAAGCATTAATTCTTCAGCGCTTACCTTTCTTCACAGTCCAACTCCCACATCCATACATGACCACTGGAAAAACCATAGCCTTGACTAGACGGACCTTAGTTGGAAAAGTAATATCTCTGCTTTTGAATATGCTATCTAGGTTGGTCATAACTTTCCTCCTAAAGAGTAAGCGTCTTTTAATTTCATGGCTGCAGTCTCCATCTGCAGTGATTTTTTAGCCCAAAAACATAAAAGTCTGACACTGTTTCCACTGTTTTCCCATCTATTTCCTATGAAGTGATGGGACCAGATGCCATGATCTTAGTTTTCTGAATGTTGAGCTTCAAAGCAACTTTTTCACTCTCCTTTTTCACTTTCATCAAGAGGCTTTTTAGTCCCTCTTCACTTTCTGCCATAAGGGTGGTATCATCTGCATATCTGAGGTTATTGATATTTCTCCCAGCAATCTTGATTCCAGCTTGTGCTTCTTCTAGCCCAGTGTTTCTCATGATGTACTCTGCATATAAGTTAAATAAGGAGGGTGACTATACAGCCTTGACATACTCCTTTTCCTATTTGGAACCAGTCTGTTGTTCCATGTCCAGTTCTAACTGTTGCTTCCTGACCTGCATATAAGTTTCTCAAGAGGCAGGTCAGGTGGTCTGGTATTCCCATCTCTTTGCACATTTTATTGTGATCCACACAGTCAAAGGCTTTGGCGTAGTCAATAAAGCAGAAATAGATGGTTTTCTGGAACTCTCTTGCTTTTTCGATGATCAGCGGATGTTGGCAACCAGCTACGGTTGTTGCATGATGTGAGTGTCACCATTGTGGCACTCTGTGACAACTCCCTGTGACAACATACAAGTAGGCTGTGTGCTCATATGTAGCCAGGTTGGCACTGCAGGGTTCACAGATGCCGCAGACCTGGCCTCCGCTATGGGGGCCTCTCCGCCCAGCCGGGAGGCGTGATCCGTTCTTTCTACGAGTCTCCAATCCAGGGGAAGATGGGTTTTGCCTTGAAAGGTGACCTGTTAGGCAGAGCCAGGGTGGGTGTTTCCCAGTGGGGGTGAGATTCCTCCTAACCCTGATGGTGTAGAATTCTGTCGCTCTCCTCCTGTCTGGAGGCCCTGTGGGAACTGGGCTCTTAGTTTATGCTCTCCTGGCTCTTTATTCCCAGCCTGGGACCCCAGAAGAGATTGGTCATAACACTCGCTTTTGAGCAATGTGTGTCCTTTGCGTACTGCTAAAAAATGCCCAGCACACCTGGTCACTCTTCTGAGAAAAGCTGTATCTTTCAGAAAGGTGGTGTAGAAAGATCAGGCGCTTTGGAGCCAGAGCCCCATGGGAGGGCTGGCCCTTTCCGTGTGACCTCTGGATTAGCCACCACCCAGGCACTGAATTTCTGGAGCGACAATGTCCTGGTCTGTAACCCTGGCTAATGAGTACCACAGAGCATTGAGTGCCTGCTTGGGTACCACTCAAGACATGGTAATTTGCAAAGGGACCCAGCATACGGGCATGAGTGGCCATTCAGAATGGCTGTTATTGGGGAGCATTTGGAGAAGACCAGGCAGGCGAGTTAATGAACTTGTGACGTCTTATGTCTTAAGCTGTATGTTCGGTATTTTTACTGTGATTCTGTTCTGTTGTGCTATTCCACAAGCAAACCTCAGACCTCCCATCAGCAGGCCTGGCCCCACCTTTCATGGAGACGTGCGCTTTGTTCTCTTGCAGCTGTTTGAGGAGTTGCAGGGGCTGCTGACCCAAAAGGCCAAGGACCGTGATCCCTCGCCGGCACCAGACCTTCACAGGCGAGCTGGCAGCAAGGCACAAGGTGAGGGCCTCCCGGGGGCGTGTGTGGAGGGCACGTGGCCCAGCCGTGCAGCTCTGGTGTCTCCGCCTCTTCTGTCTTCTCCAGGCTTTAAATGGGAAGTCGGGAGTGGAGCCAGCCTTCACCCGGATGACCCCTCTGCGCCTCAGTCTCCCCATTCTAGAATCGGGGGTTGGGCTGGTTCTGGGTCACTTTTGAGTACTCAAAGGATGCTCTGAAGTCATGGCAAGTCCTCCCCCACCCCCACCCCCACACACTGTAGGTCCCTTGGGGGTCTGTTAACGGTTTCCGAGCAGAGACCCCCTGACTTGGGGCTAGGGGCCCAGGGAAGCTTCTAGCTATCCCCCCGCTGTGGATGCAGGGTCCTGTCTTGGGTTAGACCCTCCCTCAGGCCGCTCAGAGAGCTCTCTAGCAGGTGGCAGTGCTGAGAGAACACACGGGAAACTTCCAGAGCACCAAAGTGCTCCCCAGATGTCCCCTCCCTCCCTGTGGGTGAGAGTGTGGCTTTGGGAGTCAAAGAAGGGGAGGGGTGAAGCTCAGCCACCTGCTTGGCAGGTCATCTCAGGCCTCTGCTCCTGGTGCCACATAGCTCACGTGGGCTAGGACTACATGGACCCCTCTGTTGGTGGGGTTTTGCAGGGAACACTGGAATGTGGCCATTCCTGATGAGATTACCGGTGGGGGTGAGGGGACTCAGCCCTAACACATCAGTTCTCAAACTGTGGTCCCCTGGGTACCCCTGGAGAGTACTTCTCACAGTCTGGCCTAAAATGGAAGAGTGGACAGCTTGGAGAAGTATGTAAGCTCCCTGTCTTAGGAGGTATCCAAGTAGTGGCTAGAGGGCTACTGGTTTGCATCTAGTGGGGACTTTACTAGACCCTGCTGAGGCGGCTCTGATGTGTTTTTCTGTGACATCAAATGGCCCTGCTTCCATCCTCCGGGAGTTGACATCATCCCCCTTCTCTTTCAGACTCGGCTCCCGCCAAGGCGTCCAGGGGGAAGCCCCAGCCCAGCGTCCTCTCCCAGGCACCTCTCCTGCGATGGGTCCTCACACTCAGCTTTCTGGTGGCCACGGTCGCTGTGGGGCTTTACGCCATGTGAATGCAAGTGTGCTGGCTCCTGGGACCGTGAAAACTGTTGGTGGAGAGGGGCAGCCTCTTGGCTGGCTTCCTTCCCTTGGGCTTGGGGCAGGGGGCAGCTGTCAGGGCTCCCGCCGTCTCCCTGCGTCCCTCTCTTCTGGATAAAAGGAGCCTGAGACATCTCCACCAAGCCAACGTACATCCAGGCAGTGACCTGAACTTCCGAGTGGGACAAGGGGTCTTCCCTGGCCCCTCAGCACTCTCCCCTTCCTGTTCCTGCAGCAGAGCCCAGAAGATGGAGCCGGAGCAACAGCTGTTGAGAACCTCCGAAAGCCTTGGGTCTGAAGTCTCCCTTTTGACCCGCTGTGACCGCTTGCCCTGTGGGCCATGGCAACTTTTGTATATGTTCAAAGATGTTGTGTCTTATGTTTCCGTCTTGTTTTTGTTGGAGCCACTTTGTGTTCCTGGCTCAGCCTGAACTGTGATATTCTGTTGTGTTCTATTCTGTTCTTATAGCAGGGTAGGGGTGGGTTGTGGCGGGTGGGGAGGGAAGTGTTTTAACAGGACTGTGGCCTTGATTGCCAACTTTCATGGGAAACAATAAACTAAATGGCCTGATAGTAACTTGATGTGTTTTTCTTGGGCTCTGTTACCCTTGAGGAGCTGACCTTTCTTCCTCACGTGTTTCTTGAAAGTCTGGTGGGCAGAAGGGGTGAGAGTGTGAGTGACACAGGAGCTGGTTTGGGATGTTGTGCTCTGTTCTGAGGGAGGTGGGGGTGACCTTGAAGCAGTCAGTGGGCATGTCTTTGGGGTGAGCCCTGCTTGATAGAAGACAAGCTTTACCAAGGACGGGATTCACTGTAAAGCTGAAATGAGCAAATTCTGGAATAAGACCTGTGTCTTGTACAGAGAATTGTAGGGACTGGAGTAAGAACCCTGGTTCAAACCCCTGGTTTTCTTCTTTCTGTAACTGCCTTTGGGGTTAGGTATTAACCCTTCTGGGGCTCAGTTTTGTCACCTTTAACACCAATACAGAGATCCAGCTCACCTGTCCTGAGAAGCAAATGAGATGCATGTAAAATGCCAACACCACACGATATGAACTCTTAATAATGAAGTGAGGGAGATCAGTGTTCTGTGATTCTTGCTAAGTGATTCTCTATTGTGCGAGTCACCTCACATGATGTCATCTCATTTGATCCTCAGAAAAACTGAGGCGTTACAAAGTCTAGAGGGTCAAAAAGGATTTAAACCAGGTCTGGCCAGCTCTAGATCCAAGCCTTTTCCATTGTCTGAAGTCCTCAAAATGTGTTAGTTGCTCAGTAGTGTCTGACTCTTTGTGACCCCCATGGACTATAGCCCACCAGGCTTCTCTGTTCATGGACTTCAAAACTGGAGTGGGTAGCCGTCCCCTTCATGGGATCTTCCCAACCCAGGGATTGAACTCCAGTCTCCTACTTTGCAGGCAAGTTCTTTACTGACCGAGCCACCAGGAAGCCCCAAAGTCTTAAAAGCCACTGAAAGTAAAAATGTAGTCCCCCACTCTGGGAGAGTGAAAGCCCCAGGTTGAAAGTGTATTTAGCAAAGCAAAGGACAAAGCTTTTCCTTAATGAGACTCAAACGTGAACACTGGGATCCAGGAGACCTCTTTCCCTGATTCTGGCTCTGTGAAGTAAGTCTGGAACCTGGTCAAGTCACTTCATGTCTCTGTTTGCTCGCTGGTAAACTAACAACCACCTGTATCCCACAGCTGGTAGGAGGGTCTAGTGGTCAAACACCAGTCTGTGGATGGTGACATCAGAATACCTGGGTATCATGGACCCCCAACCTGAGATGCTCTGATTCTGGAGACTTGGAGCAGGACTCTGCAATGGCTAGTTACAGAAAGCTTCTCGGGAGATTCCAAATAGCATAGCAACTAGGTCTAGAAGCCACTGTTTGTGTGATTATGTATGCCTACCAAGAGTAGGCATTCAAAATATTTACTTGGCTCTTTTCACCCAGGCCCAGTTTCCAATTTTCTGTGACAAGGATGCTAAGTCGCATCAGTCGTGTCCAACTCTGTACGACCCCATAGATGGCAGCCCACCAGGCTCTGCCGTCCCTGGGATTCTCTAGGCAAGAACAGTGGAGTGGGTTGCCATTTCCTTCTCCAATGCATGAAAGTGAAAAGTAAAAGTGAAGTCGCTCAGTTGTGTCCGACTGTTAGCCACCCCATGGACTGCAGCCCACCAGGCTCCTCCATCCATGGGATTTTCCAGGCAAGAGTACTGGAGTGGGGTGCCATTGTATTCATTGTTTGCAGTGACAAAGAAAGGAAGGAAGAGAAGGAGAGATAGAACCACTTTAAATTCTACCAACAGGAAAATGGCTTAATATTCTGTATTTTATTCACACGGTGGAAGATTAAAAGAGCTATTAACTAGAATGAATTAAAGCTATGTCTCCATGCAGAGGGACCTCCCTGAAGGTTCAGATTCATTTGGTATAATTTTGACACTTTTAAACAGACTCATATTTTAAACACTGCCCGTAAATATGTCAATGTAGACTACGGAATAAAAAGATGGTTCCTGTAGTTAGTGTTTCCACTGAGAATGGAAAAGAAGGGAGGGGAGATCATGCAGTCCTTGTTGCCGCTTGAGAATCCGTCAAGTTTTGCTGGATCTTCCCGTTTTTCTAACCTAGGTTGGGAATCTGGTCGCGAATTTTCGCAAATTTTAAGCATTGCCAAATAATGAAAACTCTTCTACAACTTAAAAAACAAAAACATAAAAACACCATTTGGGCCTAAGAAAACATCCTTGGAGTCCCAAGTCTGACTTTAGTCCTAGAGGCGTTAAGGAGACCAGAGGTGGATTATTTCTGACTTATCTCCAACTTGTTTAAGTGTGAGAGCGGGGGCAGGCAGGCGGGCAGCGCCCCCTCCAGACGCTAGGGGACAGCAGGCTCACACCCGGCAAGTGACCACACCCTGAGAAGCAAGTACTTCTCAGGGACCTATAGCTTCTTCCGCCCGTGGACGGAAAGGGGTCATTTCCTCCTGAAAAAGGCTTAAGACGAGTACACAGCAAGGTCCTCCCCTTCGCCATCTTTGCGCCCCGCCCCACCGCTTCCTCCGGGTCAGTTTCGCGCCAAATTGTCCCGCAAGCAAAATGGAGCCCGGAAGGAGGGTATCCCGACGTCCTGCGCCCTGCAGCCAATCCCCTTCAGCAGTTTCTTTGGAGGCGGGACCTGTAGACACAGAGCGGTCCAATCGCTGGCCTCGGGGTCTCGGCGAACCAATGAGGGCCCAGCGGCCGCGACGTCCAAACGCTGCATCTGGTTTTTCCCGCGAAACGCGGCAGTGGATCGTGGGGGTTCTTGTGTCTGCTGTTCCGGGGAGCGCGGGAAGGCAGAGGTGAGGCTGGCGGAGCTGGGGAGGGGGCCCCGGAGCCAGCCCCCCGGGTGACGGCCGGCGTCTGCATTTGGGGCGCAGTAGGGCTGGGCAGGGGTGTCTCATGGGAGAGCTGGGGTCGAGGTCTGGGAGGCGGAACCGGGCTCACGTCTGTCTCGCACTCGGAGCCGAGGACCTGCGTGTCGGAGGGAATGCCGCACGCCCCCATCGGCCCTCCAGTCTGCTCCATCTCCTTGTTCCGCGTCAGGTGCAGTCATGTCGGGCTTCGACGACCCCGGCATTTTCTACAGCGACAGCTTCGGGGGCGACAACGCGGCCGATGAGGGGCAGGCCCGCAAATCGCAGCTGCAGAGGCGCTTCAAGGAGTTCCTGCGGCAGTACCGGGTGGGCACCGACCGCACCGGCTTCACTTTCAAGTACAGGTGCGTGCCGGAGCGGGACAAGAGGAGAGATGCGGTCCCAGCGGTGCTAAGTTCACGCGCTGGGGCCCCGCACCCTCGTGGCCTTTGGTTTTGTACATTTCATTTCTGAAGTTAACTTTTGAGTGAGTCACCTGGGCCCTTTGTGTGTAAATTACAAGGTGATGATTGCCTCAAAGGGGGAGTGTACAACAGGAGTTAGGGGAGGCTTCAGGTGATCTAGAGCTGAGAGAAGAGTATCTGGTGTGGAAGGCATTTCTGATAGCAGGAGGTGCACGCATGGGCAGTATGGGGTGACCTGTTAACAACAAGGGGCTCTCAGAGCCAGACTGGCTGTTGTATATGGCTCTGGACATAAGGTAGAAAGGGATGAGCCTGAGGAGGTCAGTGGCCCCCAAAAGTGTTTTTGGAATAATAGTCTCAACGGGATGCTCTGTAAAAAGAGTCTGATGGTTGATAAGACAGGCATGGTCTCTGCTGCCTTCGATTGCCGGTTTTCAGCTGTGTGCCTTGTTAGTATCTGAGAGAGGGTTAAAGGCTCCAGGGAGTCCAGTGAAAGGACTGGTTTGCAGTGAGAGTCTCCCAGACTTGTCTGTGAACTTGGAACTGTTCTTTGATGATGACTTGGACTGCTTCCATGGAGCTTGCTTTGGAAGATGCTTCTGTGGGGGGATGGGGGATGGTTTACTGGGTTATAGCAGATCCTCCTGGAGCTTGCCGTGTTTGGGAAGCTGGTGGCGGGGCAGTGGTGTGGGCAGACTCAGGGTGTGGGTGCACCTCTGCTAGTATTGCCTCTTCTTCTCTGTGCCCGTCCCTGCACCTACTCCAGGGATGAACTCAAGCGGCATTATAACCTGGGGCAGTACTGGATCGAGGTGGAGATGGAGGACCTGGCCAGCTTCGACGAGGAGCTGGCTGACTACTTGTACAAGCAGCCAGCCGAACACTTGCAGTTGGTGAGTAGGACCCCTGCCCTGGGACCCTCGCCCCGGAACCCCCAGGGCTGGCCCTGCTCTGGTCACTCGCAGCCTGTCCCCTCCCCATCTCTAGTTGGAGGAAGCTGCCAAGGATGTGGCTGACGAGGTGACCCGGCCACGGCCTGCTGGTGACGAGGTACTCCAGGACATCCAGGTCATGCTCAAGTCGGATGCCAGCCCATCCAGCATCCGTAGCCTGAAGGTGGGTCCCCTCGGAGGGTGGCAGTGGTGGCTGTGTGTGTGGAGGGGTTTTGGAGAGAGACCTGAGTGCCAGCTGTGCTACCCTGAGCAACTCATTCAACCTTTCTGAGTCTGTTTCTGCCTCTGAAAAATTGGACAAATGCTTGCTGAGCTCCTTCTGTGGGCAGGACATAAGTTGGTTCCTGGAGGAACAGTACTGAACTCAAGGACAAGCTTCTTTCCCTGGCAGACTGGAGAAATGGTTAATGTCATCCACGATAACTGTAGGTGACTGTGAGAGCAATGGGAGAAATTGGGAAGTGATGAGAACACATAGGGCCCCTCTGGAAGAGATAGAGAAGGCTGCTTTCCAGAGGGGACATCTGAGTGGAGACCTGTGGGTGAGAACAAGCAGCGTGCAAACAGCTGGGAGGGAACATGGGGTGGGGAGAGGAGGGCAGGGCGTAGCTAGTGTAAAGCTTGCAAGGTGAGGGGCCAGGGCGTGTACCAGGCTGAGGGAAGGACGGTCAGTGTGACTGGCGAGTGATGGGGCCACAGGAAAGCTGGGCAGGGCCCGTCTGCCATCCAGCAAACACTTTTTGAATGGCTGCCTCACACCGGATGCTAGGTTCGACTCTCACTGTAACAGACAGTACCTGGTTCCATGGAGCTTATAGTGAGAGAAACAGACAAGGATCACTGAGCTGGTTTCAGGTCCCAGGACATGAACCATGAAGAAGAAAAAACGGGACCAACATGAGGGGCCGGGTGGCCGTTGGAGAAGGCCTCTCTGAAGAAGTGGTGTTCGGACAAGTCTGAGGGATGATGACCCTGTGACAGCTCAAGGGAGGAGTGTTCCAGGCTCAAGGAGAAGCAGGTGCAAAGGCACTGGGGTGGGGACAGCAGCTGTCTCAAGGGGCAGATGGCAGCTGCTGTGGCTGGACCCCAGGGAGTGAGGGCAGGGGAGAGGAGGTGGGGGAGCGAATGGAGAGCCAGGTGGCCAGGGCCTTCGCTGCTATGGAAAGGAGTTCGGATTGAGAGCTAAGTAGGAGGATGGGCTGATTCTGTCTTTAAAAGCTTCCTCTGGCTGCCAAGTGAAAGGAGAATTTATAAAGCAGGAGGGAGTGGGACCCAGGGGAGTTTCCTGAGGAGGACGTGAGGGTCGAACATTGGTTCTTCTGTTAGAAGGTTGTTGTGAGAAGCAAATGAAAGGATGCCCGTGCCTGTGCCTGATGAACTCTGGGCCCAGGTTGTTCCATCAAAGGCCACGCACTGGCCTTTGCTGGAGCCCTCATGTCCTGCTGGCGCAGTTCAGGTCCCCTCAGACCTTCCTTGGTTGGCACAGTGGCACGTCTGTTACAGGAGCAGGGCTGGGCTGTGGGCTCTCGAAGCTGTGGTGTGTGCTAGCTTTGTCTCTGTGCTGCACCAGGCTGGGGGGGGACGAGGGGGAGGCGCAGGGGGCCCCACACTTGAAACTAACCAAGCATCATGTATCCGCCTGTCCATGGAGGTGGATTTTGGTTTGTTTGTAGGGCAGCTGTTCCCTCAGAAAACCAAACCTCAGCCCCACTTGAACAGATTTCCTCTTCTCAGCCCCACTGGAAAACCCAGTGACTGGCCTGCTTGGGTGGGGGTTCTGTGACAGAGGAGGAGCCCTCTCTAGAAGGATCGCTCGTCAGGGTGGCCTCGAGGCTGAGTCGGTTTGTTTGTAGGGCAGCTATTCTCTCAGAAAACCAAACCAGCCCCACTTGAACAGATTTCCTCTTCTCAGCCCCACTGGAAAACCCAGTGACTGGCCTGCTTGGGTGGGGGTTCTGTGACAGAGGAGGAGCCCTCTCTAGAAGGATCGCTCGTCAGGGTGGCCTCGAGGCTGAGGCAGCCCCAGTCCTTTCCAATCCTGGGGGCTCAGATCCCTGCACTCTGTGCAGTGTTTTCCAGAAAGCAAGCTCTGACGTGGGTGTCAGCAGTTCTGGGGTCCGCTGGGCACGTGTGCCCCTGGTCTCAGTCACCAGAGAGGGCCAGCCTCCTTCCTGCTCCCCTCTCCATCCCACTGGCTTCAGAGGGGGCATCAGCTCGAACCCGTAGCCTACCTGCCTGTCCCAGAACACCTGCTGGAAATAGGAAGAAAAGATGATGATAAAAGGGACTTTTCTTGTTTTATTTTGCTTTTTATTATAAAAATATCACACACACAAAAGTAGTGAGGGGGCATCCCTGATGGCCCAGTGACTAAGACTCTGCTTCCAATGCAGGGGACCGGGCTTCAATCCCTGATCAGGAAACTAGATCCCACATGCTGCAACTGAATATATATATATATACACATACATACATATATATATATGTATATATACACCGAGTACCACAATTAAGACCAGGCACTACCAAATAAATACATATTTTTTTAAAGGTAGCGAGAATAGTGTAATGACCCCATCTGCTTCCATCTGGGTTTAACGGCTGTTAATATTTTGCCTTACTTCCTTTCTCCTTTTTTCTGCTGAAGGATTTTAAAGTAAATCACAGACATGGCACTTTATGCCTAAATACTTCAGCAGACATTAGAATAGAAGAGATTCTTGATACGTGGTCTTGGGCGTCCCTGGCTCCCCTCACCCAGCCTCCTCCCTGCGGCTCTGTTGCAGTCGGACACAATGTCCCACCTGGTGAAGATCCCGGGCATCGTGATCGCGGCCTCGGGGGTCCGCGCCAAGGCCACCCGCATCTCCATCCAGTGTCGCAGCTGCCACAGCACGCTTACCAACATTGCCATGCGCCCCGGCCTGGAGGGCTATGCCCTGCCCCGGAAGTGCAACACGTAAGTGGGTTTCACGGGCCCTGTGGCACCCTGAGGGGTGACTGGGAGATGTCTGAGCAGAGGTGCGAAGGATTGAGGATGAAGCACTGCAGCCAGGAGGGGCTGGGGCCGCGGCATGCCCTGTGGGCGTAGGGCCAAGCGGACGTCCTGGGTCCTGGCTTTGAGAACAGGGTGGTGTCTCCCTGCCCCTCTGCGGTGGTAAGTTCTGTCCCTCCAGGGAACCCAGGTAGCCTGTACAGGGGGCCGGGGTGGGGAGTCTACCAGGAGTCTTCAAACCCTGGCTCACTGGGGCAGGTCTGGAGCGGAGGCCCAGGAACATGCCAGGCCCCTTGGTTTACATGTGGCCTATGGCTGCGTTGTCTGTGGCCTCGTGGCCCACAGACGGAAAATGTGTGTCTNTGTACAGGGGGCCGGGGTGGGGAGTCCACCTGGAGTCTTCAAACCCTGGCTCACTGGGGCAGGTCTGGAGCGGAGGCCCAGGAACACGCCAGGCCCCTTGGTTTACATGTGGCCTATGGCTGCGTTGCCTGTGGCCTCGTGGCCCACAGACGGAAAATGTGTGTCTTTGGCTTCTTTCAGAACATGATTGCAGACGCTGATCTTCAGGGCCCTCACCCTTTTCTGGCTTCTGGTTCCCCTCTACTTCCTAATCTCAGGCTTAGCCACACTTCTCTTTTCTCCACTTAATTCCTTTTTGACCTAGGTGTTTGTGTACCCTGAGTGCAGAGGACATGCAGATGTGTGTGTCCACTGAACCCCAGCCTCCAGTCTGGCTACCTGCCAGACACCCCCATGTGGCTGTCTAACGCTGGTTAATGGGAGAGCCAGGTTCCAAGCAGGCCTCTCCAACCCTGTCCCCGCGTATTCCTTCGCCGAGCCACTCTCCTCTGGTGCCTTCCCCGAGCTTGTCCTGGAGACCCCGAACTTGCCACTGGCCCGGCTTGTCGCCAACTTGTTTGATGGATTCCCTGGGCTTGGGGCTCTGGGGGTAACTCTGGTGACTCTTTTCTCCTCTCTCCTTACAGGGATCAGGCTGGGCGCCCAAAGTGTCCACTGGACCCGTACTTCATCATGCCGGACAAATGCAAGTGCGTGGACTTCCAGACCCTGAAGCTGCAGGAGCTGCCGGATGCCGTGCCGCACGGGGAGATGCCCCGGCATATGCAGCTCTACTGTGACCGGTGAGCGGGCCCCTGGCTGTGCCCCCTCGAACTTGCCACTGGCCCGGCTTGTCGCCAATTTGTTTGATGGATTCCCTGGGCTTGGGGCTGTGGGGGTAACTCTGGTGACTCTTTTCTCCTCTCTCCTTACAGGGATCAGGCTGGGCGCCCAAAGTGTCCACTGGACCCGTACTTCATCATGCCGGACAAATGCAAGTGCGTGGACTTCCAGACCCTGAAGCTGCAGGAGCTGCCGGATGCCGTGCCGCACGGGGAGATGCCCCGGCATATGCAGCTCTACTGTGACCGGTGAGCGGGCCCCTGGCTGTGCCCCCAACACCAGGTCAGGGCTGTGAACAGACTGGCTGGCCATGCCTCCCGCCCCTGTTAGGGGCCATATGTGGACCCCAAGTGCAGTGGAGAGCAGGGAATAGGGCTGGTTATGGAAACTTGCTGTGTGCCTGGTGCTTCCTCCAGGCTTTTCCTCCCCTCGTCTCCCGGTATTCTGCAGGAGCAAGTCAGTCTCACTTGTGACCATCTCCCTGAGTGGAGGGGTCTGGTTGCCGCGGCCTGCATTTTTCCTGCAGAGTCTCCCTGGCACTCTTAGAACCGGGAGGCCTGAGGTGGCACAGCTGGACAGGGAGGACCCTCTTCCCAGGCTGATGCCTGTTCCGGGCTTTCTGTTAAGACTCTTCTTGGATGTTGCTGGATAATCGGAAAGTGGGCAGAGGGTGCTGGGCTGGCCCGGTCCCCTTCCAGGGACCTGGGAGGATGGTGTGGAGATATGGACAGGGCTTCTTCACCTGGGCTCATGCACCCTGATGACTTAAGCAGGTAGTCTGTGCACTCGCTTTTCGGACGAGGGGATCCACAGGTTGTTAGCTCCCTCAGCGACAGTGGAAGGTGTAGAGGTCAGACTGCTGAGCAGGTGACATGAGCTCACTGAGCCTCAGTCTCCTCACCAGAAAATGGGGACAGTGACGGGCCTTACTCTCTCATCACTGCTAGGAGATTTAAAGTAGAAAATGCATGTGAAGTGTTTACCACAGTTCCTTCATACAAATTAAGTATTTGGTGTTAGATTATTTGTGCAGTCTAGGGTTAGATTTAAAGCTGAAGAAGTGGGATCTGGGAAGAGAGGAGTCCCAGAATGTTAACAATGACAGTGAGGGTCCTTTAGGGATGGGACTCTATTTTGCCTAACGCCCTTCTGGGTCTGGTACCTCACTTGATCCCACAGTAACCCAGCAGGTCAGATCACTTTATCAAAGCCCTCCAGGGTCAGAGAGATGCAGTGGCTTCTTTGAGGTCACACGGCTCGTTAGTGGCAGAGTACAAATACGTGCCCCAGCGTCCTGTCCATGCTGCACTGGAGCATGGTTCTGGCCGGAGGGGCTTCGAGACTTCCTTGTTGCAGCATTTTTTTTTTAAGAGGAGATTAAAATCCAGGTGCAAAATGACTTGCCTGAGCTTTGTGGAGCTGTGAAGAGGCAAAAAAGGGGAGTGGCCTTTTCAGGGAGGCTGGGAGGGCCTCAGGAGGAAGGCTTCCCCTGAGATGGCTGAGGTGAGCCTTGCAGTGCTTCTGACAGCAGGCCAGGTGGAGATGGGGACCCTGAGGAGCTGGGGGTGGGCCTTCTGACCTACCCAGTCAGGCCGCTGCTACGACCAGGGATTGTCGTCCTCCCAGCAGCTGTATCGTGCCGGGTCGTGGTGAGAGGGCGAGAGCCCTGGGGCAGGGCGGCAGCTAGAGCCAGATCAGCTCGTGAAGCCTCCTGTAGAGATGCTGAGGTGAACGGCGAGCGTGATGGGATCGTGGGAGCCAGGGGCTCTTGCCCCCACCAGACTCTCACCTTCCTCCTTCCTCCCGACCCTCCTCTTAGGTACCTGTGTGACAAAGTCGTCCCTGGGAACAGGGTCACCATCATGGGCATCTACTCCATCAAGAAGTTTGGCCTGACCTCCAACAGGGGCCGTGACAGAGTGGGCGTGGGCATCCGGAGCGCCTATATCCGGGTCCTAGGCATCCAGGTGGACACAGATGGGTCCGGTGAGTGGGCTTTGGGCCGACTCCCCTTGTACCTCTCCGGGCCTCCTTCTAGTCCCCCTGTCTATACCCCCGCCCCTACACTCTGTTCTGCATGGCAGCCAGGGAGAGCAGTGCTTTCATAACCAAAGGTACCTGTTACTGCCCTCAGCAAGATAGAAGACATCCCGGTGGTCCCTGAGGGCCCCTCTGATCTGGCCCCTGACTCCTCACCCGCCCTTCAGGCCCTCCCCTTGCTCCCTGGAGCCTGCAGTACATAGGCCTAGTCCTCGGGCGAGAGGTGGGGTCTGTCTGCGCTCAGACTGATGCTCATGCTGCCCAGCCCCGAGGGCTTTGCCCGTTGAGAGGCCCTGGGCTGGGAGGGTGGGCCCCCCACGCATCCACTCCCCCTCTGCCTGCCCAGGCCGCACCTTTGCTGGTGCCATGACCCCGCAGGAGGAGGAGGAGTTCCGGCGGCTGGCTGCCCTCCCCAACGTCTACGAGCTCATCTCCAAGAGCATTGCTCCCTCCATCTTCGGGGGCACCGACATGAAGAAGGCCATCGCCTGCCTGCTCTTCGGGGGCTCCCGAAAGAGGTGGGGGTCCAAGCCTTGCCAGGTCCAGGGAGGGAACGGGTGACTTGCCCATAGCAGGGCAGCTGCCGGATGGGCAGGACGGGAATACTCTTTCCATCTGCCTGGGACCCTCAGCCCGCCTCCTACTCTCAGGCACCCTTCCCACCTCCCAGGGTTGCTGTCAGCTGGCAGGGGGCCAATCCATGCCCTCCCTGCAGAGCAGTCCCCCCGACCCTGGGTAGGTGGGGCAACTTGGGGAACCTGGCAAATGCAGTGGAGAGAGCTCTGGGTGTGGAATCTGGAGACCGGGGATTAAATCTCTGATGACTACTTACTCACTGTGCCATTTTAGGCAAGAGACACCACCCCTTTGTACCCAGATGTCCATATGAATACAACAGATGGAAGCCTAACACTCAGGGGACATCATGTGTCCTTTTGAGATTCTGAAACAGTAGAGATAAAGAGAGTGATAATGTTACTGGCAGCTACCAGTTACTGAGTTCTTACCGTGTGCCAGATAGTCTTCTGAGTGCTTTTATCTGTTTGCAACCCAGTCCCCAAGTTAGCCCTATGAGAAAGCTATGGTTGAGCCCATTTCATAGATGAGGAAACTGAGGCATAGAGCATTAAAGAGACTGCTAACAGGCACATGTCCTGGCCTGGACCCTGCCCTCGTGGTGTCTGCTCCATGGTACCGCCACGCTGGCGGCTCCCATCTCTCCAGTGTTTATCAGATGCTGTCTGTGTGTGCCCGAGCCCAGCTGTTGGTGTCATTTCCTTTGACCCTCCCTTCCCTGGGTGGCAGTTCACCACAGAGGAGGCTAGGAGATACAGCTGGCTAGGAATGTGGCTCTCAGGCCAGAGCCGCCGCCTTCCACCTACTTCAGGGTTCATGACGTGGTGGGGCAGGAGTGAGAGCCAGACTCCTGTAACCAGCCAGCCATCACTGGATTCTCCTGTTGCTCACCTGGCCTTCCTCCCCGTCTCCCCAGGCTCCCAGATGGCCTCACTCGCCGAGGAGACATCAACCTGTTGATGCTGGGGGACCCGGGGACGGCCAAGTCCCAGCTGCTGAAGTTCGTGGAGAAGTGCTCACCCATCGGGGTGAGTGTCCCGGATGACCTCTGCCTGCCCTGGCTTCCCCACAGGGATGAAGCTGCAGGAGGGGCCATGGGGGAGAGTGTGTCCGGTCAGCCGGGTCCCCTGTGTGGTGATCAGCAGATCTGGGGGATCAGAGTCGGGTGAGGATGGCTGCGTGGTCTTATGGGGGGAAGTGTGGCCTCGGTAGACGTGGGGTGGGCCAGGTGTCCTCTGCCAGTGCTGCCCGGTGGAGACACGTGGACTCCAGCTGTGAGCCTCGGGGAGTGTACATTTCCTAGTAGCCTCTTATAAAAGCAAAATAAAGTGGTGATGGGGTTCCCAGACGGCTCAGTGGTAAGAATCGCCCTGCTAACGCAGGAGACACAGGTCTATTCCTGGGTTAGAGAGATCCCCTGGAGAAGGAAATGGCAAACCATTCCAGTACTGACTAGGAAATTCCATGCACAGAGGACCCTGGTGGGCTACAGTCTGTGGGCTTGCAAAAGAGTCAGACATGACTGAGCATACAAGTGCACAATCTTAATTCTGTTTAAGTGTTGTTAAATGTTATTATTTCAGTGTGTGGTTTAACATAAGAGAACCTGAAGAAGATACCTTGCATTCTTTTTAGCACTAACTTTGAAATTCCTGTGTATTTCATACACTTAAGCACACCTTGCTTTGGACTTGGCACAGTTCAGAGGCTCCTTGGCAGCAGGTGGTTCTCAGGTCTCTACAAAGATGATGGTACTCGGGGTGGGGTAGCCTTTTCGGAGAGTCCGGAGTCCAGCTTACTGGGAGGGTGTCACTTCTCGGCCTCAGTTTACTGCTCGGTGAGCCCAGCTCCTGGGGGCTGATTCATGAGACAGTCGGGCTCAGGTGAGTGATGGATGTGAACAGCCCTGGGGAGAACCTCCAGGCCAGCTGGGGCTGGTGGCCCCCCCATCAGAGGAGGAACGCTGAGATTTTCTGTGCTCTGCACCCTGCCGTGATGTGTGACCCTGTGCGAGCTCCAGCTCTGGGGGCCCCTTGACTCACCGGGGTCAGAGCCTGGAGGCTGTGTTGGGCCCTGACCCTCCCATTGCCCTCCCCCAGGTGTACACGTCTGGGAAAGGCAGCAGTGCGGCCGGCCTGACAGCCTCGGTGATAAGGGACCCCTCGTCCAGGAACTTCATCATGGAGGGCGGGGCCATGGTCCTGGCCGACGGAGGGGTCGTCTGTATTGATGAGTTTGACAAGGTGAGCCCAGCAGGGCAAGTGGGTGGCTCAGTTCTGGTGGCACCTGGTGGCCGTGGGCTGGGGGTGTGAATGGCAGAAACCCCCTTTGATGACGTAGAGACCTCCCGTCACTATAGGGACGTAACTAAACCTCTCCAAGCCTAGAGAGTGGGGAGACGAGAGCCAAGCCCGCACGGTATGCCCATGACTAGAGGTGACCTGGTTCCTGCCATTGGCTGGCACCGAGTGGGGACTTAGGAACAGTAGCTCCTGCAGGGTGTCCTGCTCCCGCTGCACCCCAGCCCCCTCACCTGGAGCTGGTGGACATTCCTCTCCCACGCAGATGCGAGAGGACGACCGTGTGGCAATCCACGAGGCCATGGAGCAGCAGACCATCTCTATCGCCAAGGTGAGTGCCCTCCCCGGGGCCCACCGAGCCACAGGGCGGCCTGGCCAGCTGCGAGGGCTGTCCCGAGTGCCAGGCCTCTGTTGACCGCAGCAGTGGTCCTGGAATCGCGTGTGTGCGTGTGTGCGTGCGTGTGTGTGTGTGTGTGTGTGTGTCTGGGTGTCTGGGTATCTGTGTGTCCTGAGAAGGCTGTGAGCCCGAGTTCTCTCGTTTCTCTCTGCTGCCCCCACACTCCCCTCTCAGGCTGGCATCACCACCACCCTCAACTCCCGCTGCTCCGTCCTGGCTGCTGCCAACTCGGTGTTCGGCCGCTGGGATGAGACAAAGGGGGAGGACAACATCGACTTCATGCCCACCATCCTGTCCCGCTTCGACATGATCTTCGTCGTCAAGGACGAGCACAATGAGGAGAGGGATGTGGTATGCAGGGCGCCGGGCTCCCCCCAGCCTGCAGGTCTCGGGTGGGGGAAGCACGGGCAGACTAGGGGCTTAAGGGTCCAGAGTCCTGGCTACCAGATCAGCCTGTCAGTGGGCCCCCAAGCAGGTGGGTTGCAGACTCCAGAATCACTACACTGGGGGTCGCTGGTCCTGCCTCTCGTGAACCACGTGTGGTTTGATTTGGGGTCTCATTCCCTGGGCGTAGGTCCTTTGTATGTGGAATGAGGGGGTTGACCTTTGATTGCAAGTACTAGAACCCCAGTTCCTTTTAGTCTTTCTAGAGGAACTCAAGGGCTTGTGTTACAGGCAAGCCTGGAGATGCAAGGCCCAGCTGGGTCTGGTCTCAGGGTTGTCTGCCTCTTTCTCACTTGGCTCGGCCTCCCTGGGTGGTTTGTTCTCAGGCAGCCTCGCCCCACCTCGGGGCGGCAGGGAGGGCCCTGGCAGCTCTGGATGTTGTCTTACCAGCTAACAGCCCCCAAGGAGAGAAGGGCCACCTCCTCTCCACTGGTTCTGGCCCTGAGGGCTCTCCCTCTCCGCCTGCTCAGCTCTGTGTTGGGACCTGGCTCAGGAAGGCCTGTGCGCTGACCCTGGGTCCCCTCTGCCTCCCAGATGCTGGCTAAACACGTCATCACGCTGCATGTGAGCGCACTGACACAGGCCCAGGCCGTGGAGGGCGAGATTGACCTGGCCAAGCTGAAGAAGTTCATCGCCTACTGCCGCACGTGAGTCGTGGACGCTGGCCCCCGGGGTGGGGTTGCCAGTCTGACCTGGTCGGGGAGAGCCCTTTCAGGATACCTGAGATGAGCCCTTAGGGTTTAGCTCCTCCTCTTCCTCCCCCTACAGTCACCCACTCCGTGGCTCTTGGCCTCAGCTTCCTTGTTTCTAAAACGAGGGTGGAGGGTTTAGATGGTCTTGAAGGCGCCTTTGACTCTGATATGTGGGGAGGCGTTGTGGACATGGTTTCTGGTAACGCCTGCCCCCACTGTGTGGCCTTAGGCCAATCAGTTGACCTCTGAGCCTTGCTTTCCCAGGGTGGTTGTGCCCTCAGGTTTTTCTAAAAATCACACAAGATGACGTGTGAGCGCTTGGCAAGGCCCTGCGCCAAATAAACACTGGGTGAACAGCAGCTGCAGCCTTAAATATTGCTGTTCCCACAGACTACCAGCGATGATAGTCATACATACAGTGATTATTCTGTGCCAGGTGTTATTCTGAGCATTTTTTTAATTTTTAAAACTTGGGTAGCGTTGCACAGCTTGCAGGATCTCAGTTCCTTGACCAGGGATTGAACCTGGGCCCTAGCACTGAAAGCACCGAATCCTAACCACTAGACCACCAGGAAACTGATTATTGTATATACATAAGTGGACTTTATCCCTCTCCCCAAACCTGTGAGGTTGGTGTGTTGTTATCCTATTTTACAGATGGGGAAGCTGAGGCAAAGAAAGATTAAGTAACTTGTCCAAGTTTGCAGGCAGGAGCTTGTGGAGCCAGGATTTGAACCCAGGTGCCTGGCTCCACAGGCTGTGCTTTTCGCTGCTGTACCGAGGTTCTGGACACGCACCTCCTCTGTCTCTTATTGGAGCTAAAACCCGGGGTGGAGGGAATCTTCGAGTGCCTTTCTGATGGGAGGTGAAGTACTGCATTTGGGTGGATGCCTCCTCACCAATTTTGTCCCAGGGCCCAGTGGTACCGGGGTCTTCATCATGGTTCTGAGCTCTTCATGGCCCCACCCTTGGAGGCTTGGGCCATTGGGGAGTTTGCTACCTCCCTTTGGGCTCGGTCACTCAGTCATGTCTAACTCTGCGACCCCACGGACAGTAGCTCTCCAGGCTCCTCTGTCCATGGGAATCTCCAGGCAAGAATACTGGATTGGGCTGCCATGTCCTCCTCCAGGGGATCTTCCCAACCCAGGGATCAAGCCCAGGTCTCCTGCATTGCAGGCAGATTCTTTACCACTTGACCCAGCAGGGAAGCCCTGGAGTAGGTGATCTGAGGTTCCCCTAAACCAGTGACTGTCAGTTGGCTTGGAGTGGGGCTTTGAGGTGGACGGGATAGAGTGCAGGATTTGACCAAATGTCTCCCGCTGCCACCCTTCCCGCTCCTCACCCCCTAGTCTGGCAGGTTTCCAGCCCCTGGACAGCAGTCACCAGGAGCCTCTCGTGGGTGTCATTGCACATCTCACCCCTGAGTTTGTGGGGAGAAGCACCGCTTTGAGCCTGCCATCTGGTGGGCCCAGAAACTTGTCTGCAAGCCAACAGAGGCCAGCCAGGGTGGGTACCCCAAGATTCCTTCCCATTCTCATGGCAGCTGCTCTCCCCAACCCCTGTCCTGCAGGAAGTGTGGCCCCCGGCTGTCAGCAGAGGCCGCAGAGAAGCTGAAGAATCGGTATATCATCATGCGGAGCGGGGCCCGTCAGCACGAGAGGGACAGCGACCGACGCTCCAGTATCCCCATCACCGTCCGGTGAGCGGGTGGGTGGGCTGATGCATGGCCTCAGCTTACAGGGCATGGTGTGCCCTGTGGGGCTGGGACCCACTGCTGATCACTGGTGCTGGCCATGGTCAGGCTGCTGGGCAGGGACCACTCCTGTAGGAGTGAAAACAGTGGCCTCCCTAATTATCTGTATCTTCTGCTTTTTTTACTGTTGGGAAAACCTGGAACCCTCTCTTCTGTGTTCTGTCTCGCTTCCCCCGTTTTAGGGAAGCCTGAGGGTGAGGGAAGGTCCAGGGATGGGAGTCAGGAGACCGGGTCCTTGCCTCCTGCCCCCCATGTGATGGCTGAAAGATTGCTTTCCTTTTCTGGGCCTCAGTTGTCTTAGTTAACTCTCTTCACTGTGGTGAGTTTATACAATTGAGTGACTAAGAGCTTAAAACCTACCTCATTTGAATCCTGTTTCCAGCACTGATTAGATAGAAGTGGGTTTTGCTCTATATAATGGAAGATCCAAATCCAAAAGTCATTTAAGTTAATTGGGAGTTTATTTCCACCTCAGGTGAAAATGTTTGAGGGCAGGTAGTCTAGGATCGTGTGATGGTTCTTTAGTCATCAGCAGAAGTTTGGGCTCCTTCAGGCTCACCCTTATTCTCATTGTCCAATGTGGCTGCTAGAACTCCAGCCATTACCCCTGCATTCCAGGTGGCAGGAGAGGGAAGAAAAGAAGTTCCTATTTTTTTAAGGACACTTACTAAAGTTCCCATAAAATGTTTGAACTTATAACATACTGGCTACATCTTCGTCACACAGACATATCTAGATGCAGTGGAGACTAGGAAATGTCTTGTATCTGGGTACCATGTGCTGGAATAGAAGTTGGGGTTCCATTACTAAGAGATGGATCACAGGGACAGCCAGCAGCCTTCCCTGTGAAGGGGCTGGACAGAAGAGGGACGATGGACTGAGTACGCCCTGGTGTCCCGTTGCCCCCACACAGGCAGCTGGAGGCCATCGTGCGCATCGCCGAGGCCCTCAGCAAGATGAAGCTGCAGCCCTTCGCCACAGAGGCAGACGTGGAGGAGGCGCTGAGGCTCTTCCAGGTGTCCACGCTGGACGCTGCCTTGTCTGGCACCCTGTCAGGTGGGCACGTGGGGAGACAGGCCGGGTGGTCCGTGGATTCGGTGGGGCTCATGCTGGATGCCTGCTGTGCTGGCTGCTTCTCTGCACTTGCTGACGTCTCTGTGCTTCCTCCTGCGAAGAAGCCACCCCCCACCCTGTCCCCACCCCCACCAGCCGTTTTCTTCCAAGATGGGAAGAACAGCCTCTCGAGACCCTGGAGCACAGTCCTCTTAGGCCCAGTCCATTGCTAAGGCTCACAGTTGTATCGCTGGGTAAGAGCAGCACTCAGCAGCCCTGTTTGTTGAGTTGTAACCGTTTGAGCGCTTCCGACGCGCTTCCCCCGTTTTACTTAGAGCCGCCCCCAGCAGTCAGGTTGGATGCTTAGTCCTTCCCCATTAGAGATGAGAAAACTGACACCCAGAGAGGCCTTTCACGGTGCCCAAAGTTTGCCGCCATTCTCCCAGCTGGAGTGCAGGTCTCTTGACCCCAAGTCCAGCGTGGCTTAGGCTGCAGTCAGTCCTGCCGCCTGCTTCAGGCCAGGCCGCTGAGCGGACTTCCCAGAGCATTGACTCTGTGCCAGGCTCCCCTGGGACGAATGTGTCCCCTCGCCAGCAGACAGGGCTGAGTGTCTGCCGGGCTGTTTCAGATGCCGGGAGGGCAGGAGCAAGCACATCTCTTGAGTCCCAGCTTGCAAGGCCCCCTTTCTCCTGGGGAGACACACCAGAGGCAGACATGCCAAACTCAGGGAGCCGAGAGTGCAGAGGGGAGAATTCCAGCAGGTCGGGCATGTCGGAGACGGGTGGGGCTGTGTCCCCGTCAGGTGGTCCAGGATGGGCTCTCAGGAGGTGGCAGGAAGCAGGGATGGGCATGAGTGGACACCTGGCTCCCTGGGGTGTGGGAATGGGCCCCTGGGTAGAGGAAGGGCTGAGTGGCAAGAGCCCAGGGACCACAGGTTCAAGGGCCAGTGTGGCTGGAGCTGGGGAGGTGGGTGGGGGCTGATTGCCTCTGCCCATCCCTTGGTGATGATGACTCAATCTCTGCCCTGGAGGGGCTTCCTGTCCCCCTGAGATATTTGGTTATGAGGGGCCTCCCTCGGATGTTTGGCACAGGGTGGGTGTGATTTGGGGCAGGGTAATTAGAGTTGGGCTTTGCAGGCTATATAGGGGTTTGCCTTGTGAACTCATTTCAACTTGAAGCCTTGAAGTCCCTCTCAGTGGCTTCTCCCCTCCCACCTCGCTCCTCTCTGTAGCTGAAACACCAAGGCGTCTGCAGGCCTGGGTTAGCAGAGGAGACCCCATTCTAGCAGTTGTCGGAAATCAGGAGCTGCTTGCCAGGGCTGCTTGCGGTAACTCACTGCTTGAGGCACTCACTGATGTGGTCTCCAGGACAGCCTGCATGCTTCTGGGTCACTGCGGGTCCCCTCNGCTGAGCGGACTTCCCAGAGCATTGACTCTGTGCCAGGCTCCCCTGGGACGAATGTGTCCCCTCGCCAGCAGACAGGGCTGAGTGTCTGCCGGGCTGTTTCAGATGCCGGGAGGGCAGGAGCAAGCACATCTCTTGAGTCCCAGCTTGCAAGGCCCTCTTTCTCCTGGGGAGACACACCAGAGGCAGACATGCCAAACTCAGGGAGCCGAGAGTGCAGAGGGGAGAATTCCAGCAGGTCGGGCGTGTCGGAGACGGGTGGGGCTGTGTCCCCGTCGGGTGGTCCAGGATGGGCTCTCAGGAGGTGGCAGGAAGCAGGGATGGGCATGAGTGGACACCTGGCTCCCTGGGGTGTGGGAATGGGCCCCTGGGTAGAGGAAGGGCTGAGTGGCAAGAGCCCAGGGACCACAGGTTCAAGGGCCAGTGTGGCTGGAGCTGGGGAGGTGGGTGGGGGCTGATTGCCTCTGCCCATCCCTTGGTGATGATGGCTCAATCTCTGCCCTGGAGGGGCTTCCTGTCCCCCTGAGATATTTGGTTATGAGGGGCCTCCCTCGGATGTTTGGCACAGGGTGGGTGTGATTTGGGGCAGGGTAATTAGAGTTGGGCTTTGCAGGCTATATAGGGGTTTGCCTTGTGAACTCATTTCAACTTGAAGCCTTGAAGTCCCTCTCAGTGGCTTCTCCCCTCCCACCTCGCTCCTCTCTGTAGCTGAAACACCAAGGCGTCTGCAGGCCTGGGTTAGCAGAGGAGACCCCATTCTAGCAGTTGTCGGAAATCAGGAGCTGCTTGCCAGGGCTGCTTGCGGTAACTCACTGCTTGAGGCACTCACTGATGTGGTCTCCAGGACAGCCTGCATGCTTCTGGGTCACTGCGGGTCCCCTCTAGCTTTCCATCCTGATGTAGCCGCCTCCAGGAAGTCTTCCTGACTTGTCTAGCCACCTGGGGTCCAGGTGCTGTCCTTAGCTCAAGGCCCTCCTCACAGCCCTCCAGTGGCTGCTCCACTCACCAGAATCAGGAAAACCTGGGCTGTCCCCTCCAGCCCGTGGGACCTGGGCCCCTCTGGCCATGTCCCTGGCCCTCCAACTAGGTTTTGAATGAAGTGGGCACACTTCTCACCTCTGAATCTTTGCGCCTGCTGTTCCCTCTGCCTGCAGCATCCTTCTGCTCACGCCTGCCCTGTCCTTGACTCCAGGCCTCTGTCCGTCGTCTTGCTCAGGCCCTGGCTGTGCCCAGGCTCCCTCTCTGTCTTCCTCTCATGTTCTCTCCGGGGCCTGGCTGGCTCTTTGCCGCTGTGGGCAGACTGAGGTCCCCACCCACCGACCCACCTCCCTCCTCGCGCCCACAGGGGTGGAAGGCTTCACCAGCCAGGAGGACCAGGAGCTGCTGAGCCGCATCGAGAAGCAGCTCAAGCGACGCTTCGCCATCGGCTCCCAGGTGTCTGAGCACAGCATCATCCAGGACTTCACCAAGCAGGTGGGCCTGCAGGGCCGGGTTCCCGGGTTCCCACCCACCCTGTACCATGTCCTGCACTCAGCAGGCAGGCTTGGGATGGGGTAGGGGCGGCTCTTCCTGGGCCCAGGCCTGCCCCCAGAGCTCTCCGCTTGCGACTTTCTCTGTCACATTAAGGAGAGAGGACCGGGGTCTGAGGTTCTGCTGGGACCTCCCGGGCCCCCCCAGCCCTTTGTCTCTCCCTTCCCCTCCTTGCCTGTCCTTTGTGGGGTTGGGGGTGCAGAACCAGAGGGTAAGCCTTCTAGCCTGCTGGGGACAGAGCTCTTGATCCCATAGGTGGTGGGAGGGCCTTTTAGAAGCTATGGGGAACTTGTCGCCATCTTTGAAGTTACATGGACAGTCTAGTTTCTGGGCTCAGCTCCCTTTCATGTATGTCATCTCCTCTTCATCCAGTTTATGTGGTAGGTGGTACCCCACTCATTCGAGGGGTGAGCGGACCAAGACTTAAAGGAGTTTGGGGATGTCAAGAGTGGTACAGAACCCGCCTACAAGTGCAGGGAGACTCAGGAGACCTCGGTTCAATCCCTGGGATGGGAGGAGCCCCTGGAAGAGGAAATGGCAACCCACTCCAGTATTCTTGCTGGGAAATCCCATGGACAGAGGAGCCTGCTGGGCTCCAGTCCATGAAATAAGTGACTTAGCCTCTCTGTGCCTTAGTTTCCTCCCCTGTAAAATGTAAAATGATCACGTACCAGCTGCTCAGGGATGTTGAGGGGTGGAATGAGTGTAAGTATGTGAAGATTTAGAACAAAGCTTGGTATGTCGTAGGTGCTTAGGATGGGTGAGCCCATTTAGGATGCAGAATGGTAGGTTGTGAAGGCTGGAAAGTTCCCATGAGCAGGGGGTGCCTGGGCTCCCGAATGGTGGGGTGTCTGGGGGTACGCCACTCACCCCGCCCTGCGTCCCGCAGAAATATCCGGAGCACGCCATCCATAAGGTCCTGCAGCTCATGCTGCGGCGAGGCGAGATCCAGCACCGCATGCAGCGCAAGGTCCTCTACCGCCTCAAGTGAGTCTGCGGCCGCCGCCGCCTCCAGCCCCCCTCGCACTCTGGACGGAGGGACCCCACCGCCCCTTCCCTGCGTCCCGCAGAAATATCCGGAGCACGCCATCCATAAGGTCCTGCAGCTCATGCTGCGGCGAGGCGAGATCCAGCACCGCATGCAGCGCAAGGTCCTCTACCGCCTCAAGTGAGTCTGCGGCCGCCGCCGCCTCCAGCCCCCCTCGCACTCTGGACGGAGGGACCCCACCGCCCCTTGCCTCGCTGCCTCTGGTGTCTGCCCTGGCTGCAGACCCAGGAAATGTGCTTTTGGAAATATATAGAAATAATAAAGCCATGGTGTGTTTGTGGGTATCTGTGGGCTTCTGCACCGGCTTGCGAGGACAGGCTTTGGAGCCTGGCAGACCCGGGTTTCTGACCTACCTGTGCCCCTTGGCAGACCTGGGTTTCTGACCTACCTGTGCCCCTTGGCAGACCCGGGTTTCTGACCTACCTGTGCCCCTTGGCAGACCTGGGTTTCTGACCTACCTGTGCCCCTTGGCAGACCCGGGTTTCTGACCTACCTGTGCCCCTTGGGCTCTGGGCAGGGCACGTGCTATGCGCGCTGGTGAGAATCAGCAAGACCCAGAGTATAAGGGTGCCTAGGAGAGCCCGAAGCTGCCCCGCAGCAAACGTGTGGTCAGGAGCTATGCTTCTGCATCAGACTGGCCGATTCACTGAACTGTCCGCAACTCGGTTTCTTCGTCTGTACCTGGTGGTGAGTTCCCAGGGTTGTGTTTAGGAGAAGAGGCCTGCTGGCGGTGAATGTCCAGAAGGAACCAGGCAGTGTGCCGAGACTGATCCAGGCATTTGGATCCAGGCACCTGGATTCCCACCTGGCCTTAGAACAAAGGTAAAACAAGGGTACGGGATTCAGTAGGCTGGCTCTCTCCCGGTGGGCCGCCTCAGACTGTGTGACCCTGAGTGGGATGCCTGACTTCTGTGGTCCTGAGACCTTTTTTTTAAGCAATTGAAATTGTATTTTTATCTTTTGAATTTTGGCTGTGCTGGGTCTTTATTGCAATATGCGTGCTTAGTTGCCCTGTGGCATGTGGGATCTTAGTTCCCAAACTGGGGGATTGAACCCATGTTCCCTGTATTGCAAAGTGGAATACATCCCAGACCACCAGGGATGTGTGTGTGTGGTTTTTTTTTTTTTTTGACGTTTCATTGGAGAAGGAAATGGCAATCCACTCCAGTACTATTGCCTGGAAAATCCCATGGACAGAGGAGCCCGGTAGG
>SJYX01005397.1:166522-182185 GCA_006410675.1 Oreotragus oreotragus
TTCTTGGCTCCTTTGTTGTAAATCAATTGACCATAGATAAGTGGGTTTATTTCTGGGCTAGCTGTTCTGTTTCATTGATCTGTGTGCACCTGAGTTTTATCACTAAACGGAGGTTGTAGGAGTCATCACCATGAGTTGTGAGCTTTGAATAGTAGAAAGCACTAGTAATAGTAATATTTGAGAAAATCAGCAATGCCATTTTTTTGCTCAATATTTTACTTAATTTTGAAATAACAATTTGAGTATATTTTGTTTTTAAAAAGGTAGAATTCACAAAATTAAAAACAAATCTGTTCATTCACTTGGTTCTGACCCCATGGACTGCAGCACACCAGGCTTCCCTGTCCTTCACTATCTCCTGGAGTTTACTCAGACTTATGTCCGTTGAGTCAGTGATGTCATCCAACCATCTCATCCTCTCTCTCCCCCTTCTCATGCCCTCAGTCTTTTCCAGCATCAGTGTATTTTCCAGTGAATTGGCTCTTCGCATCAGGTGGCCAAAGTACTGGAGTTTTAGCTTCAGCATCAGTTCTAATGAATATTCAGGGTTGATTTCCTTTAGGCTTGACTGGTTTGATCTTTTTGCTGGTCATGGGACTCTCGGGAGTCTTCTCCAGCATCAGAGTTCAAAAGTATCAATTCTTTGACACTCAGCCTTCTTTCTGGTCCAGCTCACATGCATAGATGACTACTGGAAAAACCATAGCTTTTGACTGTGTAAAGTATTTGATATTGAAAATACATTTGGAAATAGAAAAAAAAAGCATGAGTGTACCAATATACATTAAACATCTTATTCTAATAAATTATTGAAGTGTTTAAAAATAACCACCATGTAAAAAGGAAGACAGTCATGAGAAATTCAAAGATGATTTGCTTTTCCTAAAAACGTGAACAGGAAGACTTGATGCCTCATTGTGCTCATTGTTGAATCACAAGTGTATTTTTGTGCAACAATCTCCTGCTGCTTAAAGCTGTTTGCGATGGAGGATGCTGTTCCAGGAAATGGAGAGGTGAAAAGGGCTAAGTCAGCTTTCCTCTGACTCACCCGTGTTCAAAGCCCATTCCTGCTTGGATAATTGGAGGACACCTTTCTCACGGCGCTCTGTTGTCTTGTCTGGATGCTGACCTTCTTGAGAGCATCTGAGCACTTCTGTTTCCTCTCAGCCTTTCATCTTGTTCAGGCGGAGACTCGAGTTTTCGCTTCATCCATCATGGGACCCAGCCTTCCATTCCTTTGTTGGAGGAGCATCAAGCATTACGCCTGCAGCAGGGCTGGTCTGCACATCTAGGAGGTGGAGAGGGAGCTTTCTCCTGGGAATGTGCTCCCCGAGGTCTCAGCCAGTGAGGGTTAGTGCCCAAACCGTGGGATTTGTAGAAAAGGGATTTTTCCAAGTCCTTCGCCCACATTTGAAGCTGGGGTGCACTCGCTCCCCTAGCAGTCATGGCTGCTGTTACAAATGGGGAAATAGGCTTAGAGAGGCAGGGTCACAGTGAGCGAGGGTGGGGTCGGGATCTAAACCCAGCTGGGCTGTGAGCCCACCTGCCACACCGACTTCACTTCAGCCTGGCAGAGGTGTCTGTCCAGGGGAAAGTCCGCTGCCAGCCATGGTCACCATACCCCAGGGCAGACGCACTGCTGTGTCAGGCCTGGCACAGAGGGACCAAACGGGGGTGCCACTAGCCTGGCTCTGGCTGATGGGGCAGGAGTGGGCTCATGCTGAGGATGCGAGCAGGAGCGGCGCAGGGCTGGGCCCAGAGTCTTGGTGAAAATCCGAGAAGTGTCCTAACACACTTTCTGTTCCATCCCCAGCTGCTCCCTCTCCTGAGACCTCACTGCTCTCAGATCTCCCTCCCCTCGTCCAAAGAGAGCCCTCCTGCAGACTTCTTCCTCCACTGGGCAAGTACCTTAGTCTCTCACCCTGCTGTGGGGACTCACTGAGATGCCAGGTGACCCGTCAGGCCCATGCCTGGCACAGAGGAGGGGATCCCAGGGAAGGCTGGGTGTCTGGTTTTCTCTGCCTTCTGCATTGTTGCCACCTCTTCCTACCCAGAATGGCCCAGCTCCTCTGCTAGTGCCCTCGTCCCCCCATCCATCTCTGGCTTCTGTGGGTCTTTGAACTTAGGTTTCCACTAAGAAAACTACCCTGTACCCCCATCTCCAGTCCAGAATCCTGGAGAAAGAGCATGAGTGAGGAGAGGGCGAAGGAGGGTCTGATTTAGCACCTCTGTCCAGGGGTTTGGAAACTGACATCAGTGCAGTTGTCCTAAGTCAGATCAGCCCCATAGTGGGGCCGCCCCAGTGGCTCAGGTGGTACAGAATCTGCCTGGAATGTAGGAGACGTGGGTTCGATCCCTGGGTCGGGAAGATCCTCTGGAGATGGGAGTAGCTACCCACTCCAGTATTCTTCCCTGGAGAATTCCACGGACAGGAGCCTGGCGGGCTACAGTCCATGGGTCGCAAACAGGTGGCCACGACTGAGCACACACATGCTTGCATGGCAGCTTCTCCATGTTATCATCCCTTGTTAGTGCACACACAGTGGATCAAAAGTTTCCCAGTGCAGATGTGCTAAGACCTGTTCTGTAAAGGAAATGCAGTGAAGACTTATCAGTCTGGCTTTTTATTCATTGGAAATGAACACGGTCCATGCTTGAGATGTGTTATTTTAGAGAAGTGCTTGCAAATAGCATCCTAAATGCCTTTCTCTACTCTTTAAGAAATAAAATCACAAAAAATACTGGATTTTAAAAGACGCAGGAGACAAGCATTCTACCTCGAGCTCATGAAAGGAGTCTATATTCTTGCATGCCTTTGTTGTTCAGTTGCTAAGGTGTGTCCAATTCTTTGCCACCCCATGGACTGCAGCACACCAGGCTTCCCGGTCCTTCACTGTCTCTTGGAGCTTGCTCAAAGTCATGTCCATTGAGTTGGTTATGCCATCCAACCATCTCATTCTCTGTCGCCCACTTCTGGCTTCAGTCTTTACCAGCATCAGGGTCTTTTCCAGCTCTTGTGTCAGGTGGCCAAAGTATGGGAGTTTCAGCTTCAGCGTCAGTCCTTCCAGTGAATGTTCAGGGTTGATTTCCTTGAGGATTGACTAGTTTGATCTCCTTGCTGACCAAGTTCCTCTCGAGAGTCTCGTCCACAGTTTGAAAACATCAATTCTTCAGCGCTCAGTCTTCTTCCTGGTCCAGCTCTNGAGTTTCAGCTTCAGCGTCAGTCCTTCCAGTGAATGTTCAGGGTTGATTTCCTTGAGGATTGACTAGTTTGATCTCCTTGCTGACCAAGTTCCTCTCGAGAGTCTCGTCCACAGTTTGAAAACATCAATTCTTCAGCGCTCAGTCTTCTTCCTGGTCCAGCTCTCCCATACATGACTACTGGAAAACCATAGGTTTGACTCTGCAGACCTTTTTGGCAAAGCACTGTCCCTGTGGTTGTTTTATTGCTAAGTCGTGTCCGACTCTGTATAAAATATAACAACTTGTATGTATGAACTTAGACACATACATATGTCAGTTTTGTATCTGATAAGGAAAGATGTAAAAGGAAACTTCATGTCTGGGTGAGCCAGAGTAGACATTTGTTTAATCATGGTCTGGCCAAAGAGTACGTTAAAAGGCTTTCAATTACAAGTTTTGATAGAATATAGATTAAAAAGAGGGGCTTCCCTTGTAGCTCAGTCGGTAAAGAATCTGCCTGCAGTGCAGGAGACCCAGGTTCAGTTCCTGGGTCACGAAGATCCCCTGGAGAAGGAAATGGCAACCCACTCCAGTATTCTTGCCTGGAAAATCCCACGAACAGGAACCTGGCAAGCTAGAATCCACAAGGTCGCAAGAGTTGAATACAACTTAGTGACTAAACCACCACCAGATCAAAAAGAGCCATTTTTCACTTAAAATATGAGGCAATAAGGGCATCGTTCTGAAGAGCATGGACTTGGGAGCCAGGTGGCCTGGTCTCCAATCCCAGCTCTGCCACTTTCTAGCTCATGACCTTGGGCCACTTAACTACCCTCTCTGAGCCTTGATTTTCCCACCTGGCAAATGGGGATGTTACTGTCTCCTCAGGAGAGATGTGGGGATTCCATGGGTTAGCGTTTATAAAACACCCCAGACTGTGCCTGGTACACCAGAAGTGTTCAGGATGTGGGCTAATACTATATAAACATTTCAAAGTGGGTTCCAAGTGCATGGCACATATTACTGTTTGTGAATCAAAAAATAAGGGCTAAAGGATACACTTCCGCCCACCACACAGGGCAGGGTTGTTAGGTGGGGCGGGGAGGGTTGGAGGGATGGGTAAAACCAAGGGAAAGTGACCGTTTTGCCCAGAGAGTGGGTTTTTGTGGATGCTAAGGCAGGATGGTGCCAGGTAAGGACCTCTTAGGGACCTGAGATGAGGGAAGAAGGAAAGGCATTCAGCAGAGAGGACTCAGCAGTCAGAAATGTGTGGCATTGGGGTTGAGGGGAGGAGCCAAAGCCCCTGTCCCAGGGCTTGGGGCTCACAGAGGACATCTAGAGACGAGGCCCTAGGGGTTTACTGGGGGCACGCTTCTTTTGAGGACCAGGATCTTCTGGGGTTTTCCTTTGCCCTATGCTGTTCCCTACCAGTTTGTGTGAAGATTGAGTCTGGTTCCCCAGCACAGTGCTGTTGAATGAATGGATAGTAGTGCCCCTTACTGAGCGCTGCTGTGTGCTAGGCACTCACCTTCTGTGAGTTGATCCTCCCTGAGGCCCTGTGAGCGTGTGCTTTATTACCTTCATGTTATAGATGAGGAAAACAAGCACAGAGGGGTTAAGTAACTCCCCCAAGGTCACACAGCTAGAGAGTGGTAGCAATGGAATCAAACTGAGGATTCTCATGTACAGTGGAGCTACCTGATAGGTCTATCAGACAAAAGACAAGATTGATGTACTGTCCATAGCGTCCAAGACCCCTGAGACCTTTGCTGGGATCTCTTCTCTAACAGGCCTCTGTGGCCCCAGAAGGGACTTCGTCCTGGGGCACAGACAGGGTGGGAGGCTTGGGCCCAGGACGGACCTCAGAAGCTGGAAGGGCAGGCGAAGCTGCTCACGGGAAGGCCTGAATGTTCAGCTTGTTCTCTAGGGAGATGCCTCCTGGGTGTGTTCGGGAATTTGGGGTGGTTACGTGGGGGATGGCGATGCCAGCTTCCTCACTGCTGTGGGAAGGGTGCTCACAGCCAGACCCCCACTCCCAGAGAGCCTTGAGGGCAGGGGGTCTGGCTGGAGCTGGGCCAGGTGGCTAGTGAAATCTTCGCCTGAAGATGCAGATCAGTAATGGGGGGGGGGTGGAGTTCAGATGCTATCAGGAGGGTGTACCCCAACTCAGGCAGAAGCCAGGCAGAGGCAGAGAGACAGAGGAAGAACCCACATCCTAAACTGGTCGGAAAACCTGTGCTAGCACTGACTGCTCCAGCCCAAACCCTGCCCCGATGCTGAGGGCTGCCGTGAGGATTAGGCAGGTTAATACACACAAAACACTTAGCTCCTGACACAGAGTAAAACTTGTTAAATGTTCATAGACATAACAGGAACCAGGGTGCATTGGCTCCTGCTAGCAGATGGGCTGTGTTGTGGGGTAGCAAGCTCCCTGTCTCTGTAGGCAATCAGGCACCCATTGAACAATGGGTTTGTTCTTCCAAATTTGGGGTCTAGGGTTCTCCCAGGCTACTTGCTAATCAGAACTTACTATGTGCCAGGGACTCACACCCACTAATTACATATATTCGTATGTTTCCCCTCTCTCATGCCAGGTGTGCAGTAGGAACTCGGTAAACACTGATTAAATGAATGAGCAGCAATACAAGGTTATTATCCTCACTTTACAGAGGGGAAATCATGGGTCGGACTTTAAGAAAAAGAATGTCCCAGCCTGTAAGTGGAGGGTCCAGCTTAGCAACCTAATGTGTACAGGAGACACTGTTAGTGCTTTCAGGGGATTCTTGTCTGCCCCACCATTTCTTCTCACCCCCTTCCACCCTCTCGCTTTGTTCCTTATGGAACCAGCTCTGCCTGTGTTTCTGAGTCACTTGCCCTGCCTCGTTCCAGAGCCCGATAGCAGGGCTGTCTGTCTATCGCTGTTTGAGGATTTGTCTCTTTCCTCTAGGTTGCCCTCTTTCTGGCGTAGAGTTACTTGTGGTATGTCATCTTCTCTGGGCCTCAGTTTCCTTGACTAACACATGTACATCATTCTTGGTGTTAGCACCAAAAGGCCTGCATCCCAGAACTGCCCTCCTCCACCTGCCCGCCATCCTGGGCAAACCAGAACAGTTGGTCACCCTACCAATGGGGGAAACAAAAGCCCGCCTCAAACGGTCATGGTCAGAGCTGAACGGCACAGGTGAAGGCGCTCAGCTTGGTCCCCGTCGCAGGACCAGCACTCCCTGCATCAGTGGGGGATGCAAGCACCGATCCTTCCTGAGCGCCAGGTGGGGCCTGGATCCCAACATCGCCACATCCTGGCTGTGTGCCCTGAGTTCAGCTTATCTCCTTGGGCCTCTGTCTCCTCGCATTTTTAAAGAGGCTGATAGTCCTGCAGACTGAGCAAGTGGGGAGGATGAAGTGAGCAGAGCACTTCATTCCCGCCTAGCAGATGGTGTGCATGCCTGCTCAGTCATGTCTGACTCTTTGCAACCCTGCGGACCGTAGCCGTAGCCTGCCAGGCTCCTCTGCCCACGGGATTCTCCAGGCAAGGATACTGGAGTGGGCTGCCATGCCCTCCCCCGGGAGATCTTCCTGACCCAGGGATTGAACCTGCATCTGTCTCTTGCATTGGCAGGCAGATTCTTTATACTAGTGCCACCTAGGAAGCCCCTAGCAGGTGTTATCTGTGGTTAATAATGTTTCTAAGTCATGGCCAAGAAATGCATAACTTTTGCCAAGTGCTATATACCGAGCCAGGGGCCCCAGAGAAACCAGTGGGCCTCTCGTCTTTAGCTTTTGTCCTTTCTTTAAAATTTTTTTGAATTATTTATTTGGCTGTGCTGGGTCTTCGTTGCTGCCTTGGGCTTTCTGTAGTTGCAGCGAGTGTGGACCGCTCTCCAGTTGCGGTCTGGGGGTTCTTGTTGCGGTGGCTTCTCTTGTGGAGCACCAGCTGTGAAATGCACGGGCTTCGGTAGCTGTGGCCCGTGGGCTTAGCTGCCCTTGAGGCATGTGGGATTTTCCTAGACCATGGTCGAACCTGTGTCCCCTGCACTGGCAGGCAAACCCTTAACTACTGGACCACCAGGGAGATCTCTGGTCCTTTTTAAAAAAATCTNAATGCACGGGCTTCGGTAGCTGTGGCCCGTGGGCTTAGCTGCCCTTGAGGCATGTGGGATTTTCCTAGACCATGGTCGAACCTGTGTCCCCTGCACTGGCAGGCAAACCCTTAACTACTGGACCACCAGGGAGATCTCTGGTCCTTTTTTAAAAAATCTATCTATTTAATTTTTTAACCTGGTCCTTTTTGAAAATAACCTCAAGAAATGGGAAATTTTTAAAAAAGTGAAGCCTCCTGTTCTCCCAGGGCTGTGAGGAGGGCAGTATCCAGGAGGGGGCGCCAGAGCACCATTCACCGCGTCAGTGTGACTCCTTCGCTCCTCTCCTCCCCCACTGCCTGCCCGCTGTTACCAGTGGCTTCCCAGGGACCTCCGGTCCCTCCCTGGGAATCCAGAAACTCCCTGGCTGGAACACAGCCTGGAGAATCCTCTAGACTCTGGGTGTTCACCGCTTGCCTTATTTAGAGAAAGGTTTCCCCGTGTCCCAGACCCTGGGAGGACACCTGACATATGTCATCGCATTTAATCTTCAGGGGTTCCAGGGAAAGAAGTTATCCTCGTCTCTGATTCCAGATGAGAAAAGCGAGGTGCCATGAGATTAAGTCACAGCAGTGGGTGCCGTCAGGATTCAAACCCAGGGGCATCTCACCCCACATCTTTGCCAGCTGCCTCTGAGAAGCCTGGTCTTAGATGGACTTTACAGTCTTAGAGGCTTGAAAGGCCTAGACCCATAGCATTTTTTTATTCAAATCAACTATATATTTGTTTGATTTTTTCCACTTAGGTAATATCTGATTTAAAAAAAAACAAAAAAAATTATTTTATTGAAGTATAGTTGATTTACATTGTGTTAATTTCTGCTGCCCAGCGAAGTGAATCACTTATGCACACACACACATTCTTTTTCATATTCTTTTCCATTGCGGCTTATTACAGGATATTGAATATAATTCCCTGTGACATGCAGTAGAACTTTATTTTTGCCCTATATACCTCCCTGGGGAAATGTGATAATCAGAAGAGACGGATGTAACAGGGAAGAGATTATTACCTTATCACACAGCCTCTCATGTTTTGTGCCTGGTGGTGGGTTAATGCCTTTCCATTGAAAGAATATGGCATTCACTCATTCTTGCATTTCTGTTGTAGAGATATTAATAGTACCTCCAATATAGGATTGTGATGGGGATTAAATGCTTTAATGTGTGTACAGTTCTTAGGAGAGTGCTTGGCATATGGTGAATACTATATAAAGGTTTCTATTATTATCATCATCAGTCTTTTTTAGTTCATTTAAGAAAATTTACTGAGCATCCACTGTGTTTCTTGGGACTAGAGAGAACAAAGCTTGTTTATTCCCAACTTGGGGAATAAAAGCCCAGAAAAGGGCATCAGTGCCAGGCCTGTGAGTGAGCACCAAGTGCTAAGTTATCTTCCAAGAGGAAGGGGCTCCTTGTAGGTCCAGCGCGTGGGTCCTGGGGTGGCCTTGTGCTTTGAGAGGGAGCCAAGGGGGCTGGCTGGGGCTGGGGCAGCTGGCTGCAGTTCTGTAAGCCCCCCAGGCCTGGAGCCAGAGTGCTGCCCTGCTGGCTCTGTTCACAGCCCCCATGTGCACCCTGCTTCTCCAGCAGGAGGGCTGGGGTGAGGCAGGGGAGGAGGAACATCACAGAGCAGCTGCCTCAAGTCTGGAAGCATCATCCCCCACCTTCCCGGGGGAGGAAGACAAGAGACCGGCCTCCGGCGCCAACCCCAGGCATCAGCTGAACAGCTTCCAACCGCCGTCTAGTCCCCTGGCCCAAGCCACCAGCTCAGCCCTTTCCTTAAGCCCAGTCTGGTTTCAGCTCACTCTGTGGGGGGCTGGGGGCTGGAAAAGAGTGAATGGGGTTGGGAGCAGGCTGGGCTGCATGAACATAGAAATGGTGGGTCAGGAAGGAATGCCAGGGAACTGCACTAAGGAGAGGAGCAGGGGGAGAGAGGATGGAGGGGAAGGTGAGGCTGGGGGTAGGGTCCTTGGGGGAGGGTGGCGGAGGCCCAGGCCAAGCCCCTAGGTGACCTGCATCCATTTATGATCCTCTTCACATGGAGGAGAAACTGAGCACTGGAGCTGGAGAGAACCTGGGCCATATCAGATCACCACCCCTGTGTTACAGTTGCAGAGACTGGGGCCCAGAGAGGGCATGTAACTTCCTCGCAGACCCCAGCCAGCTAGAAGCTTCCCCAGAGTCAGAACCCTGAATTCTTGGCTCTTAGTCCAGTGCTCCTCATGTGATAACACGTTGCATTTTGAGGCCTCAGGGCCTCCTGTTTTATTGGCTAAAACCTCATCTTGCTGGGGGGCATGTTGCTGCTGCTGCCCATGTGTATAAGCTGCACTCCGTCCTGTTCTCCCACCTCCATCTTCCTCCCTCCAGGGAAGGGGCACAGCCAGGTGCAGACTCAGTTCAGCTTTTCCACTCACAGGACCCAGGACTGGTGCCAAGGAGCTGAGAGCAGCCTCCCGTACCCACTGACCCACCTTCTCAGAGAAGAGGGCCTGGGGGTTGGGGCCTATGGTGGACGCCCTCCTGGATGGCCTGGTACATGTGCTCTCATGTCATCCTCCCCCTTGAGTGGGGACTGATTTAGTGACTTGAGTCTAAAAGTAGAATATGGATTACCACTTCTGAGATTTGGTTACGAAAGAGGGTTGCTTATATCAGGGTGGCCTATCCCTCTCTCGCTTTCTCTCTTGCTGGCTGGGGGCTGGCTGCCACATGGTGAGCTGCCTGGCTGTGCCAACAGCCTGCCGGCACCGCAGACTTAGCAACAGCCATGGGAGTGAGCATGGGAGCTTCCCCAGACAAGCCTGCATATGAGACCATGGTCCTGGCTGACACCCTGACTGTAACCTCATAAGAGACCCTGAGCCAGGGAACCCAGCTGAACTGTGCCCAGATTCCTGATCCTAGAAACTCTAATAAATGTGTGCTTTTTTATGCTGCTAAGTTTTGGGGAAATTTGCCATACAGCCACAGACAACTTAATACCACCCACCACCACTTCCTGGAGCCGTTTCACCCCTCTCTCCTGCTCCTCCCTCCACTCCCTCCCACTCCCCTGAGACCTAAGGGAGAATTCACAGTCCTCCACATGGTATTGCCTGACCTTGACCTGACCTTGGGGAAGTCATCCCACCCTCTTCCTTAAAGCTGTCTACTGACTAGTAATAACTTGCCCGGGTACACAGGTTTGTGCACAGGGTCTTTCCCACCTACCCTCTCACCTTGACCTTCATAGCCGCTTGGAGATGCATTTGGGACAGGTCTCCACATCCCTAAATGACAGAAGAATGGACTGAGCCTCAAGTGAGAGATGTTTTGTGGAGGACACACAGTGAGGAAACAGCCGAGCCCCGCAAGTCCCCCGACTCCAGCTCAGGGCCGTGTGTGTGTGGTGTCAGCGTTTCCTCAGATGACAGCGATGAAGGTGAGGCCCGGCGATGAAGGTGAGGCCTGGCCTCTGCCTGTGACACAGGCCACACTGAGCACAGCCTCCACGTAGCATGCCTCCTGTGCTGCAGAAGCTGCAAAACCCCAGAACTACATTTTCCAGGCTCTCCTGCAGGTAGCAGTGCAGCCGTGGCGTAAATCCTGCCATAAAGAACAGTTGCGTGGACTAGAATTCGGAGCTGAGTTCTGTGGGGAAAGAGCAGAGAGCGCCGGTTCCCTTGCGTGGATGGTAGTGGAGCAGGCACGGTTCTGGCTGGCAGCCAAGGGGTGCCTTCTTGCACAGCCTTCTGATGGTGGCCCAGTTCTACAGTGTGTTTTGGGCAATTGTTCCTGGACACTCAGCCACTTAATATGCTTTAAAAAAAATTTCGTTTTGATTAGACTAGCTAGGGTAGAATCTGTTGCCACTGAAGCCTGGGAGATAGTCACATCTTCTCCAGTGTATGAGTGATAAGGTCACTGCAAATCCCAACTCTGCAACCTCCCCCATCTTCTGGGAAAGCAAGAGCTTCCCTTTTCTTGGTATCCACATACCAGTCCCAGGGGAGCTGTCTGATTGGCTCTGTTGGGCATGCCCTTCTCTGTTGGACCAATCACAGTTGCCAGAGAGATGAGGTCAATGACTGGTCAGATCTGGCTCATTTCCTGCTCTTGTGGCCAGGGGACAGGGCTGGTCCCCAGAAGAAGGGAATGAGAAAGCTTGGGCACAGATAGAGCATTAACTAACAAGTCTGTGTGACACTCCATGCCAAAGGGAAGCATATTAATGAATCCCAGGAGGCCATCACTGTAATTAAGCCCATAGGGCGGCAAATTATTACAGGCATCCCAGAGTCCCAGATCATGGACAATCACACGCACTCCCCACCCCTGCCATGCTGGAGGGATGCAGAACTCTTCATCTCTACCCCTTAACAGTGCTCAGGTGGGAAGGGGGAGACTGAGGCTCAGAAGAAATGTGCCTGGGAGGCCAGGAGACAGAGAAAGAGATGGGAGTTTGGATCCAGGCCTCCCAACTCCCGTCCATTGCTGGGCCAGGAAGCAGCCAGGCCTGGGCTCCAAGTCGCTCTGCCTGGAGTCTCTGTCTCAGCCGCACTGCTCTCGGTGGGGCAGCCAGTTTGTGCCTACCCCAGGGCCTGGCCGTAGCAGGCTCTTCCCCACAGCACTGACAGTGGTCCTTGTTTCCTTCTGCTGCACAACTTTCCGGTTGCCACGGTGACCACACTAATGGGGGGTCGGGCTTATTTTAGAACTTGGTCCACCCAGTGGTGGCTTTGTCCCCAGGCCCTCCTGCAGCAGCCTTTGTCCTGTGGGCCTGTCTCCTGATGCTTGAGCCGAGAGAGGGGCAGATGGAGGAAAGGGGAGCTCCTCTAGGCCTCCACCTCAACCCCCTCCATCCCCTCCGGCCAGCCCCTAAGCATGGCCTCCCCTGCCTCTGCTGGAGGCTGAGGCTCGGGTTCTGGTCCTGTTTCTGCCGTGGGCTTGCTGGAGACCTCTGGGGCCTCTGTCTCCTTGAGAGCGAAAAGGAAATGATATTTTTGCTGGGCTTCCCCAAAGGGAAGGAGAATGTCTAGCACCATGAGATCCAGATGTCAATCATCCCCCCTTGCAAATTCTGAGAGCAGCTTCTCCGGACCCCCTCCCCCAGGGACTTGCAGCTCCACTTCCTCTGAACATAGCTTCTGGAGCTTCTTGGGGCCCCCTCTGCTCTGTGAAACTCCCCCAGGATGTATAAGTCAGCCTTCTCTTCAGTTTCCCTGAAAACCCCTCTCTCCTGTGTGATGAAACAGACTTCGCAGAGGATGTGGGGAGGGCTGTGGGGATGGGAGGGTTTGCTCTGAACCCAAACCCGCAGCTTCATGTTTTCCCTGAGAAGCCCTGTGTTTTTACTGTTCCTTTGGCACTGCCCATCCACCCAGGCCCACCTGCAGGCAGTCCTGGTCTTATGTAGTCTCCCGGGCAAGGTCCAGAGAGGGAGCAACTTGCCCAGGGACACACAGCAAGTTAGTGGTAATTCCCCACCCATCCTTTCCCCACTCTCCTAGCTTCCTGTTCACCACCTTAGGAGTGAGGGCCAAGAGGGGAAAGGTTTGAGATGCCCCAGGCAGGGGACACAGATGGGAACCATCATCTCCTAGGCAACCAAATCACTTCCCCCTCAGACAGAGATGAAGAGTATATAGAAATGACCCTGCTCTGGAAGCTGAGATGGGACCTTCCTTGCCTCAGTGTCCCCAGAGGCCAGCACAAAGCCCAGTGAGCCTGCGGCGAAGGAAGCTTGTATGCCAGGTGAGCCCTGCCTGAGCGCTGCAAAAAGTCTATGCAGAAAGGTCTGGAAACCTCACTGTGGGAGTCGCAAGAGAAGGGACTGGGCTGCTTTACCTGGAGACCGGAAAGCTCAGGGGACACTGATCGCTGCCTTCAGATATTTACAGGGCACCATGTGGAAGGTGGATTAGATGCATGCTGGTGGCCTGGGGGCAGGACTGGGGTCAGTGGGAGGAAGGAGCATAAGCCTGTGCTCAACTCAGCTCTAGAAGGAGCCCCCACACCCCTGAACTCTGTCTGAGGGTCATCGCAGCAGATGTGCACGCTTGCCGTCTACCTGTCTCGCACCTCACAGGCTTTGTGCCGATGGATCTGTGTGTTCGCATCTATTTAGTCCTCACAATATCCCTAGCCAGCAGATGCTACCATTGTCCTCACTTTACAGCTAAGACAGCGAGCTACAGAGGCTAAGGCACCTCCTAGGGGTGGGATTTGAATCCAGGCAATGAACATCCTGGCTATGGGGCCTGTGAGCAGAAGTGAGAAGGGATGCAAGAGGGAGGGGAGGTGGGGGGTGCTGGGTGGCAATAAACTAGGAATTTGGGAGTAACACTGACACACTACTGTGTACGAAGGGAACAACTTGGATGGTAAAAAATCTGAAAAAATATGTATATTTATGCATTACATGAATGTGTAAATAAATATATATATATGAAATACGTATTTATATATATATGGAAGTGTTCGTCACTTAGTCATGGCTGACTCTTGCAACACTATGGACTGTAGCCTGCCAGGCTCCTCTATCCATGGGCTTCTCCAGGCAAGAATACTGGAATGGGTTGCCATTTGCTTCTCCAGGGGATCTTCCCAACCCAGACATCAAATCCAGGTCTCCTGTACCACAGGCATTCTTTACTGTCTGATCTGAAACTAACTCACCATTACTGATCAACTATACTTCAATTCGGGCTTCCCTGGTGGCTCAGATGGTTAAGAATCTGCTTGCAATGTGGGAAACCTGGGTTCATTACTGGAATGGGTTGCCATTTGATTCTCCAGGGGATCTTCCCAACCCAGACATCAAATCCAGGTCTCCTGTACCACAGGCATTCTTTACTGTCTGATCTGAAACTAACTCACCATTACCGATCAACTATACTTCAATTCGGGCTTCCCTGGTGGCTCAGATGGTTAAGAATCTGCTTGCAATGTGGGAAACCTGGGTTCAATCCCTGGGTTGGGAAGATCCCCTGGAGGAGGGCATGGCAACCCACTCCAGTGTTCCTGCCTAGAGAATCCCACGGACAGAGGAACCTGGTGGGCTGCAGTCCATGGGGTCGCAAAGAGTCGGACATGCCTGAGCTACTAAGCAGAGCAGATACTTCAATTTAACAAAAATTAACCAAAAAAAAAAAAATTTTTTTGCGGGGGGAGAGAGCAGGGGAAGGGCTGGGTGAGATGGTTCCTGAGGCTCCTGTGGTTCTAGAGGCTCCTCGGGGATGGCTTCCTGAAAGAGGTGTCCTCAGGCTGATACTTGCAGATTGGGAAAGCTCAGTGGGGAGGAGCAGCAGGGGTGTCTGCAGGCCAGGGAAGGGTTAGGTCTGGAGACCTGGAGGTGGGAACTTGGAGTGAGCGTGAGGGCTGGTCAGGGACCAATGGGCCAGGGTTGAAGCTGCTTACGGGAGATGTACAGCCACAGGCAGGGTCCCTTGTTTGTCTTCTGAGGGCTCTTCCTGTCAGCCAGCCAGCTTACCACAACTGCTTGTTGACTAGCTTCCTCCCTCTGCCCTTCCAACCTCCTTACTCCTGTCCGATCCCTCTTCAATCTGATGTAATCCAAATCTCATCAGGCTGCTCCAGCTCAGGAACACTCCATGGCTCCCCATTGCCCGAGTACAAAGTTCTGGCTCCTTCTTTTGGTGTTGTTTCAAGGCCTTCCTGTCCCACCCTCTCCAGCCCCATCTGCCACGTTTACGCTCCAGCTTCAGCAAACAGCTCACCATCCCCTAACATGTCTCATGATTTTGATGCCCACTGTGCCTTTGCTCTTGTGCTGGCTACGTGTCCGCCCCTCCAGAGCCAACTTGCCCTTCCCTCCCTGCTTCCTGTCCTGGGAGGCTGACCTACAGAGCCAGTGTAGAGGTTTCCAGTGGCTGCTGTGACAAGTGACAAACAGCATAGTTAAGCAGGCAAATTTATTCTCTTACAATTTTGGAGATCAGTTCAGTTCAGTCGCTCAGTCGTGTCCGACTCTTTGCGACCCCATGAATCGCAGCACGCCAGGCCTCCCTGTCCATCACCATCTCCCGAAGTTCACTCAGACTCACGTCCATCGAGTCCATGATGCCATCCAGCCATCTCATCCTCGGTTGTCCCCTTCTCCTCCTGCCCCCAATCCCTCCCAGCATCAGAGTCTTTTCCAATGAGTCAACTCTTCGCATGAGGTGGCCAAAGTACCGGAGTTTCAGCTTCAGCATCATTCCTTCCAAAGAAATCCCAGGGTTGATCTCCTTCAGAATGGACTGGTTGGATCTCCTTGCAGTCCAAGGGACTCTCAAGAGTCTTCTCCAACACCACAGTTCAAAAGCATCGATTCTTCGGCGCTCAGCTTTCTTCACAGT
>SJYX01005397.1:184540-217010 GCA_006410675.1 Oreotragus oreotragus
TCTTGATTCCAGCTTGTGTTTCTTCCAGTCCAGCGTTTCTCATGATGTACTCTGCATATAAGTTAAATAAGCAGGGAGACAATATACAGCCTTGACGTACTCCTTTTCCTATTTGGAACCAGTCTGTTGTTCCATGTCCAGTTCTAACTGTTGCTTCCTGACCTGCATACAGATTTCTCAAGAGGCAGGTTAGGTGGTCTGGTATTCCCATCTCTTGAAGAATTTTCCACAGTTTATTGTGATCCACACAGTCAAAGGCTTTGGCATAGTCTATAAAGCAGAAATAGATGTTTTTCTGGAACTCTCTTGCTTTTTCCATGATCCAGCGGATGTTGGCAATTTGATCTCTGGTTCCTCTGCCTGTTCTAAAACCAGCTTGAACATCAGGGAGTTCACGGTTCACATATTGCTGAAGCCTGGCTTGGAGAATTTTGAGCGTTACTTTACTAGCGTGTGAGATGAGTGCAATTTTGGAGATCAGAAGCCCTCAATTAGGCTCACAGAGCTAAAGCCAAGGTGTCAGCAGGGCTGCTTTCTTCTGTAGACTCTAGGAGAACTCGTGTCCTTGCCTCTTCTGGCTTCTGGAGGCTGCCTGCTTTCCTGGGTTCGTGGCCCCCTTTCTCCATCTTCACAGCCAGCAGTGGTCTCTGCCAGCCTCTCTCTGTCTCTTTCTGCCTCGCAGGCTCCATCATCATATCTCCTTTCTCTGATTCTGACCTTCCTGCCTCCTTCTTTAAGCACCCAGGTGGACTAGTGGTAAAGAACTCGCCAGCCAATGCAGGAGAGGCTTAAGAGATGGGGGCTCAACCCCCTGGATCTGGAAGATTCCCTGGAGAGAGTCATGGCAACCCACTCCAGTACTCTTCCCTGGAGAATCCCATGGACAGAGGAACCTGGTGGGCTATAGTCCATGGGGTCGCAAAGAGTCGGACACAACTGGAGCAGCTTAGCATGCAAGCACAGCCTGGATGATCCAGGATAATCTCACCTCAAGGCCCTTGACTGAATCCTATCTGCCAAGCTCCTTTGCCCTGTAAGATTCCAGGGGTGCCTCTGTGGATGCCCTGGGGGAGCATGACTCCGCCCACCACGGATGCGTCAGCAGGCTCCCTGTCCTTTGTCTGTCTGTTGGGTTTGACCAGCATGTATCGGGGACACTGGAGGTGGATGTGGGGAGCAGTGAGCTTGGGGACCCTGTTCTGGGCACCCTCCCATGGGGCTGCTATGTCGGCTGCACCCCGGCAGAGGTTGCGCTCCCCAGCCTGGCCCAGAGGAGCTCTCCCCTCCTCTTGCCAGTCATGGATGTGGGTTTTTGCTCTCAGGGCCCTGGCCCTCCTCAGCCTTGCCCCCCACCTTCACAGGTCACCCTGGTTAAAGTTTGCCTGGTGGCCTACGCGGGCCTGGCACGGGGTGTGGCAAGTGCAGCTCCTGGGATGCAGATGGGGCTTTCCCGATAGCTCAGCTGGTAAAGAATCTGCCTGCAATGCAGGAGACCCCAGTGGGATTCCCGGGTTGGGAAGATCGGCTGGAGAAGGGAGAGGTGCAGGTTTAAGGACGATCCTGCTCTCGGGGCAGTGTCAGCTCCTCGCCCTCTCACCCCAGCCCGGCCTTGTGCTCGGGTCACTTCTGCCCAGGCGTCACCTCGTGATGGAGCAGCTCTCACCGGAGCCAGGCGCACCTTGACTGATGCCCTGGCTCTCGGCCTCCCCTCTCCTGCCTCCTGCAGCCTTCACTCCCCAGCTTCGCGCCCCGTCTCTGCCTCCTCTCCCACTCATAAAGCCCTTTCCAGTCCCCTCCCTCCGTCCATCTAAGTCTCTCCTTTCTCTCCTGCCTCCCAGTTTTGTGAAAGCCGGCCCACAGTCCCCGAGCCCCTGCTCTCCCTTCAGCCTGACGTCCCTCTCCTGCCTGCCTCTTCCAGGGAGGACACCACCTTCTCCTGGGTAACGGCCCCTTCCCTTGCAGTCCTGTGGCTGCCAGCACAGCGATGGTCCAGAGGGGATGTCCCCTGTCCGTCCAGAAGGCCAGTCCTCGCTGCCGCTCCCTGGACGCTGAGCTCAAGGGCAGCTGCTGCTCCTCCTTCAGGCCCCTGTCCTCGAGCCCAGCGCAGGCACCTGCGGGAGAAGAGCAGACTGTAGCTGCAGAGGTGAAGGAGCCAGGGCACCCGGCTTGGGATCCCTGCTCTGTGTTACTAAGTCTATGATCTTGGGCTAGTTACCGGGCCTCTCCATGCCTCAGTTTCCACATCTGTAAAGTGGGAACAGAGATGCCTCATAGGATTGCTTTGATGATGAAATGAGACGATGCTGTAAAAGAGTAGCCTGGTGCCTGGTTCGTAGTGAAGGCTCAATCCATGTCAGCATCAGTGCTGTGATCATTGCTAGGGGCTCGGGGACTGTGGGCTGGCTTTCATAAAACTGGGAGGCAGGAGAGAAAGGAGAGACTTAGATAGATGGAGGGAGGGGATTGGAAAGGGCTTTGTGAGTGGGAGAGGAGGCAGAGACGGGGCATGAAGCTGGGGAGTGAAGGCTGTAGGTGGCAGGAGAGGGGAGGCCGAGAGAGCCAGGGCATCAGTCAAGGTGTGCCTGGCTCCGGTGAGAGCTGCTGCATCACGAGGTGACGCCTGCTCTCAAAATAGTGGTTCCTGCTGGGGCTGGTGCTGGGGGAGGGGCAGGGCTGAGAACCTTCTCTGGGCACGTCCTGGGGCCCTGGGCTCTTCTGTCTTCCTGAGCCTGGCAGGGTGCCACAGTCTTGAGTGGCTGGGACGGGGGCTTGGGAGTCCCTTCTGCAGGTTCTGTGTGTGTGTGTGTGTGTGTGTATGTGGGCTGGGATGCGGAAAGTACCTTCCTGGCTTAGGCATGGGAGGTGTGCCAAGGACAGGCAGGGAATGTCCATAATAATAATGATAATCCCCATTGTGATCCCTTTCATGGCCATCATCCAGAATGAGGCAGGCCCAGCAAAGTTGCCCAGCCACATTCATTTCCCTTCCTCCTTTTGAGAGAAGGCCAGGTGTGTTTGGGGCTGTGAACACACCCACTTCCCAGACTCCTTTGCAGCTAGGTTGATCCTGTGACCATGTGACCTGCCTCTGGCCGGTGAGATGCAAATGGGAGTCAGCTAGGAGAGCCCTGGGAAAGCTGCTGTTCTCCTGTTTGGTCCTTACCTCTCGGGTCTGTGCGTCTCTGTGCTGATGTCCTTCCCTCCTGCCACAGATGGGTCTTTTCCAACTGGTAGAAAGGACAAGGCAGGAGAGAGCCCCGGCCATTTGGAAAACAGCATCTGGGCTGTCATAGGAAGAAGAGAGTCGCTGGGCCACACTGCCCTGGGTTTGCCCCCAGCTCTGCCATGCCCTCTCTGACCTTCCTGACCCTCAGACGTGTCACCTGGGAAATGGGGATAAGAGTGTCTTGTGGTCCTAGTGGCCCTTCTGGGCTGTAAAGGAAAATGTAATACGGTATTAGATGTATTTGACTGCGTTTTGAAAATGTTTTTGGCATTTAGCCCTTGAATTCAGTTCCGCAGACGTTCTTAGAGATACCCGATGCTTGGAAACTTGGAGCAAACACGCAGACGTGGTTCTGCATCACGCTGTATTGCAGTGTTTTGTCCTGGGCCTGTCATCAACTCCAGAGCCTGGGTTCTTCCAGGCCGGTGATGGTGTGTCTGGTGTGCCTTTGTGTGTCCATTGCCTGGCTGGGAGCCTTGCAAATACCAGGCATTACCTAGATATTTACTGAATGGGCAAACTCATCTGTGTCCAGTCAGCAAACATCTCACCGTGGCTTTTTGTGCCCGACTCTACCAAGCGCTGGTGCCCTGGCTCTCTCGGCCTCCCCTCTCCTGCCACCTACAGCCTTCACTCCCCAGCTTCGTGCCCCGTCTCTGCCTCCTCTCCCACTCATAAAACCAAGAACACAGCCGGGGTAACTGAAGGATAAGGGCCAGTGTGCTCTCCTTTGGTGGGCAGATCTGATTTAACAGGACACAGTGGTGTCTGGAGCAAGGACAGAGCCTTGCTTTGGGAGTGCTAGGCTGTTCTGGGGAGGAAGTAGGAACTGTGACCAGTTCTTGGCTGGAACATTCCAGCATTTGGATCCCCACTAAGAAAGTCAGGTATCCAGGTGTGGGACCCAAAGAAGCCCTCTCTCCTCCCCCTGGTGCTGGCTCCGATTGCACCTATGGTAAGACCTTGTCCAGCCATCGCTGCATCTCCAGCGCCCAGAATCACCAGGTGTCCTGCTGAGTCAGTGAACGAGTGAATGAGTGAGTGAGGGAGTGAGTCAGTGAATGAGGGAGTGAGTCAGTGAGTGAGTCAGTGAACGAGTGAATGAGTGAGTCAGTGAACGAGTGAATGAGTGAATGAATGAGTCAGTGAACGAGTGAATGAGTGAGTGAGGGAGTGAGTCAGTGAATGAGGGAGTGAGTCAGTGAACGAGTGAACGAGTGAGTGAGTCAGTGAATGAATGAATGAGTCAGTGAACTAGTGAATGAGTAAATGAGGGAGTGAGTCAGTGAACGAGTGAACGAGTGAGTGAGTCAGTGAATGAATGAATGAGTCAGTGAACTAGTGAATGAGTAAATGAGGGAGTGAGTCAGTGAACGAGTGAACGAGTGAGTGAGTCAGTGAATGAATGAATGAGTCAGTGAACTAGTGAATGAGTAAATGAGGGAGTGAGTCAGTGAACGAGTGAACGAGTGAGTGAGTCAGTGAATGAATGAATGAGTCAGTGAACTAGTGAATGAGTAAATGAGGGAGTGAGTCAGTGAACGAGTGAACGAGTGAGTGAGTCAGTGAATGAGTGACTGAGTCAGTGAACGAGTGAATGAGTGAGTGAGGGAGTGAGTCAGTGAATGAGGGAGTGAGTCAGTGAACGAGTGAACGAGTGAGTGAGTCAGTGAATGAATGAATGAGTCAGTGAACTAGTGAATGAGTAAATGAGGGAGTGAGTCAGTGAACGAGTGAACGAGTGAGTGAGTCAGTGAATGAATGAATGAGTCAGTGAACTAGTGAATGAGTAAATGAGGGAGTGAGTCAGTGAACGAGTGAACGAGTGAGTGAGTCAGTGAATGAATGAATGAGTCAGTGAACTAGTGAATGAGTAAATGAGGGAGTGAGTCAGTGAACGAGTGAACGAGTGAGTGAGTCAGTGAATGAATGAATGAGTCAGTGAACTAGTGAATGAGTAAATGAGGGAGTGAGTCAGTGAACGAGTGAACGAGTGAGTGAGTCAGTGAATGAATGAATGAGTCAGTGAACTAGTGAATGAGTAAATGAGGGAGTGAGTCAGTGAACGAGTGAACGAGTGAGTGAGTCAGTGAATGAATGAATGAGTCAGTGAACTAGTGAATGAGTAAATGAGGGAGTGAGTCAGTGAACGAGTGAACGAGTGAGTGAGTCAGTGAATGAATGAATGAGTCAGTGAACTAGTGAATGAGTAAATGAGGGAGTGAGTCAGTGAACGAGTGAACGAGTGAGTGAGTCAGTGAATGAATGAATGAGTCAGTGAACTAGTGAATGAGTAAATGAGGGAGTGAGTCAGTGAACGAGTGAGTGAGTCAGTGAATGAATGAATGAGTCAGTGAACTAGTGAATGAGTAAATGAGGGAGTGAGTCAGTGAATGAGTGAATGAGTGAGTCAGTGAACAAGTGAATGAGTGAATGAATGAGTCAGTGAACGAGTGAAAGAGTCAGTGAGGGAGTGAGTCAGTGAACGAGTGAATGAGGGAGTGAGTCAGTGAACGAGGGAGTGAGGGATTGAGTCAGTGAATGAGTGAGTGAGTGAATGAGGGAGTGAGTCAGTGAACGAATGAGTGAGTGAGTGAACGAGTGAATGAGTGAGTGAGTGAGTGAACGAGTGAGTGAGTGAGTGAGTGAACGAGTGAACGAGTGAGTGAGGGAGTGAGGGGGTCTGGTGTGTGTGCTCAGTCACCTCCGTCGTGGACTGTAGGCTCCTCTGTCCGTGGAATTCTCCAGGCAAGAATACCGAAGTGGGTTCCCATGCCCTTCTCCAGGAAATCTTCCCATCCCAGAGACTGAACCCCCATCTCTTTATGTCTCCTGCATTGGCAGGCGGGTTCTTTACCACTAGTGCCGCCTGGGAAGTCCCGAGAGAGTCAGGGGGCAGCTCGAAGTCTGCAGGCAAGGCTGACACAGAAGCCACCAGCAAAATCTCACCGTGGAGTACTGAAGGGTGTGCAGAGTAATGTCCCGGGTGCCTCATGGACCGAGAGGCTGCCAGTCTTATGGAGGAGTAATCGCGGAACTGGAAGTCCCCTGGACTCCATCCACAGAACCACGCAGACTGCCTTCTCCTCAAGTCTGAGTCTGAGCAGCTCTTCCTCATGATGTAACCACACGCTCTCACCTCCTTCATCCTTCTCTCGCCTCTGTTCTCTGAGCATCTCATTACCCAAATCCCTTCTGAGGGTCTTTTCTGAGGGTGAGATTTATTCTGAAGATTCCTATCCCCTCCCCCAACCTGCTGCCCAGACGTCCCTGGTGGGTCACACAGCATCCCCCTCGCCTCCACCTCCGGGGAACGATCTCTACTTGACTCATATACAGAACAAGCTTATGAGTGGCAGTTAGACTGGGGTCCCGGGCCAGCTCTAGTCCCTCGTGTGTGCTGGGAAAAGTCAGTGAATTTGAGTTTCCTCATCTTTTGTGGGGAAGACAGCAGAGTCCTGTGAAGTTTAAACGTTGGGATGTGTAGGAAAGTGCTTTGAAAGCTGCAAAGAAGGGAACAGATGGGAGTGTTACTATCTATGCTGCCTCCTCGCCAGCTTGGGGGTTCCCCACCCAGATGAGGTTTTGGGGACCTGCACAGGGATCCCCTTCTCCCCCTGGTGTCTGAGATTCCATCACTGGAGTTTTCTCTGCTTTATCTCTAATCCTGGGATTAAGGGTGTGGGTGATCTATACGTGGGTCAGTAGTGCTTTCTATGGGGGCGGCGAGGAAAGAGAAAGAGGGAGGGAAAAGCTGCTTCATGGACTGTGGAGCCCCTAGCCTCTCCGTACTGCCCCCTCCAGGCCACCAGAGATCAGAGGGCCACTAGAGCCTGGCGTTTGTCCCCAGTAAGCGATCCAGGGCCATGACCCCGCAGATGGAATTAAATCATTAAAAGCTACCCATGCTCTCCCTGGTTTCCCTCCAGTGGTGAACCATCCCCTGCTCCCCATGTGCTGAGGGTGAATTTCTCAATCCCCATCAAAGTCAGCAGTGTCTCAGGTCAGCTGATATTTGCTCTGACCGCGAGGTGAGCTCAGGGTGTGGTGGGGGAGGCTAGACTTAGCTTTGTGCTTACGCTTCTCTGCTCTTTCCCAAGCCTGACCCCTTTGTCCGCTTTTGGGCCATGATGAGAGCTTCCTCCCTAGCCCCTCGGCAGGGTACTGCCCCACCTCATCTGTCTCCTCTAGCAGCAGTCACTCGGCCTTCTGCCCCGTGTGTACACTCACGCCTTTCCTGTTTCAGGCCTTTCCAGACACCACATTCACGAACTCTCTCGACGTGTATATGCATCAGACCCTGTGCTAGGCACTGAAGACCCAGAAGTGGGCTAGTACAAGGTAAGGCAGTGGCGACTTTGCCGTTGTTCAGTTGCTAAGTTGTGTCTGAGTCTTTGCGATCCCGTGGACTGCAGCAGGCCAGGCTCTTCTGTCGTTCACTATCTCCCGAAGTTTGCTCAGGTTCTTGTCTATTAAGTCAGTGATGCCATCCAAGCATCTCATCCTCTGCTGCCCTTTTCTCCTCCTGCCTTCAGTCTTTCCCAGCACCAGAGTCTTTTCCAATGAGTTGGCTCTTTGCATCAGGTGGCCAAAATTTTGGAGCTTCAGCTTCAACATCAGTCCTTCCAATGAATGCTGTGTGCTGTGCTTAGTTGCTCAGTCATGTCGAACTCCTTGTAACCCCACGGACTGTAGCCCACCAGGCTCCTCTATCCACGGGGATTCTCCAGGCAAGAATACTGGAATGGGTTGCCATGCCCTCCTCCAGGGGATCTTCCCAACCCAGGTCTCCCACATTACAGGCAGATTCTTCACCGTCTAAGCCACTAGGGAAGCCTAAGAATACTGGACTGGGTAGCTTATCCCTTCTTCAGTGGATCTTCCTGACCCAGGAATCAAACCGGGGTCTCTTGCATTGCAGGCGAATTCTTTTCCAGCTGAGCTACCAGGGAATATTCAGGGTTGATTTCCTTTAGGATTGACTGGTTTGGTCTCTTTGCAGTCCAAGGGACTCTCAAGATCTTCTCTAGCATCGCAGTTCAAAAGCATTAATTCTTCGAGAGCTCAGATGGGTAGAATAATGATAGAAGGCTAAGGACTGTGTATCAGTCACTTATTCTCACAAATCTGTGGGTCCACTGGGGCTCAGTGGATGTCTCTGGGCTCTGTGGGACTTAGCTTCAGGCCTCAGTAGCCTCCCATCCCTGGACTGCCTAGGACACACTTGTCCCTTGGGGTTGGCAGAAGGGCGAGGGGGCAGGGAGCAACCTGAAGGCCCCCTAAGGCTCAGAACTGGGACACTTCTGCCTGCATTCCACTGGCCAAAGCAGGTCTCCTGGTCAAGTCCATCATCAGTGTGCTGGGAGAAGAAACCCTGTCTCTTGGGAGTTGCGGGGGAGACTCTGCCAAGCCACAGCAGAGTGGCGTGGATGCAGGGGAAGAACCTGCTACAGGCTCTGCAGGAGGCAGAAAGGGAGTGGAAAAGGATAATCCCTCAGGCTGCCTCTTCTGATGCTGGCAGCTCAGAGCAGCCCAGGCTCGTGTCTAGCCCTGGGGGAGGAGGAGAACCTGTGCAGAGACGGGGAAACACATTCCCGGTGGAGGGAACCCCAAGCACCAAAAGCCAGGAGTGAGGACGCGCTGCTGGGCCCTTGGCACCGACAGGCAGGTGGGACAGGCACGACCTCTCTGTCATCCTCTACCCTCCTCTGCCTGCCGTCAAGACCTGCACACTCGGGTCCAAGCTGGGCACCCACTCTGGGCCTCTGGGTGCCTCCCTGGCCCTCCCTGCCCTGGTCACACTGAAGTAGGCAGTTGTCCCAGCTGTCCTATCTAGGCCTGTGGCTGGGCTGTGTCTTCTGCCTGGAACATCCGTCCTCCTCCCCTGGAGAAATGCTACTATCCCAGGATTAAACTTAGAGGTCGCTCCTATAAGGAGGCCCTCCCCGATGCCTTCTCGAGAAGGACTGAGTGAGGTTTGCCTTCCAAGGATTTCCACAGCACGTGGCTCGTCTCCAGCATACTCCCTGAAGACTTGGCTTGGAAAATCCAGTGCCAGCACAGGGCTTGGAGAGGAGGGGTGTCCTTAAACACTTGTGAAGTCAATAAATGAGGAATATGTTCATCCCTCTCTCAGCCCTACACCTGTGGTTAAAATGGGCTCAGACCCAAAATTTGAACTGGAGTACTTCTGTTCTTTAGAACACACCTCCATTGTTGCATCTGGTTCTTTTTTCAACTTGACAAATATTTACTGAGCCCCAACTGTGTGTCTACGTGTCTGGCACAGACCCTTGGGATTCAGAGATGAACAAGACAAAGCTCGGCTCTCATGGAACCGCCTACAAATGGTCAGCTAGACACACGAAATCATGTTGGGTGGAGTTAATTTATTATGAAGAAAAAACAGGGTGATAGGAGAGGGGGAGAAGGAATGTCAATTTCTAGTATTTGTTATTTTAAAAACTTTAATTTTTTTTCAGCTGCACAGCACTGCTTGCAGGATCTTAGTTCCCTGTCCATGGATTGAACCTTGACCACAGCCGTAAAAGCACAAAATTCTAGCCCCTGGACAGCCAGAGAATTCCCTTAAGAAACTTTTATGATGGGGAGCTTCTCTGGTGACTCAGTGGTAAAGAATCCTGCCAATGCAAGGGACGGGATTTGATCCCTGGTCTGGGATGATCCCACATGCCTTGGGGCAACTAAGCCAGCGGGCCACTACTACTGAGCCAGCTCTCTGGAACATATTACTGAGGGCCATGTGCCTAGAGCCCATGATCCACAACGTGAGAAACCACTGCGATGAGAAGCCTGCCTTCCGCCAGAGGAGAGTTGCCCCTGCCCACATGCGGCGAAGAGGACCTAGTGCAGCCATAAATAAATGAATAAAACCTTTTATGATGGGAAATGTCAAGCAGATAGAAAGTTACAGAGAATGGATCAATGACTGGCCTCCCTTGCTCAAGGTACCCATCACCCAGCACTGCTGTCTTGCCTCCCTTGTCTAGCACTCCATCCTCTGCCCCCCAAAACTGACTATTTTTGGCAAAGGAGGTACCTGGTTCAGGTGAGATGATCAGAGGAAGCCTCTCCGAGGAGGGACGGGTAGCCTTGCATGGAATGTGAGCATCACTGGGAGAGAAGTGTTCTGGGCAGGAAGAAGAGCAAGGGGCCAAGTTCCTGGGGAGGAAGGGGGCCTGAGGGGTTTGGGGAAGAAGGAGGAACTGGTGGATGGCAGTGTCAATGAAGATCTGAGTCCTTGGGGCTGCCCCCTCTGTGTGTCGGGGGAACAGAAGCCAGACCGTGATGAAGTGGACCCTCTGTGGGCTGCAGAGGCCCTCGGGGGAAGCAAAGCTGGGTTTGAACCTCAGATCTGCACGTCCTTTGGTCACTGTGACCCTGATGCTGGGGAAGATTGAGGACAAGAGGGGAAGATTGAAGACAGGAGGAGAAGGGGATGACAGAGAATGAGATAGTTGGATGGCATCATTGACTCCATGGGCATGAGTTTGAGGAAAGTCCAAGAGATAGTGAAGGACAGGGAAGCCTGGCATGCTGCAGGCCATGGGGTCCCGAAGAGTCAGACACAACCTAGCGACTGAACAAAAACTGCTACCACCTTGGATGCATCACGTCCTGTGTCTGAACCATGGCCTCCCGCCCTGGAAGGAGGAGTCCCAGCTCTCCACCTCCCCAGCTCGCTTGCTTCCCTCCCCTCTCCTCCCACCCCAGCCTTCACACTTCTAAGGGGCTTCTGGTCGGCTCTTGTGGTGCCTGGACATCTGGTGTTGACAATTTCACTGAAGGAGCAGGAATCAGGCTGTCCTGTCCCAGCTGCCTGCCTGGCCTCCAGCCTGTGTCTACCTCCAAGTGGGCACAGGAACTCGTTGGGCCCCATCCAGGCCTCTCTCCCCATCTCTCGCTCTGACCAGAAGCCAGGCCCAGGTCCCAGCAAAGTCAGGCTGGTGGGGGTTGGGGGTGGGGCAGAAATGATGGGTTGATGTCAGTTTCTCTCCTGTCCCCCTGCCCAGGGGTGACTTCTGGGCTGGACAGGCTCACTCTGGTCCTGAGGTCAGGGTGTTGGGCCCAGTGGGCCTGGGAAGGAGCTGTGTGATCCTAGGTGAGCCTCCTCACTTTGCTTTGATTGACTTTTCACATCCAGAGTCGGGATGATGAAATCTGCCTCCCAGGCTTGTTGTGAGAATTAAATGAGGGTTTGAGGAAGGAGCACAACCCACGGATGAATTCCTAATCGATTTGCTTGCTTTTGGGGTGACCTTATTCCACCTCTCTGGGCCTCAGTTTCCTAAATTGCAAAATAGGGGGAAAGAAGGCTACCTGGCAGGGTTGTTGGGATTAAGCGGGGGCCAGGAGGCCCTCCTGGGATGTCACATTCCTCTCTCCCCTGCATCCCTCCCTTGCGTCCTTCTGGGACCGAGCTGAGGGGAGGAAGGAAGGGACCCTGGTATCTCCCTCCGAGGAGGTGTGACAAAGCCAGCCTTGTTCTCTGACTGGCTGAGTCCCGATTTCCCAGTTGCCCTCCTCCCCCGGGATCAGCCCTCCCCACCACTGAAGGACCACGGGAGCCACAGTCATTGCCCACACGCTCCTCAGGTGCAAAAGACCTGTCTCCATGCCTTGCTATGGGCTCTCAAGTGTTTTCTGCTTCCAGCATCTTCAGAAGCAAGTCTGAGTCTTATACTTCACTTATAAGAGGAGAAAGTCAGGAGTCTAAATCCAGATCTGTTGGACTCCAAAGCCAGGCTCTTTCTGGTTTTGCTTCTCTATGTGTGCTGTGTGTGTGTGTGGGGGGGCTCTGCCTGCTCCTCTGTCTACCCAGCCTGCAGGCAAAAAAGGGCCAGAAAACAGCAGATGCTCAATGGTGAGGCATGAGTGTGCAAGGGAGAGAATGAACGAATGACTTACAAGCGAGGCAGTGAATGAATGAGTGCGTCTGCAGAGCCCCATTGTCCTCTCTTTCCAGAACTACCCATCCCCACCATGTTCTACCCCAAGCATGTTTACCACAGCCTACCATGGTCCCAGACCCCTGTTTTGCCCACCATGCAGCCATCTAAGGGGCTCCCAATAGACAGATCCTCACCTCACCTGCAGCCCACCTGCATCCTCAGGATGTTCTAAGGAGGTTGCCTGGGCAACCATAAGTTTCCAATTGGAGCAAAAACTACCTGCCACGATGTGTGATGGAAAATGACAGGGGAAGAGCCAGCTGAGAAGGTTGCCATGGCAACTGGAATATTTAAGCCGAACGCCTGGGTCTCAGTGTGGGGAGATTACCACCCTTAGCAAGTCAGACAGACTGGGCCCCCTTGCCAGACAGTTCTGCCAACGCTTTGTTGTGCGTTTGTGGGGAGGGAAACTGCCAGGCCTGCCTCGAAGGGCCAAGACTCTTGCTCTCCTGCCTCTGGTTTCCTCCAACAGCAATAAGCCCCAGGCGGCTTCACACAGGACAGCTTCCAGGTGGACGGAGCTCCTGGAGCGGGGCTATTGTATCCTCCATCGCCTCTGTATTGGGTTGCACTTTTGGCCACCATCCTACTGCCCCCTCCTGTTACCTGGCTTGCCCTTTGTCCCCCGGCAGAAGTTGAAGAGGGCTGTCAGCACGGAGATGGGGCCTTGGCTTTGTTAGGAGTGGGTGCCGCGTGCGTTAATAGAATGAGCATCTCTCTGGGGAGAACAGGGGAGACGCCGAGGCCGGCAGGTGGCGAGGAGAGCCCAGCATCCGATCCACAGACAAGGCCACTTAGAGGCCCTTTGGTGGCCCTGGGGGACTGTCTGAGCCCCACTGGGCTATTTTGGGGGCACCTGGTCTTGCAGGGCAGTTGGAGGGGGCCTGGCTGGGAAGAGAATGGGCCCCACGGCCTGGCGGCCTCAGTCCCAACTTCTGCCCTCATCCTTCTCTCTGCTCCAATCCTGCCCTCTGACCTTGTGTGGAGCCCGCTTGCTCTCAGCTCAGGGATGACCCCAGGGCCCGCCTTACTTACCAGGTGGGCTGCACATATGAGCCCACCCTGCCCCCACCATGGTCTGCTTGACTACAGACATCTCAGCGACTCTGCCCTGCTCCCTGTTCCCACAAAGGCCCTCGGCTCAGTCTTCGGGCCTGTGCGCCTGCAGAGCCCTGCCTGGATCGCGCTCCCTGGGACACCTTGCTCCCCTCCGCCCTCGCACACTGGCCTGGCTCACAGCCTTTGCTCTGAATCAGGCCTCTTTGCCCTTCCGGGGAGCTCGATGTCACTTTGTGTCCCTCTTCCTGCCCAGTGAGTATGATGGAGGAGGGAGCAGGGGCTGCCTCAGGTGCCCCTGGAAAAGGGAGACGGAGGGGGTGGGGGGTCACGCTTGCCTCCAGGTGGCAAGGCGCCTGGCACCAGGCCGGGCCTCCATAAGGGCAGTCGTCTCTCTGCACCTTCTGTGTTATGTGTAGAGTGAAAAGGGAGCCTCCAGGAGCCAAAGCCTCGCTCCTCCTCGACTTTGCAGCTCGTGGTTTGCCGCATGTGTGTGTATTTCTGCGCAAGACCCACCTTCACTCACCCTCCAGGTGGTGACACTGGTGCCCGCGTGAACAAAACACTTTTTAAATAATTCTGACACTTGTGGAGTTTGTTCTCCTTCAGAAGTATTTCTTAGTGCCATTTTCAGAGACATGGATAGACCTAGAGACTGACATACAAAGTGAAGTAAGTCAGAGGTAAACAAATATAATATTGCTTCTATATGAAGTCTAGAAAAACGGTACAGAGAAACTTATTTGTAAAGCAGAAACAGAGACACAGATGTAGAGAATAAACGTATAAACACAGTGGGGGAAGAAGGGGTGAGACAAACTGGGAGATTGGGATTGACATGTATACACTACTATGGCACCCCACTCCAGTACTCTCGCCTGGAGAATCCCATGGACGGAGTAGCCTGGCGGGCTACAGTCCATGGGGTCGCTAGGAGTCGGACACGACTGAGTGACTTCACTTTCACTTTTCACTTTCATGCATTGGAGTCGGAAATGGCAGCCCACTCCAGTGTTCTTGCCTGGAGAGTCCTAGGGACGGGGGAGCTTGGTGGGCTGCCGTCTCTGGGGTCACACAGAGTCGGACACGACCGAAGCGACTTAGGCAGCAGCAGCAACGGGTATAAAACAGATAACTAATGGGAACCTGCTGTAGAGCACGGGGACGGAAAGAAATCTAAAAAAGGGGGGATGTATGTAAACAGCTGATTCACGTGGCTGTACAGCAGAAACTAACACAATATTGTAGAGCAACTATACTCCAATAAAGATGAAAATAAAATAATCAAAAGACATATTTCTGCGTGATTTCTCCTTTTTTTTTTCCCACCTCCTCCTCATCCCCTCCCTCTACCCCACCCTCTGGCTGAGCCTGGGAGATGTTCTTCAGGACCTCACTTCACCCCAGGACCGGGGCCTCCCACAGCCCTCGATGGGTAAATATTTACACCTTGAGGGTGTCCTGGGGATTGTCACCTGCCTTCGGTTAAACAAACAGATGACACTGAAGGAAAATGGTCCCCTGAGTATCCGCCCCACCCGCCCCCTCTCTCCTGCTTTGACCTGGCGGGGACAGCAAGAGCTAAGGTAGCTGAGTAGTTGCTCGAGCAAGAGAGTGCTGTGTACAGGGGAAATGCCTTTCCCATCTCAAGGCATTGGTGCTGTGACTCCAGCCGAGTTCAGAGAAGGTGAGCAACTTGGGCAGGGCGGCACAGCTATAGTCATAATAGAGACTGCACCCGTCTGTAGGACCGTGAGCCTGAGGAACTTTGCACGGTTCATGAGCAGGTGTTGGGTGGACTCATCAGTGGCTCTGGGTTCCTGTATCAGCCTGGGCAGTCTGCCCACCTCCCATTCCTAGGGCGGGGGTGGGGTAGTGGCTACCCTCTCTGGATGACAGCTCATTTCTGGGGTTCAGCTGGGGAGGGAGAGACAATGCCTGGGCAATCCAGCAGATCTGGGGGCTGGGGCTTGGTGGCACCTCTCGAGCTAGGATTCTGGTTTATAGGAAAGTTTATCTGGAGGCAGCCCAAGCACTCTGCAGGGAGAAACCATGGCATGGGCAGCAGAGGGCCAGGAAAATCCCTAGTAGCTCTTACTCTTAGCAAAGTGTGTCAACCATGCAGTTTCTTTGTGACCTAAATCCTACTGTAGATGCCCCGAGAAACAGACTCCTCTGACCAATACTTACATGAAAGGGAAGTTCAGGCGATCGTTTTGGAGCATGAACAATTGGAACCAGGCAGCCAAAGGCTGAGCTCTTGCTGAGCTCTTGCCTTCTTCTGTGACGTGGGAACAGGCAAGCACTTGCCTTCTCTGAGCCTCAGATTCCTCATCTGTAGGATGGGGGTGATAATAATCTAACCCAAAAGCAGTTGTGTTCCATGGGGTCCAGTCTTGGCTTGGTGACACATGCAACGAGGCAACCAGGAAATAGTCTGAGGAACCTCAGATCTTTATCTTTTGACTTTCCAGGAAATTCCAAAGTGGGCGACACAGTTGGGGTCAGGGAGAAGTTTGTTCCTCATTTATAACAACATTTAGAAATTTTTTCTCCTAACCCTACTCCCCCACTGCCTGCACCTTGCTTAGTGGATGACAATCCCAGGACCCAGGTGGATGCTGGCTCCTGTCACTCTCTCCAGCACCCTCCCAGGCCCTGGAAAGGGGGCCTGGTCCCCAGAAGCAGGTTTGACTGCCCCAGCTTTTAAGGAGTTTAAAAACCTGCATAGGGAGGGCTGGTGCCCAGGTCCACTTGCATGCCAGCTTTCTTTCATTGTCTCAGCGGCCCTCGGGTTGTTCCTTTCAAATGTCAGCCCTCTGGGATGTGGAAAATGGAATTCAGTTATAGCAGCTTGTGGGGAGCACTGGGCCTGTTAGAGAAAGGTCCTCTTCCCACCTCTCATCGGAGGTTCCAGAGGGAAGGGAGGCCCAGAGAGGTCAGTGAATGGCTCAAGGTTACACAGCTAGGAAGGTGCAGGGCAAGGCCCACCCCAGGTCTGTGTGTCCCCCACACTATCCATTTTCTGCATCACACTAGTTGGGACCTCAGGCCGGGGTGGGAGACAAGAGTCCCTAAAGGTCAAAGATCAGAGAGAAAGGAAGGGACTGGAAGACTCAGAGCCTCCCCAGACAGAAAGGGGCATAACAGTACTGACCCCAGGCAGGGGGCCAGCCTGTGGTTCCTCCTCAGGCAACTCTAGAAGTCTAATCTTCTAGATTCTGGTCTTTAATGTTTTAGTGGTTTGTAGACAGTGTTTCTCTAGATGCCCCTTACTCCCAAGGGGAGGGATTGTTACTCCCAGTTCACTGATGGGGAAACTGAAATTCAGAGGAAAGTTCAATGAAGGACTAGATACAAAACTCCGTGCACAGAACTGCACACCTCAAATTCCTTTCTCATTTAGTTTGAACAGCATCCGAGTGAGGTAGGAACCCCCCATTTTGTGCATAAGAAAATAGGCTTAGAGAGGTTTAGGCTCAGAGAAGGTAAGGAAGGGGCTGAAGCTTGCCCAGCTGGTGGACGGCAGAGCTGGGCAGCGTTTGGCCTGCCTCCAGGTCTGAGTTCGGTCCTGTGCTTATCTCTGCGTGTTCCAGGACCACACGGACTCTCACCTGGGCTCCACCAGAGGTCTCTGACTGTCGGTCTCCCTCTCTCCTTGCTCAGTGCTGAGGGGAGCTTCCAGTGGGATCCCACCATCTGAGCCAGAGTGTTCAGCAAGGACTCTCTTCTCTCCCCCTCCCAGGGAAGGCTTTGCTTCTCTGTCCCACTGATTTGGGGATCAATCATAGGACTTGCTTTGGCCAGTGGAATAAACCACAGCAGAAGCAGAGGCCTTGAATGCATGTGTATGGTGTGATCTGGCCTCCTGCACACGATTCCTCAGGAAAATGCTGGTCCAAGAAGGAGGAGAGACATGTGGAGCTGACCTGGATACCATCATAGCCAGGAGTTGAGCCCACCTACCCAACCTGCAGCCTGAAGCAGACCTGCCCGGAGGCCCATTCAAGAGAAAAATAAACTGTTGTTATTGTAACGAGCTTTGAGGGTGCTTTGTTAGGCAGCATTATTGCAGCAGTAGTTGCCTAGTACACTTATGACATGTGAAAGGATCCCTACAGCTGTATCCCCCCACACCTCTTCCACATCCCTCCAAGCTACCCAGATAAAGATAGATGTATATATGTATATATATGGTGAGGTCATGGGAACAGCTTTGAAGGGTAAAGTTGGAGAGGAATGCTAGCCAGGAGTGATGTGCAGACCCCAAGGTGTATAAAAGGGAGAGGGGAGTGAAAGACCATACCTGACCTTCCCACCCTCTCTTTTCTTTAATGACAGACCATCTGTTTCCTGTGGGAATACATTTCCATTCTTTAGAAGGAGAAAAATATTCCCATCCTCCACCCCTCATTCAGGAGGTGGGTCTGTCACTCAAGCCTGGCCAATGAGAATGTCTCCTGTCCCCTTAGCCATAGCTCAGGAATGGATACATGTCTTTGTCCCAGTAGAGTCCTCCCTGGGGATTTTCGCAGCACTCTTTTGCTGGCTTGTGGGCTTTGTACTTGCTATATGAGGACAGTCTGTTTACAAGATGAAATGAGAAATTGAGCTCTGGTGATGTCATTTGAGACCCTTGAATCAGCCAGAGCCGAAGCCTACCCTAATGGCAGGAGTCCTGAGACTATGGGAAGCCAGGAAGGAGGGTGGGAGGAGGACGGAGGAAGAGGAGGACTGCAGGCCAGGCAAGCAGGCTGAGAAGCATCCTTGCATAGTGTCTACCCCTGCAGACGCTCCATGAGGGAAGGAAAGAAGGATACTAGCGGGACCGTGTGTTCTGAAGGCAGTATAAGCTTTTTTGCTCTCCAGGGCTGACGAAGAGGGGTTGTCACATAGTGTGGCCCTGAAAACCTCATGGTCTGAAAGTTTAGGGATTGAGCAAGATTGTCCAGTGGGGGTGTGGGCCCAACTACAAGAGTAGAGGGGCAGAGGGGATATGGGTCCCTTAAGGGCTTGGGCCATAAACCCCCTAAACCAAAGATTAGGGGATCATGGATAGTTGGGCTTGGGGACATCTAGATCTGAATTGATCTTCCTGTGGCCACACTTGGTGGCAGGGATCGAAGGTTTTGTAGAGGGACCCACTGTCCTGCACAAGCCTGCTTGAGCCACCAGAACAAAGCATCCCAGACTGGGGGTTTGAACAGCAGAGATTTATGTTCTTGAAGTTCTGGAGACCAGAGTCCATGATCAAGGTGTTGGCAGTGTGGGTCTCTTCCGAGGCCTCTCCTCTTGGCGTGGAGATGGCATGTGTCCTCACCTANAAAGCATCCCAGACTGGGGGTTTGAACAGCAGAGATTTATGTTCTTGAAGTTCTGGAGACCAGAGTCCATGATCAAGGTGTTGGCAGTGTGGGTCTCTTCCGAGGCCTCTCCTCTTGGCGTGGAGATGGCATGTGTCCTCACCTGCCTTTCCTCTGTGCCTGTGCGTGTCTGTGTCCAAAGCTCCTCTTTTTAATATTTAATTATTTATTTATTTATTTATTTGGCTGTGTCGAGTCTTAGTTGTAGCACGCGGCGGGGGGGTGGGGGGAGGGTTTCTTCGTTGCATCACATGGATCTTTCCCTGCAGCATATGGGCTCTCTAGTGGTGGTGTGCTGGCTCAGTAGTTGCAACACTCAGGCTTAGTTGCTCCACAGCATGTGTGATCTTAGTTCTCCAACCAGGGATTGAACCCCCATCCTCTGCATTGCAAGGCAGATTCTTAAACCACTGGACAAACAGGAAAATTTCTAAGCTCCTCTTCTTGAAAGGACATCAGTCACACTGGATTAGGTTCTGCCCTAAAGATCTCTTTTTCACTTTAATTACCTCTTTAATCTCCAAATCCACTCACATTCATAGATCTTGTGGTGAGGACTTCAACTCATGGATTTGGGGGGAGCACAATCCATCCATGATAGCTATGCAGTGGCAGCCCCCACAGCTGAGGCCAGGGCCGCCTCTGTTTTCCAGGGACCAGGTAACCTTGGGGTTCTGTGGCACACACAGGAAGGGAATGGAACAGAAAACCTCCCCACTCCCTCATCTGCCCCAAGGATTTCCTGCTAATCTTGGGAGTGGGTTGAGCAGCACTTGATTCCACTTGCTTTTTTTTTTTTTTTTAATATTTATTTATTCATTTGGCTGCATCAGGTCTTTAGTTACATACTCAGGCTCCTCACTGTGGAGCTGGGGGTTCCCTCTGGTCGCATGACTTGGGCTTAGTTGCCTCACATCATGTGGGGTCTTAGTTCCCAGATTACAGATTGAACACACAACCCCTGCATTGGAAGGTGGGCTCTTAACCACTGGACCATCAGGGAAGTTCCCCTCCACTTGTTGATTATTATAAGCATTTCAGTTTGCTCCTTGAGAAGATAATGCAGCACATAGAACAGAATTCCCAAGGCTTAGAGGCATTCAGAGGAAGAGCCTCCTCCTTTTCCGCCCATCGTGCGTCAGATCTTAGTTGTAGGTTGCCCTCCCAGACACACTTCCTGGGGACCCCTTGCATCGTCTCTGTCTTAGACCAGAGCTTCTCAGCTTGGGCTGCACACTAGAATCTCCTGGGGAGTTTAAGGGTCCTGATGACCAAGTCCCACCCCCATGTCATCAAGACCGCAGTCTCTAAAGGCAGGCCCAGCACTGGTCCTTTGAAATGCCCCCCACTGATTCCCGGCAGGCAGAGCTCTGTCTGCTCCCTGGCTCTGTGGCCACCTGAATCCCAGTCCAAGGAGAGGAGGGAGGGGAGGAGGATGCTAGGCTTGCCTAGGTTCCAGACTCTTGCAGGCACACTCTGGCTTCCTTTTTGTGACACCCTTGCCAGGTAGTATCGTTGCCATCCCTGTTTTACAGGTGAGGAAGGTGATACTTGGAGGGGCCATACAATCCACCTAGGTCCCCCAGCCAGCGATGGGGGAGCAGAATCCAGGCTCGGGAGGGTGGTTTCCTTCTTGGGGCCGTGCTGATGGGAGGATAATAATAAAGCGGCCGCTCAGGGACTGTGGGACTGAGCTGTGTTAATGGAGAGAAAAGGGTTCAGGAATCAGCCAGGCAGCCTGTTACCAACACGCACGTTCATCAAAGTGCTGAGAGGGGACCAGAGAGCATCAGGGCCCAATTCGTCTTCCTTTGATCAAATTTTCCCGCTGCCTCCAGCTTTTGTTTTGTCCCCCTCCTCCCTCTCTCGTTCACCTGCTGAACGTTTTCTCTCTGCTCTTTCAGACTTTCATTCTGGAAAGCTCTGTGCTCAGCCTCATCCCCTGCCCCCAGCTCCTCCCTCATTCTGCCTTTATCCTCTGTCAGATCCTGTTCTTCAATCTGCCTACTCTGCCCCTGCCTGGGCGGCTCAGGGGCTGACCCACTGATTAGCAGGACCCAGTTTCCTGAAGGGAGAAGTGGAGGAGCTATGACAAGCTCTCAGCCCTAAAAAGCAGTGGAGAGGAGGCAAATGGTCTCCCTCAGTCCCCAGCTCCAGCCTTTACTGGGCATCTTTTATCCCATCTACCCTTCCATCCATCCATCCACCCACTCACCCACCCATCCACCCATCCCTCCACTCATTCAATCACCCACCCATTCACCCATCTATCCACTCACCCATTCATCCATCCATCTACTCCTCTATCCATCTTTATTTGTCTTGTGTGCCAGGCCCTGGAGATACAGCCATGAACAAGAGAAACACAGACCCTCTCCTCATCCATTCGGAAGACATCCACTAAATGACTCTATTAAACAAAATGCTATAGGAAGACACTCAGCTCTGGAGAAGGCAGCCTTTTGCAGTAATGCTCAGGGTTAAGAAGACAGACTCTGTTGACAGAGAGCTACATGTGATAGAGCAGGAAGTCTGGTTGTTTCCGGGTCCCTGCTGGATGCAGCTTTGTATACTGTACGCGTTCACACGTTAGAGGCTCAGCGGGGCCTGGGGGGCTGGTGCTGCCATCCTCCTCTAAGTAGATGAGGCCCAGGGGCAGAGTGGTGAAGTAACTGCCCAGAATCACAGAGCTGTGGCAGAACCAACTGAGGCATTTTTGCTGGGCTAATACAGGAGGGGCTGTTGGACCATGTCGTCCAGGGATGGGTAGATCATATCCTCCCACGGGACTGTCCTGGAGGATGTCCATCCTGCCGGCTCAGCTCTTAGAAGATGTCTGGGGCCATAGTGGACCACCACCATGGACAGTAACAGCTCTGAGCAGTCTCTAGAGGAGAGGGGGTAGGTAGAGTCTGCTTACCCTCTTTAGTGGGAAAAGGGAATAGAGGCTGAGAGCTGAACTTTGGGGCCAATCTCCAGGTTCAAATCCTAACTCTGCCTTTTTATTAGCTCTGTGGCCTTTGGCAAGTTACTTGACCTCTCTGTGCATTACTTTTTTAATCTATAAAATCAGAAGGACAAAATGCCTCCCTCAAGGTTGCTGTGAGGGTGAAGGGATAATCATGCCAGGGTATTTTGCTATTGTTCAGTTGCTAAATCATGTCCACCTTTTTGCAACCCCATGGACTGCAGTAGGCCAGGTTTCTCTATGCTCCATTATCTCCTGGAATTTGCTCAAACTCATGTCCTTTGAGTTGGTGATGTCATCCAACCATCTCATCCTCTGTTGTCCTCTTCCCTTCCTGCCCTCAACCTTTCCCAGCATCAGGGTCTTTTCCAATGAGTTGACTCTTCACGTCAGGTGGCCAAAGTATTGGAGCTTCATCTTCAACATCAGTCCCTCAGTTCAGTTCAATTCAGTCGCTCAGTTGTGTCCGACTCTTTGCGACCCCATGAATCGCAGCACGCCAGGCCTCTCTGTCCATCACCATCTCCCGGAGTTCACTCAGACTCACGTCCATCGAGTCCATGATGCCATCCAGCCATCTCATCCTCGGTCGTCCCCTTCTCCTCCTGCCCCCAATCCCACCCAGCATCAGAGTCTTTTCCAATGAGTCAACTCTTCGCATGAGATGGCCAAAGTACTGGAGTTTCANTGCCATCCAGCCATCTCATCCTCGGTCGTCCCCTTCTCCTCCCGCCCCCAATCCCTCCCAGCATCAGAGTCTTTTCCAATGAGTCAACTCTTCGCATGAGATGGCCAAAGTACTGGAGTTTCAGCTTTAGCATCATTCCTTCCAAAGAAATCCCAGGGTTGATCTTCTTCAGAATGGACTGGTTGGATCTCCTTGCAGTCCAAGGGACTCTCGAGTCTTCTTCAACACCACAGTTCAAAAGCATCGATTCTTCAGCACTCAGCTTTCTTCACAGTCCAACTTTCACATCCATACACGACCACAGGAAAAACCATAGCCTTGACTAGGCGGACCTTAGTCGGCAAAGTAATGTCTCTGCTTTTGAATATACTATCCAGATTGGTCATAACTTTTCTTCCAAGGAGTAAGCGTCCCTAGCCTTGTGTTATTCATGATTTTATGTGAGAGACTGTGAGCATTTCCTCGGTCCCTCCAGGCCCAGTTTGGTATTACATGTGATGGGAATAAACCCCAACATGGACCTCACATGTGAAAGAGGCTCGCGGAGGAGGGGACCCCCAAGCATCCAAGGGATGGATACTCCTGGACAAAGGCATAGGTTCTGGGAGGGCTTGGGAGGCCAGCGCTATATATATATATATGATTTTTAGTCCATTTTCTTGGGATGTAATTTACTAAAGTCTAGCATTTTTAGTGCCCAGATCTGCAAGTTTCGACAAACGCACTCCACTGTGTAACTGCCACAATTAAGACACAGAACAGTTCTTTAAATGCTCTCTTCTCAGCTTATAAGCATCTCCATGTGCTGCACTGAAGAAGCAGGCTGCCCACGCTCGGCAGAGGGAAGACAGAATCGCTTTGGGAGTCTGAGCTGTGGACCAGGCCTGACATTTGCCCCTGTGTTTGAGAGCACTGGGCAAGGAGGAATTTGAGGCCAAGGACAGGTTTTGCCTGGAGCAAGAAGGGAATAATCCAGGCCCAGGAGGCAGCCTCAGGCTGCCTCTGTCCTGGACGACTGAGTCTCCCACTGCCTGGGGCAGATGTAGGGCCGGCAGCCTCCAAGGGGATCATGGGCAGGGCTTGCATCCATGCGTTCCTGTCCTGGGTCTTACTGCTTCTTTGAGCACAGTCTTTGGGCATCCAGGGACACCTGAAGAGTCAGGGATGGCTTTGAGGGGCTGGACATCTGTGCCAGCTCAGGAAGTCAGCATCTGACCAACACGGGGGCCCCAAGAAAGGCCCAGGAACGCCACATGTTTCTGAGGGGCAGGAGGTGAGGGGATCCATCACTCTGTGTGCTGTGAAGGGTTCTACCAGGCTGACCCGGCTCCCCTGTCATGGGGGCCTGACTGCTGCCACTAGACTCATGTCTTTGCCTCAGGGATACCAGGGAAAAGGTGCATTTAGTGAATTGGCTACACAAGTGACAAGTGCATGCTGGACTCTGGGGCCCAAATCTCCTGAGTTCAGATCCTCACCTCACCCCTGACAGGCTCCCGAAGAAATGCATGCATCCTGGGAGTGTTTGAGAAAATTGTGTAACCTCTCTGGGCCTCAGTTTTCTCGTCTGTGAGATAAGGATACTAATAATACCTATCCTACAGAGTTGTGAGAGTTAAATGAGAAAACACTTAGAAGAGTGCCGGGTACATAGTACTTGGAACAGGTGTATTTTTGCTGTTTAGTCACCAAGTTGTGTCCGACTGTTTTTCGAGCCCATGGACTGTCACCCACCAGGCTCCTCTGTCCATGGGATTTCCCAGGCAAGAATACTGGAGGGCTGCCATTTCCTTCTCCAGGGGATCTTCCCAACCCAGGGATCGAACCCATGTCTCCTGCTTGGCAGGTGGATTCTTTACCACTGAGCCAGCTGTGATAAGTGTTAGCTGCTATTATTGTTATTGTTATCCTAAGTTGGGGGAGAAACCCAGGTTCTGGTTCCATCTGTGCCACTAACAGGCTGTGTGCCCTGAGCAATTCATATTCCCTCTCTGAGCCTTCGCTTCTACATATATGATCAGCATCAACCCAGGGATCGAACCCATGTCTCCTGCTTGGCAGGTGGATTCTTTACCACTGAGCCAGCTGTGATAAGTGTTAGCTGCTATTATTGTTATTGTTATCCTAAGTTGGGGGAGAAACCCAGGTTCTGGTTCCATCTGTGCCACTAACAGGCTGTGTGCCCTGAGCAATTCATATGCCCTCTCTGAGCCTTCGCTTCTACATATGTGATCAGCAGACAATAGAAACAATAGTGGTGCTTAGTCGCTGACTCATGTCTGACTCTTTCTGACCCTAAGTCGTGTCCGACTCTTTTCGACCCTATGGACTGTAGACCGCCAGGCTCTTCTGTCCATGCGATTTTCCAGGCAAGAATACTGGAGTGGGTAACCATTCCTTTTGCAGAAACAGTAGTAATAGTGATACTTATAGAGGTCTCTGCTTCAGCCCATGCTACGTACTTTATATTCTTTGTCTTATTTGATACTCACAACATGCCTTTATGGTAAGGTTTTTTAAAACTTTTTAGAAAACAACGTTATTTTATTGAAATATTGTTGATTTTACAATGCTGTGTTAATTTTTGCTGTACAACAAAGTGATTCGGTTATATATGTGTGTGTGTGAGTGTGAGTTGCTCGGTCACATCTGACTCTGCAACCCCACGGACTATAGCCCGCCAGGCTCCTCTGTCCATGGTATTCTCCAGGCAAGAATACTGAAGTGGATTGCCATACCCTTCTCCAGAGGATCTTCCCAACCCAGGGGTCAAACCCAGGTCTCCCGCATTGCAGGCACATTCTTTACCAGCTGAGCCACAAGGGAAGCCTAAGAATACTGGAGTGGGTAGCCTATCCCTTCTCCAGTGGATCTTCCTGACCCAGGAATCGAACCGGGGTCTCCTGCATTGCAGGTAGATTCTTTACCAACTGAGCTATCAGGGAAGCCCCTGATATATATATATATATATATATTCCCTTATGGTTTATTACAGGAGTTGAATACAGTTCCCTGTACTATACAGTAAGACCTTGTTGTTTATCCATTCTGTCTGTAATAGTTTGCATCTGCTAACTTCAAACTCCCAACACTTCCCTTCCCCACTCCGCCACACCCTGGGCACCACAAGTCTCTTCTCTCTGTGAGTCTGTTTCTGTTTCCTAGACACATTAGTGGTGTCATGTTCTAGATCCCACATATAAGTGACATCATATACTTGTCTTTCTCTTTCTGACTGACTCCACTTAGCGTGATGATCTCTAGGTCCTCCGTGTTGCTGCAGATGGCATTATTTCCTTCTTTTTTATGGCTGAGCAGTATTCCATTGCACATATGCACTACACCTTCTTTATGCAATCATCTCTTGGTGAACATTTAGTTTGCTTCCACATCTTGGCTATTGTAAACAGTGCTGCAGTGAACACCAGGTTGCATGTAGCTTTTCAAATTATAGTTTTGTCCGGATATATGCTCAGCAGTGGGATGGCAGGATCGTACGGCGACTCTAGTTTCAGTTTTGTGAGGAACCTCCATCTGTTTTTGTATGGCAAGGTTTCAATACTCCCTTTTACAGATCAGGAAACTGCAGTTCAGAAAGGATAAATAGCCTGCCCAAGATCACCTGTTTGTAAGTGGCTGAGACCAAAGTTGAGCCCGCACTGACCTGAATCTAAGACCCAAGTGTTTAACTGCTGTCTTTCACTGCCTCCACTTTCGATTGAAATCAGGGTGACAGGCTCAGGAGAGGGGAAACACAGACTCAGGCAGCCAGGCTGGCTGTGTAGTCTGCCTGAGGCCTGGGGGACAGCAGACAGGATGAAGTCAGCGCGAGGCCAGTGACCTGCAGAGGGGTGGCCTGGTGGAGCTAGGGGTGCTGACCTGGAGGCCTCCCCTGGATGTGTCCCCCACCTTCCCTCCACCAGAGCACAACCAGCTGGAATGTCAGGGTTAGGTCATGCATGAGTCTCCCCTTCCAGGAGTACCTTCCTTCTAAGCAAGGAGGCTGGAGAGGGTAATGCTCAACCTAAAGAAATAACTCAGTAGTGACAGGGGACTCAACTTCACAAGCCAGCTCTCAACCTTCCTCAGTGCTCAACTGTTGAAGCCTCCTGCTTACACTGAGCCCAATATGCCTCCTTTCATTAGTCTTGCTTTTGCCCCTGGGGGTCCCCCCAGGTCTAGTTCGTTTCCTCTTTCCAGTGAATGCCTTGCAAGTTTTGAAGACAGAGCTCATCCATCCCCCACTGTCCTTTATGGTCTCTGGGCTCCCATATAGCATTTCCAACCTTATTCATTTCTTTTTCAGATACTTCCTGATATTATTTTTAAAGGCTTTCATCTTCTGTCATGGAGCTTCCAATTAACCAAATCATTTCAGAGAGTTTGCTTTGGCCAGGCATTATCCTCAATCCTAAGGAGGTAGAGGAAGACAGACCTTCCTCTGTCTGAACCCGCTGACAAACGGCTTGTACATTCAGCCTCCTCCAGAAAGCCTTCCCTGATTCCTGGGTTCGCATAGGAGTCCTTCTTCTAGGCTTACATAGCCTCCAGATTACTCTGCCATGACATTTAGCACATTCTTTTAAAAAATTATTATCATTTTTGGCCATGCCACATGGCATGTGGGATCTTAGTTCCCTAACCAGGAATTGGACCCACGCCTCCTGCAGTGAAAGCATAGGGTTCGAACCACTGGGCCTCCAGGAAAGTCCCCACTTAGCACATTCCTGGCCTCCCTTTGTCTCCTGCCCTAGATCATAAGCCCTGAGAGGACAAGGGCTGCGTGTTGGTCGCCGTGGCTATGCCCAGCCTGGAGCTGGCGTGTGACACAATTGTTTTCTCCACACATGAGCTCCTGGGTTTCATGAGCTCGGTGCACAATTGTTTTCTCCACACATGAGCTGTCACAAAGGTGGTTCTCAGAAGACCCAGGGGGAAGGGAACTTCTTTGCCATTTCTGGAGGTGAGAACAGTGCTCACGACATTAGCCTCTGCCTGGGGTGGCCTCCACTCTCTCTGGTCTTATGTCTCTTCCTCGCTCCCCATCTCAAGCTGCAGCACAAGAGTCTGGCATGCCTCTGGCCCCCAGAGCATCATGGCAGAACCAGTCATGGCCGAGTTGGTCAAACGTCTGCTTTTGCAGAGACTTGGAATCCTGGCTCAGCCACGAACCAGCTGGTGGCCTTGGGCAAGGGACTTACTTAGCCTTTTGGAATCTGAGTTTCCCTGTTTATAAAATGGAAACCACTGTTTTTTCATTGGGTTATTGTGGTGGGTGAGGGAATTCAGGCCTGCCAAGAACCTGGTGCTTAATAAGTGTGACACAAACTTTAGTTCTCACCTTCCACCAAACGGGACTCAGCCAATCTTTCACCTTAGACTTGGGGCTGGAGGACAGTGATGGAGGATGGAGTGGGAGATGTCAGACAGCTTGGATACCCAGTGGCTTTCTTAAGTTGGGCTTGGCATTCCCATGCGGCAAGTCCCAGGGGACTGGGAGAAATCTGGGAAGTGACCTGCAAGGAAACCCAGGACAACCGTCCCAGACCACAGGCTTGATTCCCCCGGCCAGGGGGCAAGCGCAGATTGATCAGCATCTCAAACCGCACCCGTGACTGAAGATGACACTGACGTCCACAGAGGTCAGATGACTTGTCCAAGGTCACATAGCAGATGGTCCCGGATCGCCAGATTCACAGCCTATTTTTTTTCCTCCCACCTCCCTGTCCAAGAATGTCTCCTTAATGATTTCTCCTTGGAGATGACTAGTCCATGAGTTGTTTCTTTTGTTCTTTTTGTAAATTTATTTTTTTACTGAAGTATAGTTGATTTTCAATGTTGTGTTCATTGCTGCTGTACAGCAAAGTGACTCAGTTATACACACATCTATTAGATACTTTCTCTTTTATATTCTTTTCCATTATGGTTTATTCCAGGATATTGAATATAGTTCCCTGTGTGTGCAATAGAACCTTGTTCTTTAGATATTCTATATATACAAGTTTGCATCTACTAAGTCCAAACTCCCAGGCCATCCCTCTCCCCCCAGCCCTCGACAAGCACAAGTCTATTTTCTCAGGCTGTGAGTCTGTCTCTGTTTTGTAGAAAGGTTCATTTGTACGCTATTTTAGATTCCACAAGTAAGTGACAGCATATGGAATTTGCCTTTTTCTTTCTGACTTATTTCACTTAGTATCATCATCTTTGTGTCCTTTCTTGTTGGTGTTGTTTACTTAATAAGTCTTGTCCGACTCTTTGTGACCCCATGGACGGTAGCCCAACATGCTCCTCTCTCCATGGAATTCTTCAGGCAAGAAGGCTGGAGAGGTTTGCCATTCCCTTCTCCAGGGGTCGTCCCAACCCAGGGATCAAACCCAGGTCTCCTGCATTGGCAGGCAGACTCCTTACCACTGAGTCACCAGGGAAGCCCTCTATGTCCATTCGTGTTGTTGCAAATGGCATTATTTCACTCTGTTTTACAGTTGAGCAGCATTCCATTGTACGTATATATCACATCTTTTCTATCAACTTATCTGATTGACACTTAGGTTGCTTCTGTGTCTTGGCTACTGTGAACATTGGGGTGCACATATCTTTTGAATTATAGTTTGGGCATGAGTTGCTTCTTTATTCCCCCAGTGACACAGAGCTGGCCAATCCTCTAGCTGCGTTGGAGGAAGCCTGGAGAAGGTAAGAAGGTGTGTGGAAGGCCTGTCCCTTGTCCTTGCCTGCACCATGCCCTCTCCTTCCACATCTTTGCCCTTGTAGTTTCCTCTGAGCTGCCAGGCAGGCTGGCGGCTCCCACACACTTGTCCCAGGGGCTCCCAGGGTGCAGCTGCTGAGCTGACAGACAAGAGACCAGCTACCCATCGGCTGCCTTGCCAGGCTGCAAGCTCGTTGGGAGCAAGTACGTTATTGTCATTAGCACCATCTTGAGAATGGCCGTCCTCCTGCTGGTCACTGTGTTCCGTGCTATGAAGTAATGAAACAGTTGGGCCCATGTAACACGGGAGGAAGAGAGCTGTGGCTTAGGTAACCTGCCTGGGTCACCCAGCTGGTTGCTAGGTTTGCCATTCCCTTCTCCAGGGGTCGTCCCAACCCAGGGATCAAACCCAGGTCTCCTGCATTGGCAGGCAGACTCCTTACCACTGAGTCACCAGGGAAGCCCTCTATGTCCATTCATGTTGTTGCGAATGGCATTATTTCACTCTGTTTTACAGTTGAGCAGCATTCCATTGTACGTATATATCACATCTTTTCTATCAACTTATCTGATTGACACTTAGGTTGCTTCTGTGTCTTGGCTACTGTGAACATTGGGGTGCACATATCTTTTGAATTATAGTTTGGGCATGAGTTGCTTCTTTATTCCCCCAGTGACACAGAGCTGGCCAATCCTCTAGCTGCGTTGGAGGAAGCCTGGAGAAGGTAAGAAGGTGTGTGGAAGGCCTGTCCCTTGTCCTTGCCTGCACCATGCCCTCTCCTTCCACATCTTTGCCCTTGTAGTTTCCTCTGAGCTGCCAGGCAGGCTGGCGGCTCCCACACACTTGTCCCAGGGGCTCCCAGGGTGCAGCTGCTGAGCTGACAGACAAGAGACCAGCTACCCATCGGCTGCCTTGCCAGGCTGCAAGCTCGTTGGGAGCAAGTACGTTATTGTCATTAGCACCATCTTGAGAATGGCCGTCCTCCTGCTGGTCACTGTGTTCCGTGCTATGAAGTAATGAAACAGTTGGGCCCATGTAACACGGGAGGAAGAGAGCTGTGGCTTAGGTAACCTGCCTGGGTCACCCAGCTGGTTGCACTGAGAATGAAACCTTAGCCCAGGGACCTCCCTGGCATCCGGTGGTTGAGACTTCACCTTCCAATTCATGGGGTACGGGTTTGATCCCTTGTCTGGGAGTTAAGAGCCCACATGCCTTGCAGCCAAAAAACCAGAACACAGGACAGAAGCAGTATTGTAACACATTCATCAAAAAATCTTTAAAAATAATCAAACGAAGAAACTCAGTGCCTAGTGCCCTGATCCACACACCCAATGCTAACACTTCTGTTGTCTGGATTATTTGCCAGACACAATTCTAAACACTTAATATATCCTAACTTGTTTCCTGGGCACGATGACCCTATGAAGTAGGCACTGCTACTGCTCCCATCTCCCAGATGAGAAAACAGAGGTAGAGGGAGGTTCTGTTTCTTCCCTGAGGCCACATAGATAAGTGACAGAAAGTGAAAATGAAGATTGCTCAGTCGTGTCCAACTCTTTGCGACCCCATGGACTATACAGTGCATGGAGTTCTCCAGGCCAGAACACTGGAGTGGGTAGCCATTCCCTTCTCCAGGGGATCTTCCCAACCCAGGGATCCAACCTAGGTCTCCTGCATTGCAGGCAGATTCTTTAGCAGCTCTCCTGCATTGCAGGCAGATTCTTTAGCAGCTGAGCTACAAGGGAAACCATAAGTGATAGAGGTAGGATTTAAACCCAGTGGGGCTGGCTCCCGAGACCATGTTCTTATCCAGGATGCACCTGGTGAGAAACCCTCAGTGATGCTAAGGCTGACAGTGCATGAAGAAGTAGGTTGGGGGAGAGCAGGGTGTCTCTCTCAGGGGTCACTGCAAGGGAGGCGACGTGAAAGGCGGGGCAGGAGTGAGGGACTCTGTCCCTCCCCTTGGCACACGACAGCATTCTTCCCTTGCCTGGTCCTGCGTGGGCTTCTGGAAGTTAAGATGTGGGCCAAGAAGCACAGGTCCTTTCTACCCAACACAGGCCTTGCCCTAGACTGGTCTTCTCTGTGAGGCTCTCAGGACCCACAGTGATGGAGGATGTGGCAAAGGGCAAGACCATTCTGCCTGCTTTCCCTACCCTCCTCCTGACTTCTGGCCGCCTCTGCCCCATGGCGTCTGTCGAGNTGTCATCAAGACCGCAGTCTCTAAAGGCAGGCCCAGCACTGGTCCTTTGAAATGCCCCCCACTGATTCCCGGCAGGCAGAGCTCTGTCTGCTCCCTGGCTCTGTGGCCACCTGAATCCCAGTCCAAGGAGAGGAGGGAGGGGAGGAGGATGCTAGGCTTGCCTAGGTTCCAGACTCTTGCAGGCACACTCTGGCTTCCTTTTTGTGACACCCTTGCCAGGTAGTATCGTTGCCATCCCTGTTTTACAGGTGAGGAAGGTGATACTTGGAGGGGCCATACAATCCACCTAGGTCCCCCAGCCAGCGATGGGGGAGCAGAATCCAGGCTCGGGAGGGTGGTTTCCTTCTTGGGGCCGTGCTGATGGGAGGATAATAATAAAGCGGCCGCTCAGGGACTGTGGGACTGAGCTGTGTTAATGGAGAGAAAAGGGTTCAGGAATCAGCCAGGCAGCCTGTTACCAACACGCACGTTCATCAAAGTGCTGAGAGGGGACCAGAGAGCATCAGGGCCCAATTCGTCTTCCTTTGATCAAATTTTCCCGCTGCCTCCAGCTTTTGTTTTGTCCCCCTCCTCCCTCTCTCGTTCACCTGCTGAACGTTTTCTCTCTGCTCTTTCAGACTTTCATTCTGGAAAGCTCTGTGCTCAGCCTCATCCCCTGCCCCCAGCTCCTCCCTCATTCTGCCTTTATCCTCTGTCAGATCCTGTTCTTCAATCTGCCTACTCTGCCCCTGCCTGGGCGGCTCAGGGGCTGACCCACTGATTAGCAGGACCCAGTTTCCTGAAGGGAGAAGTGGAGGAGCTATGACAAGCTCTCAGCCCTAAAAAGCAGTGGAGAGGAGGCAAATGGTCTCCCTCAGTCCCCAGCTCCAGCCTTTACTGGGCATCTTTTATCCCATCTACCCTTCCATCCATCCATCCACCCACTCACCCACCCATCCACCCATCCCTCCACTCATTCAATCACCCACCCATTCACCCATCTATCCACTCACCCATTCATCCATCCATCTACTCCTCTATCCATCTTTATTTGTCTTGTGTGCCAGGCCCTGGAGATACAGCCATGAACAAGAGAAACACAGACCCTCTCCTCATCCATTCGGAAGACATCCACTAAATGACTCTATTAAACAAAATGCTATAGGAAGACACTCAGCTCTGGAGAAGGCAGCCTTTTGCAGTAATGCTCAGGGTTAAGAAGACAGACTCTGTTGACAGAGAGCTACATGTGATAGAGCAGGAAGTCTGGTTGTTTCCGGGTCCCTGCTGGATACAGCTTTGTATACTGTA